>JAUESF010000051.1:7683887-7693912 GCA_032274765.1 Malacoctenus tetranemus
ACACACACACACACACACACACACACACACACACACACACGCACACACACACACACACACACACACACACACACATACACACACAGGCAGAGACAAAAACACTGTGATTGAGTTATCAACTCTTGTGGGAAAGATTTAGTGGGTGCGAGGAAACTCCGTGGGAAACCCCTTCGAGAGCAGCAGTTCATTTCTAATAATTGATCAGAAGAGTGTCAGCAAATCTATATTTGTGACATTCATACATTAAAATACACATGAGGTGATATTTTTAGAACAAGTGCTCCCCTAAATTATTCGCAAAGATACAAACAGTTTCAGAATCAAGGTTGAAGACATCGGAGAGTAAAACACACGCATCCGTAAGCTGAATAAAAGCTACGAGCAGGAAGTGTCATTGACCTCTTTCCCAGCATGATGCGAATTAGACTGAATTTGATGTGATTACATAATTAACGTTAAGACTTCGAGGCAGCACAGACCTTGAGGAAACTCTCTGCCACGACAGCAAACAGTAGCGTAGCTCCAGATATGGAGCTCCGCTTTCATTTGGAGTTTTCTGACCAGCAAAAGGATGTTTTTTGAAAGTGTGTGTCCTCCTCCTCCTCCTCCTCCTCCTCCTCCTCCTCATTCCCAGCCGAGTTTCAACTTAGGTCAGTTCAAAACATCGATGCTTCGTTTGCAAGCTCGGAGTTGCTACTGATTTTTTTTGCTTGGTGGGATGTAACCTGTGGGTTCAGGCGTCTGTTTCTCAGCTTCCTGTTTTTGTTAAAATCATCATTATTGGGAGATGCAAATGGAGTTACACCATTCACTAAACAGAATAAAAATCTCTGGGTTTAATTAATGTGTCCATAAACTGTTCCTGCATTTTGCTAATTGCAGAAATCTGTGTCCTGTGTTTTGTTTGTTTTTTGTTTTTTTGGGAGGGGAGGGAGGGGAGGGAATAAAGCATTTAAGAGTAATACCAATGATCAGCGTGGGCACACAGATGCTGGTACAGAAACACACAGGCACACAGATGCTGACCTGCAGCTCCTCTGAAAAGCAATCCATTTAGCAGGAGATGGGACCTCGGAGACGGGTTCATCTCTGGCTGCGCCGGGGGAGCAGCGGCTCGGTCTATTTAAAGGCTCCGCTTCTCCTTAGGGACTTCCAACTGTGGATAGGCTCACTAATAAGTCTGGGAATGTGTGTGGAACTGTTGCTATGCACACACACACACACAGACACACAGACACACGCGCGCACGCACAAAAGCTGATATACTCTTATGTTGTGAATCCATTCAGAGTCTAATCAGAGGTGGTGTTTAATGGTGTTAATCAGAGCGTTTTTCACTTTCAGCTGTACTTTTCTGGTGCCTCCTGGACATCGTGCCAATTAAGAACGAGAAGGGCGACGTGGTGCTCTTTCTGGCTTCATTTAAGGACATCACTGACACGAAAGCCAAAGCCATCCAAGAGGATAAGAGGGAAGGTCAGTATGTCAGCGCTGCGCGGTGCTTTCTAATGGTTCCCAAAATGTCACCGAGGCCACAAAATAGATCTTTCCTTTTTTTTTTTGTAATCACATGAACCTTTGTGAAGGAGGAGGAAGTGTTGGTTATAAAAGATAACAAAGTTTTCGAAACGTGCTTAAATCTATGGAAACCACATAAAACGTTCCTGGTGGTGTTTTATTTTTTTAATGAATCCAGCACTAATCGATGCATAGAGCAGGTGGAGCAGGTGGTGCAGGTGGAGCAGGCTTTCAACAAGCTGTTTTCTTTTGGTGTTCTGGGAGGCTGGTGGGCTCCAAATTGCAGAGAGACAAACTGGGGATCAAACTTAACAGACAGGAAAACTTTGTGTTACCTGAAGTTGGGATTGGTCTTGTTAACTAGCAGTTTTAATTAAAATGTATATCATAACTCAAACCGAGTTCCTACACTGTCCAGCAAAACGTAGCTGAGAGCTTCTTTTGAGATGTACCTTGATGTACCTTCAAACTCCTCGCCTCAAGCTAAAGCAAAGAGCCGGTCAGTGTGTTTTGCATCCGTGCTTGTGAAGTCGGACTTTTCTCATCTACGGCCTCCCTCCGCTGGATTTGCCTAATTACTCTCATTACGGTAAATAAGGGAGAACTGGAAGCAGAAAGCAAAGTTATTTCTGTCGACATAATGAAATGCTTTTCATAGAAAAGAAAAGAGGCTGATGCTGCATGCCTGAGAGAGGGGGAGAGAGAGAGAGAGAAAGAGAGAGAGCGAGTACTTTGCTTTGCTGTAATGGGTGGGGTTCTGACAGGCTTGTTTAAATAGGAATATGCTCGGTATGTCTCACGGACATTTGCATTTAGTTGCGCGAGCTAACGCAGAGCGGCCTGTGATATTTTTGCCCGTGTGCTGACGTGTATCTTTGGCAACAAAGCAACACGCTGAAAATAAAAGTCTTTACATCATGAAAGTTATAAGTCAATAAAAAAACATCTTAGCTTCTTGGGCAGGGAGACACGTAGCATCGGTGCGGCTGTTTCCATCCATGCTGTGGAAGTAAAGCAGGGAAACCCGGTCCCTAACGTCAGCAGTCATTTTTGGTAACCACACCTCTTTTTCCTTTTTTCTCCACTTCGTTCCTCTTGTGAATTTTCACCTTTGGTCAAACCTCATTCTCTGCTCCTCTCCCTGCCTGCCAGTGTCCTTTCCTCACCCCTTCCTCTCTCCGTCACCTCCATTTCTCATCTATTCCACCGATATCTGTCTATTCCCACCTTCCTGTCTGCCCTACATGCTCTTGCCTCTCTCCCACCCCACCTAGCACACAGCACTCGCTCCCCCCCACCCCCATCCCTCCTCCCCACCCTTACTCCCTTCTCTCCCCTCACAAGAATGGCTATAAAAGCGGAGGGAAATTCATTAGATCTAAAAATAAGCATGTCTCTGTCTCTGTGCTCCTGCCGTGTCGCGTCCCCCAAGGCTGCGCCGTGTTATGGATGGGCCCTGTCTGTTCTCCTCATCTGGGGTCCATACACACAATCCCAACACACACCACAGAGCGTGTTTTTCCAAAGGACACTCGGAAGCAGTTATCACTTCCATCCTCCTGCTTTGTTATTGCCGTCACCCCCCCTTCTCCGCACACACCCACCCACCCACTCCTCACCACCACCCCCACCACCCCCACCCCCAAGTCAATCTGGCCTTAGTCCTTTCCTGTGGGTTCAAGGCAGCCAGAACGGGGCTCAGAACCCGGCAGCAATAAAATGCCTCTCCCTATTACCCCACTCCTCCGTCTGAACACATCACTCCCCGCACTATCTGCTTTATCTAATACAGTACACTTGAAGGAAACGCACACATGCCCGCAAGCGCGACACACACGCACACACACATGCACCCACACTGGTGGAGATCTCCCACAGAAAAATAAGCCGTACCTCTCCTCGGCCCCAGCAGTGACTTGTCAAAGCCGGAAATTGCAGTGTTTTGCAGGAGATAGTGTTTACACAATAAGACATTTTCAGCGAGCTTCGGCTGAATAATGTCAATCAAAACAGGTAGCAAATGTTCTGTTGGAGCACAAAAGGAAAATAGCTCCTCTTTCACAGCAAATTGCGCAGTTGGCTCCTAAACGAAACATTCCTGCTGCTGCATATTCATGTTTTCCTGTGCAGGACAGAATATTTTGTATTTCATCAAGCAAGACGACTGATTGAGTCATCAGGCGCGAACCTTGGGGGGTAAAGCGTCGTAGCCGAGCGCGCGCCGACTCTTTGCGTTTTTTTCCTTTTGCAGAGCGGCGCCGCAGCAAGGTGAAGACGGGATCTCCTTTCAGCTCGACGCGCCTGCGGAGCAGCACCGTGCTCTACCACATATCCGGTCACCTCCACAGCAGGGAGAAGAGCAAGATTAAACTCAACAAGGTATCATCAGACGCTTCCCGACGATGGGGCAGGAGGGAACGCGACCGAGGACGGGAGGGCGGGGGCGGGCCACGTAACAGGAGAGCGCTGCTCCCATTAAAGCACAGCCAGCTGAGAAATCTCTTCAGCTAGCAGAACCCAACTAAATGTTGACTCAGCAATACCATGAGAGGAACTTTTACTGTCAAGAGGAAGCAGAAATACAGATATAGATGAACGAAAGACAATGATAAAGGAACTAGTGGGCGTAATAAAGTTTATTTAAAGTTACTATATTTAAAAAATGATGGTTTCATGTGCTGAATGAGGTAGAAATAGGCTCCACTATCAAAAACTGGTGTGTGTGACAAGAATCATTAATGATTATCAAGTTTGAGTGAAACTGTTTGAAGATAAAAACATCAAATTTTGAAGTCAAAATGTCAAATTAGGTGTATATCGAGTGCACGACTTCAGTGTTTCGTTGCCTCTCCCATCAGAATGTGTTCGGGGACCTGCCGGCGCTCCCAGAGTACAAGGTGGCCGATGCCAAGAAGTCCAAATTCATCCTGCTCCACTACAGCACCTTCAAGGCAGGCTGGGACTGGCTGATCCTGCTCGCCACCTTCTACGTGGCCGTGACGGTGCCCTACAACGTGTGCTTCATCGGCGACGACGACGACCTGACGCGCAGCACCACCGTCAGCGACATCGCCGTGGAGATCCTGTTCATCATCGGTCAGTCCGTTGAAACCTTGAGGCGCCGGGAGGAATTTCGTAGAGTGTCTGACTTTCAAAATCAAAACCTTTCTGTTTTTTTTCTCCGCTCGCAGACATCGTCTTCAATTTCCGCACCACCTACGTCAGCAAGTCGGGTCAGGTCATCTTCGACGCGCGGCAGATATGCATCCATTACCTGACCACCTGGTTCATCATCGACTTAGTGGCGGCGTTGCCCTTTGACCTGCTGTATGCCTTCAAAGTCAGTGTGGTGAGTAAAGCCGGCAGATCAAGTTTTGCATCAAAAGTTTCGGTAAAAGCTGTAATAAATCCAGTGGCTGAACTCAGATAATAAACTGTAAGACTTTAAAAAAAGCTCCAGGTGAGCAGGTGCTGAGACATGCCAGGTAAACGATGTGCGATGCGAGTTTAGAGTTGGTCGCTTGAGTTTCACTCCTGATGTGTGACAGCTCTGCTTCTCCCTGATTTCCGGGGGAATTTGGTCAAACTTTGTAAAGTAGCTAAGAGGAGAGCACAAGTCCCAGCAGCAGCGCCACCAGAGACGGATTCAGGAGCCGCCGCGGACGCAAGGCGATAAAACATGACCGACTGCTGTTGCAAAATCACCACAATTGATGTGCGTCCCTGCAGCATCGCTCTCTCTCTCTGTTCAGCCTCATTGTAAAGAGCTGCACCTCCTGCTCATTTGACAGCTGACGAGAATACATCATCCGGATGGTTTCCAGAGGTGCCCCGGTGCCTCTTTGATTTGGCATATTGATTCCGCGCCGCGCACGAGCACCGACAAAACAATCAAATCTGTGTCATTAAAATCTTTTTCCTGTTCCGCTCCAGTCAAATACATGGCCCCCTTAAGAATAGCTGAGTGGGGGAAGAAACAGAGATCTGGAGCAATTAGGTAGACTCTCTTGTCTTGTCCCCGGCTGAATGATACCACCCAATCGAAGCGCTGCACTATAGGGAGGTTCTGATTGGTTGCTTATTGAAGCTTTTGCTTTCTGTCCCCTAATTTAGAGAGAAACTGTGCAGTTTACTATCGCGGATCCAAAGGTCCTATACAGCACTGCAGATGGAAAAAACGCACCTCTTGCCGAATGTACTTTACTTAGTTCAAGACAAAGTATTTTATTGGTGTGAAGCAGTTCATTTGCAGTGTGGTGACTGTGAAGTCAAAGAAAAAGAAAGGCGAGCATCAAAAATCTTTCACTTTCTACAGAAACTCTGAAATATGCTGAAGATTAAAAAAACAGGAGGGAAGTAATAAGTGATGCATTATTAAGAAAATCAGTGAGAATATTCCTGTGCCTCCTTTTACTCTGAGGGGACGGTGGGGGGAGGTAAAGGGTGCGAGCAGTGACAGGCTGCTCCAGGCAAAAAAGGACCGTTTTGGTTCCCAACCCCTATTAATGGAAATACCACGCACTCCCGGTAGGTTGGGATCCGGGTAGAAGGCGACTGGGCCACAGCTTCCCCCCACCGCAGCCACCAACGCTGCCGCCGCCGGGGGGAGAACAAGAGCGGGCTGGTAATTGCTGCACGTTCTGCGTGATGTCCCCCTCTAAGGACAAAGCGTTGGGAGCGACGTCCCCTCCGAGGAGCGAAGCCATCTCTCACCAAAATGAGCCGCAGCGGCGTCCGTCCCCCCCTCGCCTTTTTTTTCCCTCTCCTCTCTCGTTTCTCTTTGTGTGAGATTGTGAGATGTTGCTTTCAGTTCTGCTTCTTCTTTCTTTTTTTTTTAATCATGGTTTACTGTCAGTCAAGTGGCCTCGTTTCACCCTGACTTCTCACTTTTTGTCTTGTTAGAGCAGGAGGCTGAGTTGCATTTCTCTCCCTCGCTTTCATTCGCCACGCTCATCCCTCTAAACATGACCGTCAATGGATTTTCAAAGTCACGCTGACTTTTTTTGTTTGAGATTTTTTTTCTTTTATTGTGAAGGAACATACGAACAAAAACAGGAGGGTTTTTTTTCTTTTTAAGCGCTGAAAACAAAAAAGCGAGGCCCTGAACGGCCTCAATGACACCAAGTTTAATTGCGTTTTTTCTTTCGTAGCTTTTCATCAGAGCATGTACATTGTCACTGTCCTTCGCTGCAATCTGTATTCAACTGTACTGCCAAAAACCTCAGCCGCACTTGAGTATATTTCTCTTTTCTCAAGTCAAAATTATATAAAATATCAAGATTATTTCAAAATCTATACGTGTCATTTTAAGAACTATAAGGAACATTCTTCAATCACTCCATTGGTTCCTGTGCTCGGCCTTGTTCAAGGTTTTTTTGCCATGAAATAAGCAGAAGTAGATCATATTCCTTGAAAAAGGACGAAAACATTGTGAAATAAGTTGGCCAAAGTCACTTTATGGTGGTAATTTCTTTTTTTTGCAGTTTGAGACGATATTTTGACTTGATGTTGTAACGATAAACTGCTCGTTTCATCTGCATATTTGGGTTCTTTTAAAGCAAAAACCGACTTGCTTCATGTTTTTTTGGGAGATTTGTGGAATATAAATCACCAGCTGGATGTTTGATCCGGCAGCTTCCACCAGTTAATATCAAAGCTTTTATTAAAGTGAATATCTCCTAAGCCTGCGCGCCCTGTTTGTATTGGACAACGGCATTCATCATGTGCAATGGCCTGATGGCGCCGCATCAATAAGATAAATAACAACGAGCATGACCGGTCGTGCGGCCGTGTTGGGCTTGAAGGGGCTGAACGCATGGCTGCCGGGGAGGAAGGAATAATGAGCCTCTCTGTGAAGTTTACAGACTCAAAGGCACAAAGGCAGCCTTAAAAAAGCGGAAGGGGGAGAAAGTACGCAATCATGTTGCTGAATGTAAATTTCACACCTGATGAGCAGGGGGAATGGAAACGTGAATGGCAGGGGTGCGATGGAAGTGGGAAAAAACTTGGAGGAGGAAGAGGCGGGAGGTGTGTACGCGGGGCGGCGCGCACGCTATTGCTTACTGCTCCGCGCCGCTCCTGGAGGAGGCTGGGATGTGGCGCAGCCTGTTCTCTCCATAGGTGGGAGGCGAGGTGGTGATAGATGGTGGGGAGGAGATGGAGCTTCTCCCTGGGGCTCGGTAGGAGGCTTCATTACCCCTCGTGCTGCACCAGTTCTGTAATTCTCGCAGCGAGGGGTGCGCTGGAGAGCGCCATAAAACACACCGGAGCCACACGCGGGAGCCCAGCCGATAAGGACTGTCCACACATCTGCTGCTTGTGGCTTTGTCGGGAGGATTGCTCACTCGCTCACTCCACCTTATCCCTTTATCTCTTTATTTATTCTGGCTATTGCTTTACCTTTATTTGGGTATTTGTCCCACTTCCCCCATTGCCACCAGCTCCCCCCCCCCCACCTCATTCCTCCTCGACCATGCAAACACAACATATATCAAATGTCCTCTTTGTCCTATATTTCTAAATTATACCTGGTCGAGGTGTGTGCGCGCGCCTATTCGCACACGTGTGTCTCCAGTGGGGATACATGACGGCAACCCCCAAATGGCAGGCTGCTGGTGGAGTTTGCCTGAGGAGCAGGTGCACAATGGATGACATTCACATCACATCTGCAGCGGCTCAGAGTGGAGGAGACAGCGTGAAAGGAAAACTTCGAGGTTGGAATCCAAAAGTAATAAAGGGTAAAATGAAGGGAGAAGATAAATAAGTGTGTGGACCCCCCCACCCCCCCCCAAAAAAAAAAGGAAAAAAGGAAAAGCAACAAAACAAACGCGCCTTCAACAGACTGGCTGATTTAACATTCAAGGGTCCTTCATCAGGAAGTCTTCATAAACATCATGCAGCAGAAATGTTTACAAGCGTTGTTCAAGTTCTGTTGTCACCTTGTAATTGTCGGAGCGGAGAGGACTGGAGCACCCTCGAACGCTGGAGAGGACACGAAGCGCAGTGCTTCTGTGTGTGTGCTACCTTGGGTTGGAGCTTCTTTTTTTTCCACTCCTCTCGTTGGATTTACGGTCTGTAAAACGCAGACGATTGCACTCCACTTCTCCCTTTCATTCCTGCTGTTTCACTCTCTCAATTTCTCCCCGGCTGTGCCCCCAGCGGAGTGTCGGAGATTTGGACGATCGTTACGTAGATGTGAATTTTACAGTGAATAGGAGCACATGTTTTCGCTCTTTGTTGCCTGCAGATAAAGGCGGTCCACCCAAACTCCACCTGAACAACGTTAAGCTTCTGCAATCATCCCGCTCAATAAAAAAATCATCAAACGATGTCTCTCTCTCTCTTTTTTTTTCAAACGGTGAATGGAGTGAGAACGACCTCGGCCTCAGAGCGACGTCTTTAACACTTCAGCTGACATTTTGTGTGGAGGTTTTGCATAACCGCTCACAAAGACTCCTTCCAATTTTTGACCTCACTACGACTGAATACTATTTCTCTAACATGTTTAAGATCTATTTTTATGCGCGCGTCCCTCCGCTTGAAAAACTCTGAGAGTGTTTCAGTGGAATACAATCCTCCATCCTGAATGAGCCATTTCGTAAGCCTCTGCAGCTGCTCCCAGAGCAGATACCAAAAACATTGTATCGGCCCCCCCCCTATTGCAACATTGGTCCCTGTCCTCCTGAGGACAGCTCACACTTCTACAGTGAGGGAAGAAAGCTTCATGTCAGAGAGAAGCTCCAGCAGTCACTGTCGGCCCTGAGGAGGTGCTAATCATTCGCACCCAGTTTGGAACCTCATTCAAGTTTTATATGTAATGAAGATGGAATTTAAATTCAAGAATGGCGGAAAAATCTATATTTTATGTGTTATGAATGGAGTATATTGTCCTTTTTTTAGCTGAAGAGACAAAAAGGTTCGAATCCTAGATCGACATGATGTTGTTTAGAGGTTTTGCTGCAAATACATGAGCAACAATGGAAAGTAGTCCAGCAGTATCACAGCAGTAAAGTCACCTTGCATTGTTGTTTTCTTCGTTCCCAGGTGTCCGTGGTGCACCTGTTAAAAACCGTGCGCCTGCTCCGTCTGCTGCGCCTGCTCCAGAAGATGGACCGCTACTCGCAGCACAGCACGGTGGTGCTGACCCTGCTGATGTCCATGTTCGCCCTCCTGGCCCACTGGATGGCCTGCATCTGGTACATCATCGGCAAAATGGAGATGGAGGCCAACGCTTACAACTGGGACATCGGTGAGTTCCTGGGAAATGGAGCCCGCTGCTTTTTTTCTGCGTGCACGAATAGCTACGAGCTCCACCTTCAAACAAGCAGTGGTTTGTAGGGACTGTTGCTGCCGTCACTGCAGAGGGGGCAAAATCACTAAAGTCAGCAGGGGAATTGTCAGGCACCACGAGTGCCTGGATCAGTGACAACATACAAAGTGTGTGTGTGTGTGTGTGTGTGTGTGTGTGTGTGTGTGTGTGTGTGTGTGTGTGTGTGTGTGTGTGTGTG
>JAUESF010000051.1:7738116-7754582 GCA_032274765.1 Malacoctenus tetranemus
TTCATCGCTTACGTCGTGTACAAGTGAGTAACGGGAGCGGAGCCGCTTTGTCTCAGACGTATCGGCACATCTTTTGTCTCCATCTTTGTTTGAAGCTGCCAGAAAATTCAGTCAACCTGCAAATCGCCGGCTCTCTCCTTATGTAACCAACTCTGCCGTCTCTCTCCACCACCCGTCGTCGTCCTCTCTTGCTCTCCCCTCTTCCAGGCGTTTCCGGGTGTACCAGCCCATCCGCAGGTCAGCGTTCGAGGAGGCCGACCCCGGGGTGGGCGGCCGCATGGTCCGCCTGAGGGAGACCTTGTTCCCCTCCAGCGAGGAGAGCCGTCACCTCCTGACGGAGTGACGCCCCCTGGAGGCTCTTACAGAGTTGCAGCACGATTGTACAGCAGTGGAACCAATATGAAAGGCAAAGCATTGAAAAGGATTTTGAGCTGGAATATATTTCTCATCAATGACACTAACATCTTGTTTTTCTCCTAATTCAGTGTGTGGTTGATTCTGGCACACAGATGCTGTTGCTGCAGCTTAAAAATCAGACTGACAAACCGATCTCATGGAACAAAGTCGGTTTGACATTGACGGCTTCACATTACAACTCTTTAAACCATCATTCTAAAGTGCAGTGTGAGAAATTAACATTTTCCCCTTTTTGTGATGCTCATATTTTACAGCTACAGTAAAATATATTCGAATGTCAAAGACTAACTCTGTTAAACGGTCATAAATTTTCCGATAATAAAGATTGTGAACTAACATTCTGCTTCAAGTTCTTCATTTTTATCACTTTGACTCGATCAAAATCTTTCTAAATTTTGTGAACTCTGAATATATTTTAAATCACGACAAATCTTATCATTCTTGCAACAATAAAGGTGGAATGCAACATTTTTGTAAAAGCTCAAATGAGGGAAAAAAAGACAAACACGTGGTTTTGTTTTGTTTGTATTTTTTTGTATTTTTTTTTAATTCAGAGGCATTTGACAAGTGGAGCTGTGTGTGAGGGGGGGGGGAGGTGAAGGGGCACAAGCATGGTTGCAGAGAGGGGGAGGAGGGAATATCATGCTCAAGTTTGATCACTTTTTTCCAAAAAAACTCAGACCCAGTCCCTCAAAAATCTGTCCCATGTTACACAGCCAAGAAATGCTAACAGAAGAAAATAGCTATCAAATCAGCACAGAGTGTCGCAACCGTGAAAGACAAAAGGAAAAGAAAAAGACAGGACTTGTATCTATTTTGAAGTCTTACAAATCAGAAAAAAAGGCAGGCCCTTTATTGAAAACTGTAATTACTCATTTTATCTACTGAATGCAAAATCAAGCATGTGATTTGACTCTTTTTCACAAAAACCCAAGCAAAAGTTCAAATACATGTAAGCCACACCACCAAAAATAGAAAGCAGAAAGAAATAACTATTGTTTGAGGATTTCGATTAAGCCAAAAGGAGTATATGCATATAAAAAACTGGCAAAAAGAAAATTTTTTCTGATCACTTTCGATTCTCTCTCCTTTCTAAAGAGTTCGTGATTTAGTTTCTCATTCTTACGTGGGGGGGGGAGGCGTAAAAGGGGAGGTGGGGAGGGGGGGGGTTAATTCTAACAAATAGAAGAATGCCTCTACTTCAAATACGCGTCTAAAGAGGTAGATCAAAACAAACTGGAGGGGAGGGTGCAGGAAGAGGGTGAGGCGGGGTGGGTGGGGGGGGGGGTGGCAGGAAGGAAGCAGGGACGAGGGAAGGTGTCGGGGATAATTTAAGTATCACTTGTGCCCCTCAGTTAAGCGCGGTGTCAGCGAGGCGCGCCCACGTAGAAAGAAGTGTTCGGGGGGGACTGAGGTATCGGTGCGCGCTGGCGCTCAGTGGGGGCAGGGTGGGGTGCCTAGTGCCACAACAACCCCCCACCCCCTCAGCTGAGGTAGACGGCGTTCTACTGTGGAAGCATGGATACACTCAAGCACTTTTACCACAATCAACATATTTACATTCGGCATGGAAAACAAATGAAATAACTTGTCATCTTTTAAGTTTTGGATTCCTTTTTTCCCTCTTTTCTTACCCCCCGAGTCAGGGTTCATTCAGTATTCTGCGTGCCGTTTTCTGGCTTACGTTTTTCCCCTGCGTGAACGACAAAATGAAACGTCACGTTACATTTGCGGGTTACAGAGAATGTCCTTTGTTTAAATCATCCTAAAGCGCAAAGGAGGAAAAAACAAACAAAACAAAAGGTAAAAACGTCTAATGTATCATCTATCAGTGTGACTCCCCCCCTTCCCTCACCATGCTGTGACCGACGGCAACGCCCACTCGACGGCCTGGCCGATAAGGGCCGACAAAGCTCGCTCTATCAACAGAAAACCCGGTTGGCTCGCGCCTTTAGCTGGGACACTGCGGTCAAGAAGTTAGACGGCCAGCGAGGAGCGGAGCCGCGCCGGCTGCAGGGGAGGTGGGGGGGCGGACCGTCAAGCGGGCAGCGGGCCGAGGGCCGCGCCGGCGGCGACCACAGCTCCCGTAAGAGAGGCGATAAACTAAAAAAAAAAAAAACAAAAAAACAAAAACCCCGACAAATTAAAGTACCACTTCTAGTAATCCCCAAAGTAAATGGCATTGCTGCAGTTATGTACGGTTGGCATTTATTTGCATGTCTTAAGTTTGTTTAGGAAATGTTTTTTTTTTTCGTCCTGTTCCAGAAGATGGTGGGACCCCTCAGGGGAAAAAACTGAGGCGATTCTCGCTCGATACTCTCGTCAGCCGCCAGCTGAGGGGGCGCCAACTCTTGCTCCGGGGCCGCTATGTACAAATAGACTTTATGTACAGGGTCATCTGAAGTCACACATACACATGTACAAACGCCACCTAAAGCACCAGAGTTGAAGGCGAGGTCAATTGGCAGCTGACCAAATTTTAAATTTTTTTTTCTTAAAAAAATAAAAATGTTCAAAGACTATCAGCTTTATAAAGTATACAAAATACCACAAAAGCAAAATAAAAAAAGAAAGGAACATTTTTTTTCATATATAGATGTCTATATATATAATCATTTTCTTTTCTCTTCTGAGGTACTAGATCCTGAGGTAGTTAAGTAAAATGCATATTAAATTGGTTTTCCTGGGCAGCAGCGCTTCGACACCGTTTCCTTAAGTGCCAGTCGTGGCGCTGCCCTCACCTCTAAATATATATATGTATATATATGTTCATTTATGTATATAGGTCTATCTATAAAATGCATCCGAATTTATAAAATGCCACTATCATTACAAGGGCAGGACGCCCAATATAATCCACCCTTTCAGGGGTCCTGTCCTAAAACAATCTTTCCCCTTAACATGGCCCACCCAATCTGAGCCAACCCTCCCCCCCCAAATAAACCTCTCTTTTGGTCCGACTGGGACCTCGATAGCAATGCCTTTTCCTTTCCACAGAAAAACTCATGAGAAAGCTTCATCAACCAATTAAACACTAAAAAAGAAAAAAAAAACAGGTGTCAACTAAATCTGGGAAAAAAAAAATCAACTAAAAACATCTTGTCATTTTGAAGTACCACACCAAGGAGGTGATAAGAGGGGGGGATCCTTATTTCTTCTTTGTGTTTCTAGTGTAAAGAGTAAACAAAATAGTAAAAAAAAAAAAAAATCATAAAAATTTAACACACCCATGGGTGGGGGGGAGGAGGAGCGCGGTCAAGGGGTGCGTACGTGTGAGGGCAGGTGACATTGGTGGGAGCCCTCAGAAGTACATTCTCACAGAGATGCAGAGAGGTGAAGTGGGTGGAGGTGCAGGGTCTCTTATTGGCCACACCTGAACATCCATCAAGTAAGACAAGAAAAAGGGGTGGATGTTTGGCCGGGTTCGGGGGGGAACCCTTTAAACCCCTGAGATGAGCGTTTGGACCCGCTGTCGTCTTCTCCCCCTGGACTCTGCTGCATCTGTCCTTCTGACGAGTCTTCTGGCAGATTCCGTCACCGTTCCTCCAGGTCCGCTGGACTGCTTTACTTCCTGCGGGGCAGTGGAGGTTGGGCTCCGGGCGCCGGCTTGGGCTGCTGCTGCCTCCTCACCTGAGCCAGGATCTCCTGGATCTTCCTCTGGGCCAGCTGGACAGCACAGGGTGGGGGGTGGGGGGTATGGTACAATCAGAGCGTCTGAATTAACAGTCCCACGGCACGTTCTGGTGCAGTTGCTCCCAGCGCCAACCCTCGGGGACCCCCGGCCTGCATTACATCTCCTTGCTCCAACACACGTTGCTCAGACGGAAGCCTCATTATCAGGCTTCGAGCAGAGTTGGAGGACGAGCTATTCATTTGTGTCAGGGGTGCTGGAGCAGGGAAATATTTCACTGTATCAGTAACGTGAACTGTGCTACTTTATGAGGAATCTCTTTAAAAGAACCGTTCCCAGCACTAATTGAATCGTACTGGAACCAAGCGAAGCTGTTGGAACTCAACACTGTATCACATTGGGGACCAGTTTGTTTCTCAGCTCCAGTCTTTAGCGACTGGATGCACCAAATTCAAGCAAGCTGCAAAATTTCACTGAGAACACATTTGCAAATGTTTTACAGACAAACTGAAATTCACTCGTTCATTCAGGGTACCAGCATGTTTCTAAGTGGGAGGGGCACGCTGAAGGCGCTCTACCCCCCCGTTTTCCCACCTACTAGTTTATTCTGCATAATAATCTCCTCATTCAATTACCACCATTTGCAATCCTGTGTTAACAGAAATAAGGAGCACAACCTTTGCACAGAAGTGTCACTTTACAATCACGCCGACGGTCGATTTAAACGCGCCACTAATGGATATCAAGGTTCAGGCTCCACACCGACATGAGCCGAGTTGAGTCCACGTGTATGTTTTCTCCACCCACCTGGCACGCAAAGAAGTGTCCGCTAATCTTGACTATAACCTGGTCGTTCTCGTCCGGCGTCTGGTCCCTCGGCACCACCACTTCTGCACAGGTCAAGTTCTGCAGCTCGTTTACCTGCAGCAAAACCCCCCCCCACAACATCATTAACTCCAGCACAGTAAACACACACAAAAAAGGCTCGTCTAATGTAACTAAAATCCTTGCTGTGCTCCTCTTTAGATCGACTGATATGCTGCCATTCATTAGTTCAAAACAGTGCAGGCGTTTATTTACCGTTTTGCCACCTTTCCCGATGACCCGGCCGGCAGCGAAGGAGGGAACCTTGATGTGAGCCTCGAGCTTCACCTCCTCTTTAGGTCCAAAGAAATTCTCTTCTTTCAGCTTGCCGAAGATACGACACTGAGCCTGCAGCCGGGTTCAAGAACACATGACTCACGCTGCATTCAGAAGGCAGATTCAACCTCCTCCGAGAACAGCAAACATGCATCTCTGTACTTGATGAACCGACACACCGAGACATTAATAAATAGATTAAACAAGTGACGAACTGACTGAAATAAATCCGAGACCTTTGAAACAGCTGCTTATCACATTGAAACAGTTTTGTCTCGCTTATCAAAAGATTTGATACCTTAAATTGAGCCTCTGGGGGTCCAACAATGATGACCATCCTCTGCTTGGCGTCCATTCCTTCTGCAGGGGCGATCTGAGAGAGGGCAGAGACCCAACATTAAGAAGTAGACAACAAACAAAACCAACAGCCTCACTTGTGTCTCCAATTCACATCAATCCCGTGACGGCAGGAAGATGGCCGGCGTCGAGGCGTTAACGTTGAGGCTCAGACTTTCTCCGCCTGCCCGTCACTCACCTTGATTGAGGCTCCGGCAAAGTGCGACAGCTGTTTGATGTGTTGACCCTGTTTCCCGATGATGGCTCCCACCGCGAGCGCAGGAATGAACAGGTGGACCGTCTCCGACTCCGGGTGTCCCTGCAGGCACGAAAGCGCGTTACCACCGCTGTGACCAGCAGAGGGTCGCAGAGAATGGGGAAGGCAGATCGCTCGCTCCACTCCAGCAACCAGCTATGCAAAACGCAGGAGGAGGATCCCGCAAAAGCTGAGATACAAAGGGGGAGGGGGGGGAGCAGTAAGGGTGGGCTCCTAATTTGTGCGAAGGAACGACTGCAAATTAGAAACGAGTCGGTTAATGGGGAAGTTCTGCACGACACAGGTCAGTGTTAAATTATGTTAAATGTTTAGTTAACAAGACCTCAATTTTCCCGTTAATAAACAGCCACAAAATGAGTGCGACACATGCATTTGCTCAGTCAAACTGGGGTCCATCCAGGACCCAGGAAGAACAGATCAGCTCACATGGAGATTTTACACTTCGTATTCGTGTCCGATGAATCTCTGACTGGATCTATTCTGAATGTTTGATGCAGGAACATCCCTTATCTCATGTCAGAGTGTAACGAGTGGCACCAGACTGAAGATGCATCCTGATTCCCCGGTCAGCAGGTCACCAAAATCGGACACCAACTTACTCAGGCCGTGTGCGAATGTGGAGAAGGGCTCAAAAACACTTTCCAGCCTCATTCTGTGAAGAACGACACCAAAATACGCCAACATTTCCCCTTTTTTTGGACTTTCTCCTCCGTCCACCTGTGAACCTAAGAAGCATGAGGACCTCCCTCATGGCCAGGTCAGTGGGCAGCTGAATAAGCACTTGGAGGGAGCAAAACGCGAACGTCCGAGTCTCAGCGAGCAGCCACAAGCCGTGCAAAGCACTGTGGGATTGGTGACTTACGGCGAAGGGCTGGCTGCTCGCCGACAGCATAGAAGCCCAAAATGGCCCCTCGCCCTCATAAGGACTGCACTAAAGAAAAAAAGACACGGAAAACTGAGTGGCTAAAGGCCGAATCTCTCCTTGCTGCCGTGTGGTGTTCACTGGCCTGACCAACAGGTGAAACGTACAGAGGAAAAAACAAAAACCCAGCCAGCTTAGGGTCTGTATAGTGTGGTGAACAGGGAGAGTCACCCCACAGCAGAGAGAGGGAGAGAGAGAGAGAGAGACCATCACTTACTCCAAACGATGAGCATCCACCGTGGGCTCCAGGAGGGGGGACGCTGGACATGGAGGGACCCATGCCTGGTGCTCCACTGAACAGACCCAGAGCATTCAGATTCAAGCCAGGAATCAAGTTGGACTGGAGCTGGGGACAAAACGCCAGAATGTGTTAATTTTATTCACATTGCAAAACGCCGGCTCTGGTGATGATTTCGTGGAGCGCAAGGAAGAAAAAAAGCGACAGTTTTCCCAAAGCTGAACGTCACGAGCAGGTTTTAATGCAACATCAGCTTTATTCCCACAAAATTGTGACATGCAACGTTTATTAGATTCCTGATCTGCATTCATTAATTCATCTTTCTGTACAAGCATGTTTTGATTCACTCCAATCTCGATGGACACAAATCAAGAAGCAAGTCCTCTCCTCAACGTGTGTCGTCGATGCTTACGTTCATAGCAGCCATGTCGCTGTCGTGCGACTCCCGGACCTTCTTCATCACCTCCTCCTGGGCTTTTGAACAGGCCTCGATGGGGCCCTTCAGCGTGATGGTCCGCTCCAGGTTGTACACGGTCAGTTCCTGAAGACTGGAGAGGCGGGCGAGTGGGGTCATGAGAACAGTGTCCGCCTACAGGCTATAAATTGTGAGGCCAAAGCCATAACGCTCCTACATTCAGAAAATAAATAAGCGCGGACGATGCTAAACGACACCTATCAGCACCGTCCGCAGACTACAAATAGCATCATTAGCTGGTGAAATCAATGAACACAGTTTAACAGACTTACGGTGAGATGAAGATCTTGATGCCCGTGTCCTGCTCAATTTTCTTCAAGTTGCGTCCTTCTTTCCCTATTAGCCTTCCGACAAAGTTGTTGTGTGCGAGGAGCTTCAGAGGGATCTCCTCAGTGCTGCAGAGACACGGCAGGTTTCAGACCCCAGCGCACCAACACAGATACAACCTGTTCCTGGTGCGTTTGTACGAGTCTGGAGTGTTGATTCAGCTTGCCAGAAATCTCACGTATCTCCACATAAAAATCAACATTATGGGAACTAATACAACTTGGATTTAAGCAGTTATGAAGCCTCAACTTGACCCTTCCAGAAACGCGTTCGTGGAGCTTCAGGATTTTCACGTGTTTTTCCTTAGATTTTCCACGAGCTTTCACAGGATTTGGTTATTTCAATATGTTCAGAAGTTTAACAAAACAGCCACACTCAGGTCTTTTCCCACAACATACAACAGAGCACATCGTCTCCTTTTGGTCAGGAAGAAACTCACAACTTTGTGTCAACAGCTTCCTTCTGCATGATCTCCATGATGGTTTTGCAAGCCTTCGAGCAGCCTTCAGGGGTGGAGTGGATCGTGATGGGTTTCTCCGCTGCACCTGCGTTTTCTTTCCTGTGTATGTCGATCCTGACGGAGGAGAAACACCACGTCAGTCTACAGCAACGATCGACGGCCAAGAGGAGAGCAGAGTTCTCCCACGATGCCCGCCGTCACACCCGCCACCCCCCAGACTCGCGAGCACCTACTTTGAGTGAGTCTGTTTGGTGATGTTGCGGATGGTCGCGCCCTCCTTGCCGATAATTGCGCCCACAAACTGCGTGGGAACCAGCATGCGCAGTGGGATGTCTGACTGCACTTTCGGCCGGGTGCCAAGACTCGGCGAGCCGGCGCGGGGGGGTCCACGGGCATTGAAGCCTCGCCTGCCCCCTGCCGAAGGACCCTCTGGTGCAGCCGTCTCATCTGGGATATAGGACACCTTCACGGTATAGTTCTCCATAACAGATCCATTCAACTTCTCCCACGCCCTGCGGAGATTAAAGATGTCAGCCTCTGTGCGGAACCGAGAGGGCGCTTCAAGAGCCCAGGAGTCATGCAGTGAGAAGCCCTGATTGGTTCAAGTGGTGCATTTGTGAGGGGCAATCAACATTCACTCACATGAGTAAATCAAGAGATTAAAAGATAGAGCCGAGTGGTCAATCCACGCTGATAGGCCGAGTGTGGCCCGTTAAAATGGACGAGTCAACGTGACTAAGTGGCCACTGTTTGAACGCCCAAACAACCCTGATGAGCAGCAGATTCAATGCTGCTTCGTGTGAGCTCCGACACGTTCTGCTGCCAGTCAGAGTCCACAGTGTGGGGTTTTTTCCACTGACGGTTATGTCTCGTGTCCTCTGCAACCACTCACGCAAAGCACAACACTGTAGTATGTAGCATATACACCAGGGGGCAGAAGATGGTTAATTACACCCTCAACCCCTCCCTCCCCCCCACTTAAAAAAAAAGGCATACATTCCCCATTTCCTCCTCCTCCTCCTCCCAGTCATCATTGCATGTCAAATTAAAGCAGACTGGGTTTTTTTTTTTCTCCCCCAAAAGAAAAATCAGGTGCATTAGAACAATAGAGAATGGAAGTTTCCTGGAAGGCCAATAAGAAAACAGAGAGCAGAACGTGAACGGCACGAACGGCAGACGAGATGGAAGTGAATTCACTGAATGTGTGTACTCACAGCCTGGCATGCTCCTTGGCTGCATATCGAACATTGACAACTGCAGTCTCTGTGTCAGTGTTTACTGTGGGAGAACACACACACACACAGTTGAGTTCCTGTACATTCGAACAGCAGCAACACAATTTACCAACTGCAAAGGCTTTTCTGTAATCAAATTTACAGGATTCCTCAGAGTGACTCTGATAGCGATGCATTTGTAAAATATATTAGGATTCTACAGCGGGGAAAATTTTGGCGCAGGAAGAGGACGTAACAGGAGCTGTGTTGCAAAGCAAAAAACCCTGCCGCTACATTTTCACAAGCATTGTGGCTTCAAGCTTAATGAAAGGTCCATTTACCTTGTTCACAGCTCTCTACTGGACCATACTGAGCGAGCATACCATCCAAAACCTGAATGAGGGAGAAGGGGGGAGAAAAAAAAAAAAGGGAAAAGAAATGATTGCCGTGTGATTTTCAAGCCTTTGACCTGAACCTGTTAGTGAACAGAAGCTCATCCATGGGAACCAGCCCCGCTCACTGCCAGGACACACTCCATTAATCCTGCACCCCCGAGTTCACTGCTGAGTTACGCCGATACATTTGCTCCCTTCATGTAGAAGCCCATCAAACCCAAATTATGACTCTTTCCTTTGGGCACCCGGTGCTCTGGGTTCTCGGTGACACTGATAACATTTAAAAAGCAACTAAATGTATAGCAGGAACTGAAGGACTTGCAAACCCTGGACTGAAATATCAGCGTGCAAAATTCCAAATAATTCATGTCAGGAATTATTGTGTATTTCAGAAAATTTCAGGGATAAAAATGTGGCTCACAATTCTGAATTTTTCTTTTAATTCACATGTTCATTTGATAAATGCAGTGAAACCAACTGGATTTGCAAAAGCATTGTCTTCAGTCGTTACCAAGTAACACACCAGTCTGGCCCGCTGCCCAAACATGACCACCACAGGACTTCGATTCATAAATGTGATCAAATTTGAGCGAGAGGGGGAGCAGGGTTTCTAAACTAAGCTAAGACCTCCGACCATGCTCAGTTGAACCCAAGGCCACACCCACAAGAGCTCAACCCCACTTTCTAGCCAACCAGACAGCTTCCCTACACCCCCACTCCTCCAATCCACCAACCGAGCAACCTCCCGCCTTTCAGCCATCGCCGCTCTCGCTCATTGGCTGCAGCGGGCGCCGATATGAGTCGCTTGGAGCCACGATTAGCCGGCTGGCGATTGGCTGCGCCGACTATCCGTCTGCCGCGTGGGCCAATGGGAATCCAGGCCATTCAGGAAAGGGTGGGGTACATTCCAGCAGGAAGCAGCAGCTGGGGGAGGGGTGCGAGTTCATGCTACACATTCTGTGAATCGGAGCACATGGAGGGGAAGGGGAAACTGTCCAGGCCCACCCACCCACAACAGCTTGCGAACACGCCACTACTCTCACCACCATTCTCCAGCTTTAGGGCTGCACAAACCATGACCCCGCCGCCTTATCTACCTGATAAGATACACACGGGGCCTTTGCATCAAAAGATCCCGGTCTACTCCGTGCCTCCATTCTCTGCCGCCCCTCCCCCCTCCGAGGGGGGAGAAACCTCCATGTCACCTTTCGAGAAAGCGGAGAGCTGGCTCGCTACATACTAGGAACATGGGTGGATCTGGAGCTGCAGTTGAGGGACATGCGTAGGCTAAGCAGGACCACCATTACAAGAACGCCGAGCCCGTCCGTGGCCATTTAATCACAGCAAAAGACATCTACAGCCATGGATCAAGCTAACAATCGCACAGTTCAGAACTGCACTGAACAATTGTGCAATTCCAAAAGAGATTTCCCATTAGGCTTCCTTAGTCTTTATGGAGCAGAAAATTTAATTGAACAGCACGAGCACACGCTATCAAAGCTACACGTCTGCAGGAGGAGGAGGAGGAGGAGGGAAAAACACCACGTAAAGCTGCATTAAGGCAACATGGAAGGCACCGGGGCAGATTTCAGGCTCACACCCGCACTTCTGATAAATGCAACAAAGCAGTTCCAGGAGCAGCTTATGACAAATAAAGATTTGCATCTCATGTGGCCCATAAATTTGAGCGTTGGACACTGGATACATGAGTTTTAAATTTCAAGATTAGCACATGGACTTAAAAAAACACAATGTGACACACGACTGATCACAGGATCCTAATATCCGACCGTGTAGGAGCTCAGTTTCTATAGCTTCATTATTGCTCGTCAGTGGCAGAATACAAGAACTATATTGTTTGAATCTGAACACAGATCATCAGTTTTGCCCACATTCACTTCCGCTCAATCCTAAAGCAGCGTTTTAACACAACTTTAAATCAATTACAGTTTGCATTTGTGGCTTTCTTTTAAATAAAACTTTATGGGCCATCTTTTATCTAAAAGGATGAGTTTGAAGGTGAACCCGACATAATCACTAGAGGCCACAGATGAGGCGACATAACAGTGATTTCTGATTTGAATAAAATGCAAATCCTGCCACATTTAGGACCTGTTTAGACCAACCTCTGGGCCGCTTGATGTAAATGTTGTAGCAGATACTCAGACAGATTGGAAACACTTTAATGTGACAGCTACAAAACAAACTTCAAAAGAGCTCCTGAAATTTAGACAGTTGCATTTCCTTCGCAGTGTCAACAATGTACAATATTGTGAGGAGGCGTCGACATAGTTTAAATTCAAACCACAAATAAAAAGAGACCATTGTCTCAGCCAATACGACTGTTTTCCTAAATTAGGTTGCATCTGAAACAGTAGCAGAGCAGACTCAAAACCCAGACATGACAAAACATATGTAGTGCAGCCCTGCTCCCAAACACTCACAAGTCATGAGTGCTGCCATGTCAAAAACACAACATGTGCAAACAATAGATTCAAAATGGCCAGTTTTAGACTTTAATCTATGAAAGAATCATAGAAAAAAAAAAACACCACAACAAACCACGAGGTGTGTTCAGAAACACACCGTGCTTCAAAAATCAGACATACGTGCTTGATTCGTCCTGCCAATAGCTGCTCCTCCCAACATCGATCTCCTCAGAGAAAGCTCTTATTTTGACATTTAACAAGTTTTTCCTCCCACAAGAATTAACAGGTTGCACAAAAAAAAGATTCCCATTTTCAAACCAACAATTAAAAACGCATGATCGGCATTGAGAAAGCACCACCCAGACAAAACAGGTCGTTTCAGTCATAGTCTGTGCAACACATCAATTTACACTTCCAATAAAATGTCTTAATTTTACAGGTTCTGTCAGTTGTCACCACATCCATGACGACACTGCTACAAACACCAGTTGGAAAGGTCCAAATCTTTCAAATTTCCATCATCTATCTGAAAGCCTCATTTCCACCTATTGTGGATTTGTGGATCAACTACAGACAAAATGGAAAAAATAAAGATCAACTTTGTGGACAATTTGAGGACATTTTCACTTCGTAGATCACTTCCACCATTGACCAGTTTTTCCGGCCACCTAAGCTGCGGCCCGAGTCAAATGAATCATCAAGTGCGGGCCCCGTTGAAACCCCAAAGGGAGGCAAGGTGACTCCAGAGCCCACTAAATGAGAGCCCAGTTGGGCTGCCCATGGTGCCCCGCCCTGGAAGCGGTTGGCAGCCTGTTAGCACTCACCTCCCACTGCATGTGAGGCGGGATGTTCCTGATCTGCAGCTTACAGCTCCTGGAGAGAGAACAAGAGAAGAAGAGGGGGGTGGGGGATGGATAAAGGAGGAGAAGAAGAAGGGGCGGAGGGGGGGGGTGATGGTAGATGGGAAGAGAGATGGGAAGGAAGAGGAGACTGTTAACAGTTGACAATACCAAGAGTACAATGCTGTAAATGGCTGAGTTATTTGATTTTGAAAAACGCAGGCCTTCATTCTTTCCACCATCTGAGAATACACAATGGTGACGCTGGAGATAGGACTCCTTTAATTCTATTCCCCACTCAGCAGGCGCACAGATGTACCTTGGGTAAAACAAGGATGGGAGCGAGTAAAGGTGGGCAGAGGAAATCAGGAAAAAATAGGGTGCAGTGGAGAGAATCACATATTCAAATTAAGCTCTGAGTAACGCCGTTCTCCAAATTCAACCAAATGTGCTGCATAGCTGGTAGAGAAGGCAAGAGGACTGACTTTGAAGTGGTCGGTAAGAATGATGCGTGTTTAAAAAAAAAAAAAAAAAAAAAGACAGCAGAGGGAAAAAAAACATCTAATTGGCTGGATAAGGAAAGACAAGGCGTCCTCCGATTGTGTCCGCACGCTTTAAGTCGCCTCGATGGGCCCGCAGAAGCCCGCCATGAGGTTTGGGCCACTGTCCGGCACACTCTTTTCAATCAGGATCATCCAGGAGCATCCAGCTGTTGTTTCAGAAATGGGGGGTGGGGTGGGGGGGTGGTGGGTGCTGGTGGTTTTGGGAGCTGAACAGAAACCAAAAGGGAATCTCCACCGGCCGCGTCACACTAAATAGGAAGAGTCCAAATTGCGTGCTTGTTCAGTGAGTGTGTGTGTGCGTGTGTGTGTACAGCAAAAGCGAGTGGAGACCAGCGGTTACAATGGTGCTGCTGTGCTGTGTCACTCGCAGGAACAAGGACAGAAATCCCCAATTCATTCCTTCTTGAGCAGCACGCTTCACTGTGCTGTTGCGTTCCGTGTACAAGTGCACGAGCGCGCCGGCTACGGGTAGAGGTCACGCAGACAATGGAACTTGCGGATCAATGAGTCACAGAGTTTCACAAGTGTCCGCCTGCATGTGGTTGTTGTATAAAAATGTGAGAAAAGTACAGGCCACTCCAAAGTCCACTGCATGTCGACACACACACCTAAAGAACAAAATGTACATATAGCGGGAGTGTTTGAGCACGAGCACACACACACACGCGCGCGCGCACACACACACACCACGAGAGCAAACCCTGACCCCAAAACTGTTTTCATATCAGCGTCAAACTTGCGACGCATGTGCGGAGCTCGTTTACGTTGCACTGCGTCGAGACGCTCGTTCTGCTCAGAGCGGAAAATTCTCTGACAATAAGAATTTCTCTTTTACACCTTTTTCCCCTCAAGATTTGCCGAGTTGTAAGGAGGTGTAAATGCTGCTCATCTACTTTCCAACTCTGTTTTGGGTTTATTTTCCTCTCCACACTGTGTGTGGGAGAGATCACCTTAATACGCAGCATTTGCTCACAAATTTCTCTCTTTTTTTTTTTTTTTAAATGCCAAAATGTAGGATTTGAACATCCAGTACAAACAGTGAATTGTGAAGCACGTGCGCTACAAGGGCCACACTATTTGAAATTCCACAGAAGAGCCACTACTACTAATCAAGCTGCCGCCAGTTCAATGCACTTAATAAGAGGCATTAGTGAACGACAGGCTCCTAAATGGGCAAATTGTAAAGAAAATTCCCTAAATAACTCCCAACTGGAATTTCAGCCCTTTCCGGCCAAATGTGCCGCTCCTGGCTGATCGAGCCCCTTCTCCCCACACACGCCGTACGCTCTGCATTGCGGTGGGAACGCCATGCGAAATGTGCAAAAGCACAAAGCACTTCCAGTCGGATTAACCTATAGCTCCACACACATAAGAAGTCAGCCAGGGTATGTGGTGTGGTGGGGGTTGTGGGTGGTATACATTCCCCAGTCCCAGCCTTTGATATGGGGAGGGGTCTGTGTGTGTGTGTGAGTCTGTGTGTTCGCATGTGTGTGTTTATGTGTGAGCGAGTGGGGTGTGGTATTGGGGGGGCTAGCTAGCCCTGTTTCAGGCAAGGGTAACAAGGGCCCTCTCTGCCCTGTGGGGGTGGGGCCCTGTTGCCATGGACACGGGCAAGTCCACCGACAGGAACATGTAGAGCTGGGTTTAAAAGTGGTGGGGGAGGGAAGGAGGGGAGGGCCAGGAGTGACTGGGTCTGGCTCGTCATGTGATGGCCAGGAGGAGGCCGAGCTCCTTATTTACTTTCAAAATGAACCACTATTCTACACATTCGTCCCCCCCCCCCCCCTCCTTTGCTCCGCCGCCCAGCTGAGACCGACCCAGGGCCGCAAAAGAAGAAGAGGAGATCACGCACACAAGTGGGCGTGCGGGCACATATGCCAGCACGCACATGCATGGCAGGGATTGCGCGGCGCAGGCAGCATGACGATGCACCACAGTCGTGCTCATTTCTTAACCATCCTGAAACGCTCCGCATCAACGCAGCTTTGGACCGGAGTGGGACACACTCCATCTGAGCTCAAGGCCCCATCTACACTTATTGACTATTCAGTATGCAGAGGTTCTGACTGACTGAACTCCTCACAGCCGGGTCCTCCACTGCCGCCTCGCTGAGGCCTTACGTGCACACCCTGCACCTAAAAAAAAAGGAGAAAAAAAAGCCAATGCAACACGTCCACGTGCATTTGGATACACTGAAACTCTCAGGAACAATGGCCAACCAGAGGAACTCAACTTCTGCAAAGAACCTCGCACACTTCTGCAATTCTCACGCAGGATTTAGCCCGACAATGCTATTTTGATTTGACCTGACGAGGAATGAGGAGTTAAGCAGCCCCTTTTTCACAACCTCCAAACAACAAGGGGCCCCATTCATCTTACGCCACAAGGCTTCGTCCCGAAAACTCCCACCATCGCAGGTGGGGCCCCCCACAAACCCCTCGTCACTGAACTCTCAGGAAAAGGGAGCCGCCATGTTGAGAAAACTAATTTTAAAAAGGAAGCTTCATAAATCTTTTTCCACCCAAAATATATCTTCACTATTTCATTCAGAAAAAAAGCAACTGTTTACAATTCTTGTAGAAAAGGGGCCAAACTTTTTTTTTTGGATTGTTTCAACTCCTGCTGGTTTTTGTTTGGGGCAAAAATTTAAAATCAGCCGCATGCTGGTCAACAGCTTCACACACATGTACGCTCTCTCACACACACACACACACACACACACACAAACACACACACACACACACACACACACACACACACACTCTTGGGGCCACCCCTCCTACAGCCATGCCATTTGCCGTCT
>JAUESF010000051.1:7788367-7799403 GCA_032274765.1 Malacoctenus tetranemus
TCTGTCTGTCTGTCTGTCTGTCTGTCTGTCTGTCTGTCTGTCTGTCTGTCTGTCTGTCTGTCTGTCTGTCTGTGTGTTTCAGGTATGGAAAGAGGTCCAGTCCTGAGATCCTGGACACTCTGGTCTCAGAGCTGCTGCTGAAGGAAAGCACAGACACGCTTCCACAGTCAAGGTATTCAGTGTGTGTGTGTGCGCGCGCGTGTGCGTGCGTGCGTGTTTGTGTGTGTGTGTGTGTGTGTGTGTGTGTGTGTGTGTGTGTGTGTGTGTGTAATGATTGGCTCCAACGCAATCACAGGACCCTGACCTTGCCCTTGCCTCCCCACTTTCTCCAGATACGACCCGTCATTGTGGTGATCAGCGCTGATACGCCGCCGCTCCTATTATGGCCTCTGCACTTCTGTCACTGCATCCCCCTAACCCACCTGAAGACCACCCTGCCTCTGTCTCCCCACCCCACCTCTACGAGCCACCTCCGGTATACAAGCCTCCGCCTCCACCGTCAGCTCCAGTCACTGCTGCTTACAGTCGGCTGTGCGCCATAAAGATGTAAATAGTTTACTCAGAGCCACTATCTGTGAAACATAAAAGTCATGTGGAGGAGGGGCGTGTTGTTTGTATTTTGTGCTATTAAAGATTGACAGTTTGAACGAATGCATTTCATGGCTTCTGTTTGACATGTGAACACACGATTCTGTTGGTCGGATCCAGCGTGGATGAAATCGATGTGAAGGTGTAACTGTGGACAGGAAGTGTCTGATCACCAGTCTTTCTTTAGAGAACAGCTTACACTGGCTCAGCTCCACTTTACCCACCTGGAGGGGAAAAAAAGCAAACAAAGAAGCAGCTGGCGCAGCGCCGTGACACTGCGTAATGCGACAAGTGCGCAAAAAGCACATTTAATCGGGCTGTAAAACTTGAATGGTTCCATTAAAGGCCTATATAGTCAAAAGCATCAATCAGACTCAGTCTGCCAATAGGGAGGCTAATGGCGCTCCCTTGTGGTCACAGGGATAAGTACCTAATCTGAAAGTAAATGAAGGGGGAAATGGCATTTCCAGGAGCATTACAGCGATTATCCGAGTGGTTGGATTCTGTAACGCAGGGGAGAGTCAAGCGGCGGGAGGCTGCAGGGAACCGGACACACCGGAGGACCTGGTGAGTAATGGGGCAGTTTAACGTGTCAATACAAGCAGGCTTCCAGTCAACAAGGACCAGAGCCTGCTCGCTGCTGTCACTGAGCCGCAGCTCCATTACAACGTATCTGTCTCATTTAAACGGTGAATGAAGAGAAAAAAAAGAAATGAATTAGTGACACTTTGCTGTCTGACATGGAACCCAAAAAGACTGTCTTAGCTTTAGCTCTTCAGCGTCTCTAAACGGGAATCTACATGGAGATCGTAGAGGCCCGTGTTGTCGGATCAGTTCGGGACATCTGGCTGGACACGGTTGTGGTCACTGCAGAAACAGTAAACAGAGCGGAGAGAGTTGTCAGGCATCGGTGCCACGCTGGTTTCCGTTCCCCCTCCAGCTGCCAAACAACAAGGATCAATGTGCGACAGACGCTGTTCACCAATGATGTGTCCCACAAAGACTTTGAAACACTCTGATTTCATCACACACTCTCTGCACTAGCTCAGCACTGCAGTTAGAGGATATGAGAGGACCATGTTCAGTAGATTTACCGATACATGCTTGTGCCTCATCATGTCCAACTTTAGTCAGTCTGATTTCATTGGGTGAGTGTGTTCATGTATTGATGCCTGCTGCCTGTGAAAACCTCATAAGCCCCTCAGAGCTTCTTCCGGCCCTCTACTGCCCCCCGTAGTGGTCCAGCTGATAGACGGGGCCTCTGTACCTCAGAGGGGACGCTGCGTTGTGTTTATGTGAATGGACGGATCCGTCACATTGAAACAAACTGGAAATACTACCGTGCACTATTGTAGGCAGCTCCGCGAGGGGGGCCGTGCCACGGCCGCCATTGGGCCATGCCGCGTGACGTCAATGGGAAGGCGGGGCCTGCCGCCTTGATTGGCACCCAGTTCTCTGGTAGTCTGCTGCGGGACCAGGACAGACAGCTGAGGGGGGTCTGAATGTCCAACCGGGACGGTCGGGGGACCAGCGCCAACTCGGAGCCACGATTCACAGGTAAGCGGCGGAGCACGGTCCCGTTTGAATGAAGGGACCATGAATGGACCCATCCTCGGACTCTCCGGCGGGAGACAAAGACACTTAGCCGCGTTAGAGGTGCATCGGCAGAGTTTGACAGAAGGAGAGGTCCCCCCCCCCTCCTCCCCCTGTAGAGCCCCTCCGTGCTGTCACTACCAGCTTTGTTTCGGCTGCGGGTCGACTGGCTTCGGGCGCCGACCGTGGCCCCGGACGCGTCTCTTCCCGTTTCACCTCGCGGGCTGTATGAGGAAGGATACGGCGGAGGGGGCTGCAGTCGGAGACGTGCGCACGCCACAATGGCTCGGATGGGTAACAAAAAAATGGCCGCACGTGCGGCTGGATCGGCGTGAACACAGTTGGTCTGGTCAGCCAGCGCTTTGGCACGGATCCGGCGCGCGGTGCAGACGCGCGTTATCTGGCGCAGGGATGCGGTCGCGCGTCCGGCGTGCAGGGAGGGAGAGAGGGAGGAGGGGGGGGAACGATCCCACGGCGGAATGGCTCGGGCGCATCCCGCGCGGGCGCAAATACCGAGGATTCCCGGTGTAATGCTCAGCTGGCCGGACCTTCCCACTGCGTGCCATCCGCTGCTCTTACTCCACAGCTTCCCTGCGTGTCGAACGTGTTTCACTCCACATCGTAAATCTCCGGGGAGCTCTGCGGGTCCCGGTGCTGAGCGGCGCGCTGCAACGTGTAAGAACCGCGAGTTTTAGAGAGGAAAACTAAGCTTTTATTATTAATTCATGCATCGAATCAAATAAAGTGACGCTTTCACACTGGAAAACACTCCTACGTTGTACTGGCTGTTAAAACTTCCCCCTCCGTGGAGCGACACTGATATTGAACGCCGTGTGAAGCAGGGAGCGGGGGTCCCGGCGGTGGCTTGGCACAGGATGACCGACCGGAGGCGCAGCCAGACGGCGCGATCGATTTTTTTCCTGCTTCCTAGGTCCTCCCGTGAAATGTAGCTATGAGTGCATCATCTCATAATGATGCAGTAACACGGTGTCGGGACCACTTAATGGAAACATTAAACCACCCACGCATCACAACAGACTCTCAATGGATCCTCGCGAAGGAGGATCACGGGGTCACTTGGCACCGTTTCTAAGCAGTTTAGCCAGGCGCGCACGTGACGGGGGAAGCCCATGC
Source organism: Malacoctenus tetranemus (assembly GCA_032274765.1). Taxonomy (NCBI): domain Eukaryota; kingdom Metazoa; phylum Chordata; class Actinopteri; order Blenniiformes; family Labrisomidae; genus Malacoctenus; species Malacoctenus tetranemus. Next base: position 7,791,683 of record JAUESF010000051.1, read on the forward strand.
ATGTACGCAACATCCTTGGGGATCCTTACTGGGAGGGGCTTTTATGAGTTTTGCCAGACCACTGACAGAGAGAGAGAGAGGGGGGGGGTCATGGATCATGTTGCATCTACTCTAGAATTTATGGGTCCCTTCCTCTGGCTTCCTTTCAGTCCTGTCATTTGCCCAAATCAGATTAGCTGAATCCATTCTGATGATAAAAGCGGGACCAGGAGACACTGCAGTGCATTACAGTCAATCTTGGGTCTGAAGAAAAGAGGCCCGGCGACGGAGGACGGCTTTCCAATCGGCGCCCAATGTGACCTTTATTGTTCTGCTGATGGCGGTGGAATGGGGCACGTCGTGCAGCTTTTTGCACCCTCGTCTGCATATTCCTCCCAGTCAGCAGGGTGCAGGGTAACACGAAATTCAGGTCCAACACGTGTCTGCGACGCCGGGACATAAGGGAGCTGTCAGTGAGCCATTTGAAGAACAACACTGTGAAGCTTCGTCTTCTCCATTATTAATCGACAGTGATGAGAGAGAGAGAGAGAGAGAGAGAGGGATAGGGAGGAAAGGAAGGAAGGAGGGTGGGAAGAAGACATGGGAAAGAGAGAGGAACTAAAGGAAGCGGAGTGACTCAAAGCGCCCGGATCTGAACAACACATGTTTAAGGGGGCTGGTCTGGACTCAGTGATGTCTTCCTTCCTCCTCTGCACCAAAATGCTCATTGTTACACCGGACTGTATAAGAAGGAGCCGAGTGCATCTCTGTCAGCCGCATACACAACTCAAACACTAAGTCCATTAAGCTGGTAAACAATTGTAGTGTGTATTTCACTGCAGAAGGCCCATAAGAGTTCAGCTTAAAAAGGTAAACAAGCTCCTATTGTCTCTTTTTGCCTTAATTAATTAAAAAACGAGGCAGATTCCACCAAACTAAGTGATATGAACAGGGGAGTTGTAATCATAGATCCTAAACGAGTCTCACATTTGTACTGTGATCACACAGCGTCGGAGTGTAATAGACCAACGTGCCATTCCTGGGTAATTTACACTGCTGCCAGCTGCAGCTCTGGTTTGGCAAAGGAGCTAAATTTGATTGCAAATAGAAGAAATTGACCTGACAATCTAATTTGTTTCTCTCTCTCTCCCTCTCTCTCTCTCTCTCTCTCTCTCTCTCTCTCTCTCTGCCTGACTCCTTTCCAATCACATCACTCTTTTAATGTGAACCACACACAACAGCACTGTTCTAAGCGTTAAACTTTGCCGTCATCTTAAGTGCGGTTGCATCACTTATTCATTTCCCCCCCCCCCCTCTCTCTCTCTCTCTCTCCCTCCCTCTCTCTCTCCTTCTTAATGCTAATGATGAGTAACAGGAGGCTGGGAAGATAGAGAGAGACTGAGAAGTAGCAGGCAGGGCCATGTGGCGGGTTAGATTATGTCACGAGGCGCTCGTTATTAAGATCAGCGCGCGCCTCGCCGCTGAGGGGTCCTGACGAGCTGCGTAATTGTATCATCCCACCAGCTGGAACGTCACCCAACGAGGAAATCGAGGTCGTCGGCGGTGACGCGCGCGGAGCGTACTGATGCGGGCCACTTTTGTTTGCGTGGCTTGGCTGATGTAGATTCCAGGTGAAGAATGAATCAGCAGAACAGAAAGATCAGGCGGCGCCGCGTTTCCCAGAAGGCTCTCTGCTGAAAAATTCAGCCTGACTGGGATGGCTCCACCATGGTCCCATTCACAGCAGCATCAGCAGACACGGTAGATAAGCCTCACATGGTGAGGAAACATGATTATAGTAAATATTACGCGGATATTGATCGGCTAAGATAGCCTTCTTTGGGGTAGCAGTGTAATCCTCTTAGCGAGCGGCTGTGTGAACACATGGAGTGACCTACATAGGGTTTGTCTGGAGGCAGAGGGTGATGGGTAGGAGGCACGACAGGATGGGGAGGAGATAGTCACACCAACAGCTCGTCATCGCGCGCGCTTACGCGGGGTCCGCGCGCACCGCTTCCTGGAAGACCTCGCGTCCTTCCGTTGTTGCAAGGGAAACCGAGGGAAACGCAGCTTTCAGGAAAGTTTACAAATGGCCGCTCTCGCTCTCTCTCTCTCGCTCTCGTCTCTCGGAGACCTTCTGCGTGGCGAAATCTGGATTTTCAGGCGAGCCGCGGGGCTGGCCGGGCCTCTTTTGTGATTCTCAAGTCAGTGAGAGGAACTGAGAGCGAAGGCTCGCTCTCAGAGCTCGTTGCGCTGCAGAGCCTGGGGGGCCACGGGGAGGGAGGGAGGGGGTGGGCACAGAGAATGGGGCAGAATATATAGACACGGACTGAGTGTTCCAGGATGGACGCCTGATGGGCCGGGCTCGGCGCGCGTATCTGTGTTGCATGACCCCCACTGGGTGTAGCGCTGCGCTCCATCCCAGACTGTCTATTCACCAAACACGTTCTGAGGGACGCTTTGACACCGAAGGAGCGGGTTCGTCTCCCTCGCGTGACCAGAAGCGATGGAATTAAACACACAAAGCGGCCTGATGTTGGCCAGTGTCTTTTTAATAGCCTGCATATGTACACACACACACACACACACACACACACACACACACACACACACACACACACACACACACACTGGTTTACAGGAGTCAACAGTGATGTTTTGTACAAAAAAACACAGCCCTCTGATCCCCCCCCCCCACCCCTATAATCCCCTCTTCCATGAGCTGTCCATCATCTGAGCGCTTGGCAACCAGGAGCACTCGGAGGGCTTTCGTTGGCTCGTCCTTCCATTGGAGGTAGCCAATGGCAGCTGGGGACAGCAAGTGTCCATTTTCTGTGAGGGAAGACATTGAGCTGCAGGGCTGGGTGGGGCGGGGTGGGGGGGGGGATGGGGGGGCATCAATTCAAGTGGAGTTTGCTCCTGATCTTTGGGGAAATCTTGCTCTTTATACAAAAATCAGTCAGTGCACATCCTCTCTGGACGCTGGTCTCTTTTCTACCGTCCGTCCAGTCGTCTGTGTGTCCTTCACTGCGTCCATGAACCTCCTCACGAACCCTCCTCCTCAAATATGGACGCTCGGATACGAAGGAGGTTTGCGGTGGGAAAAGAGGAGCCGAAGTGACTTTGCAGTATCACAAATGACTGGAGGAGACTGGAAGAAAGTCTTCAACCACCACTTTCACTGCTCTGCTCTCTTCAAAGACTCCCTCATATCCTCTGTTTCATCCCTCCAACAGTTGAGGGGCTTTTCCCCACAACTCACTTTAATCTACAAGGATTCTTCTCCTCTTCTTCTTCGAGACCTCTGATTCAAAGTTTACCCATGTCTTGTTCCTGAGCTGTGAATCTCCTTCGGCTTCGCTCACTCCTCCAGGTTTCTCTGTAAAATCAGCCTCCCTGCGTGTTGCTCTGGCTCCTCGCTCTCCTCCGGGACCCCTCGGCCGGCCCACCTTGGCTCGCGCTCTCTGATGCAGATGATTCGGCGAGGGATCGCGCGGTGGCTTTGCCGCCATTAACATTCTTCCGAGGGATATCCTTCACTTCCAATGAGCGTGCTCAATCTGATCGTAATCTGTGTTGTGTAATGAACTGACCCCCTTCGTCGCTCTCGCCTCCTTCGCTTCATTCTCATGGAGCACATGGAGCTGTTCACACTCTCAGGATGAGTGAAACAAAAGAGCCCAACAGAGCAGAGAGACCCCAGTGACCGGTGGACCCCCGCATGCTGTAATCGCCCCTCTAACTCTTTAGGGGTTGACAGCTTGCCATAGAGTTCAAAGGTCAAGCGGGCAGTGTGGCCGGCCCCAGTGTGCCTGGAAGTGCATCGGTGAAGACAGATTTCCCCGAGTCCGGGGCCGTTTGGTCGATGCTGCTGCTCCTCATGTGAGCAGATAAAATGTGTGACTTTTATTGGACGATATTTCAAAGACCGCACTGTCCTGTGACCGCTGCAGGCCAGAGAGCGAGAGAGAGAGAGAGAGAGAGAGAGAGAGAGAGAGAGAGAGAAAAGAGAGAGAGAAAGCGAAAGAGGCTGAGAGAAATGAAGCGTGTAAAAGTGCTAATCTATTATTTTGTGGGCTGAATGTCGGCATCAGTTATTTGTAATAACACCATTGTTTTGTTTTTTTTGCTGGCTGGCGTTTTTTCCGATGGTTCATTTCACAATGGCTATTGAGGGCAGCATGAATGGCTTCAGAGCTGTCAAACTTCCCCAGTGTTATTAGACTAATGTTTTAAACATTGCTCTGCGAGGCAAGGGAGTGTCACGGGGGAAAAGTTCACAGTCACTCGGGGAGAAGTGGAAACCGACGAAATAAAAAAAAGGGGGTCTTTGAGAGTGTTGTTTTTGTAGCTCGCGCTGAAAGTTACTAAGTAAAGCTTAATTAGACCACTTCAGCGAGAACTCGCATCGTCGCCCCGTGGAAGAATTCTTTCTTACAATGTGTATTTATTATTCTCTCAGCTTCTTGTTTTGAAGGTTTCCTTTCTATATTTCACGGCCTTCATTAATAGACATGCTGCGGGTCTGCAGAGGCAGGATGTGAGAGGAGCCAGGTGGCTCCTCCGGGCAGAAAAAAAGGCAGAGTGCACCTTGGACTGGTCTCCACGCAGGCTGCTGCAGAGCAACGCGGTGAAACAGTGTCGGAGAGTCAGGAGGTCGGAACAGCCGGATGAAGCCCACAGAGAGGAGAGCGTGCAAACTCCATGCTAACATTGTGAAAGGAGAGAGAGCTGGTTCTTGTGTTTGAACCACGCACAGTTTGCTTCACATTAACCTTGATCAACTTTATGTTGCATTTTCAAAATAAAAGTAAAGAACCTGCTTATCTATCAGCACAGAATTGACATTTGTCGCTGTTTCCAAGCTTTTACTCTGAAAATTAAAGCTCCAGTGAGTCTGAGGCTCTAACCAAGGACATTCACTCTATGAGGTGACGAAACCACATCAGCCTTTAAACACTGACACAGCCTCGACCTGCTCCACTCCGACGGGCTTGGAGTTTGCGAGTGCGAGCGAGCGGCGAACGCTGCGAACGCATTCTGCTTTGTCATTACTTCCAGCGTATCGTGGCCATCTACTACGCCGGTGGCACGGGGCCAGCCGAGGATGCAGGCGCCGGCGAATCGCCGGGGACAATCAATCGCTGCGGCGCGCAGCGCTCTGAAAAGAGCGAGCGCCGCGCGCCGCAGACGCGTCTCCTATCTGGCAAGGAGGAGGCAGGGATGACATAGATAGATGAAACAGATAATCCGCCGAGGAAGAGGGAGTCGTTATGAAGTGTGTGTGAGTGTGAGGGGTGGGGGGGAGGAGTGAGGGGGGGGGCGTATCTGGATGCTCAAGTAAGAGTGTGTGAGGAATGATGAAAACTGGTGTGTGGGAATGCAAGAAGAGCTGAATATTCATGGCTTATAATGATGAGCCTGACAAAAATTCACCCGTCTCCCCTCTTTCTCTCTCTCCCTCTCTCTCTCCAGGTCGTCACAGTTGACTGATGAGCACCCACTAGGACCCTGGTTGGGCTCCACCGACTCGGATAGGTAAAAAACCAGCCTCCCCCCCCAGTCCTTCCACACTGGTGGTCCTGAGGGGAGAGTTTATCGCATGACGACTATGATTTCGTACATCCAGCGAGCGCTGAGAGTTTGTGTAGAAGAGCTTCACTGTTGAAGGCGCAGGGAGCGTCCGGGGTTTCCTGCGTACGCTCACACGTCCATGAGCATTTGAGTGCTGAGAGCACTTCCCCTGATCTCACTGATATTCACCATGTGTTGAATTCACTGCATTACGGCTCATCTTTTGAGTCTAAACGAGCGCCCTTGTGGTTTTGTCAAACCACGTTATGTCTGATGTGCAACATTTTTTCCCTCACTTGACTTTGCTGCGTCTTTATGTGCTGATAAATATTCATGTCTGGTCTGGCTGATTTGATCCATTTTGCTGCCTTTTAGAACGCTGCAGTGTGCTAATTTCCAACACAAATGAGCTCATTTGTGCATATATCAACACACTTTGTTCTGAAAACGCACAATCCTGCTTCACTCACTGTCGACTGGAAGTGTATCTGGGCTGACTTCCGACGACGCTCTCGTCTTGGTCGGCCGCTTTGTTTTCCTCTCGTGCAGCTGCTTTGCCTCAGTCGAACTCTGTGTGAGATCCGCTCCCATCCTCCACTATCTGCAGAGGAGCAATTATGTTGATGTTCAGAAGCAAAAATCGGATGTGTATGTGTGTGTGTGAGTGTGTGTGAGTGTGTTTGATCAACTGAGTGACTTCAGCACTGCACTGACAGACAAAGGGGAAATCCTTCTTCCACTCTTCTGCCAGAGTCAGTGGTTACGATCCGGTGTGTTGGTTCATGACCAGTCATGAGAAACATCCGAACACCAGAGAGAGAGGGCGAGAGAGAGAGAGAGAGAGAGAGAGAGAGAGAGAGAGAGATTCTGTAATCCCGTGCTTTCGTGGCCGGATTAAAATCCCATGTCCTGGGGTGGGGGAGGGGTTTGCGTGGCGCTACTGGAGGGATGGGCTGGAGAGGAGAGGACGGGGTGGATTAATGGCCGCAGATCCGCTCTTTGCACAGCTGTGCTGCTTGGGGAGGGGCTTCATGGATGCTAAGTGGGAGGAGCCTGTTTTAGCTCATTTGGCTTCCGCCTCCCTGACACTCATGGAGCTGCTTCACAGCCATAAGTCAGAAGGGACGAGTCGTTTTTTTCTTGGGTTTTCTCTCGCTGTGACTCCAAGAGAGGAGAGAAGTGACGTCCAGTCAACTGATCCGTCGCTGTCATGGAGGAACACACATCACAGCGGCCACTCTAGTGTAATGAAATTGTTTGGATCCTCATTGACCGGAAGGAGAAGCGCTGATATTTCACACCACTGTGAATCAACACTTCAGAACGCTCCTCAACAACTTTGCTTTGGTTCAGTTCAGCCCACAAATATTTGACTCTCCAGCAAAATATTTGCAAGCTTCCAACATTTACATTCACTTTATTAACTCTGTGGTGCTAATCAAATATGCTAGCAAGCTCGTACCCTGAACCCTGTCTACTAATCACAATGATTTCAGGCCACAGCCTCCTGTGCAGTTGCAGAGAGGTTCGAGGAAGAGACATTTTTAGCCCCTTTCATTTCCTCGCCTCGCCGCCATGCGTCTCTGCATGTTTTCGAAGTGTAATCGGTGCAAAATGAGGAACTGAAGGCCTCACTCCCTTTTTTCGGAGACAAGGTTTCTGTTAACGCAGCCGCTCGCCCTGTAGCCTTCCCACGAGTACCCACGCTCAGGAGGAGGAGAAGTTTAAACTGCAGCCTCCCCGGGAAAATCTGCATAATTCTGTCAGCACCTCAAGTCGACTGACTGAGCGAGAAATTAGGTAGTGAGGGTACGTTGAAGGGAGGAGGGGGGATGAAAGTAGAGGGGTGGGGGGGGAGAGGCTCCGAGGAGGTGGACCGCTGCTGGGGGGGGGGCACACGCACCAACACAAGCTGCTCCCGCTGAGAGTTTTGGGCACATTGCAGCAGCGGGTCGCTCCAACCCTGAGCCGAATTAGTGTGAATGGGAGAAAAGACTGAGTGGAAGAATGGGAATGCAGGGTCAGGCCCCCTTCAGTAACACTTATGTAAGATTACTTACATAATGACACATTCAACTGGTGTGTGTGAGAGGGAGAGAGCGTGTGTGTGTGTGTGTGTGTGTGTGTGTGTGTGTGTGTGTGTGTGTGTGTGTGTGTGTGTGTGTGTG
>JAUESF010000051.1:7808782-7820382 GCA_032274765.1 Malacoctenus tetranemus
AACTTGTCTGGGACGGCTGACGGCCTCTCTGGATCTGATGCGCACCACAGCAGCAGCAGAAAGGATTGCATCATGGCCCATAAATATTCAGAGGCACTCCGATGCTCCGATGCTCCGTTTCCGTTCCGTGTTTGAACAGTGTCAAACATTTCGCCCGAGTGAAGTTTGTGGATGTTTGCCGCTTTGAGTTTCCTCTGATGTCACGCCGCACACGTCGACGCGTGTCAGACGTCTTGTTTCACTCCACTTTTATCTCGTTCTCCTGCGCGGTGCGTGAGATGCGTTGATGGATGTACAAAGGGGGGGGCCATCAACTCCTCAGTGTGTGACTCCTGCTGTTCACCTCCTTGTTAGGGAGACGCGCGGGGCTGAAAATGAACCGGATCGATCGACTTGGATGCAACAGATTGTGTGTTACAGCTAATGCAGAAAGAACCTCATCAGCATAAAATCAATCCCATAATTCACAGCAAAGAAAAACATCAATTCAAGCAGAATATCATTACTGAGTTATTTCTCACCTTTGATGAAGACTCAAAAACAATAATAAGGTTTATGACTTGACGTGTGCTTTGATCCAGGCGTGCCATGTTGTGGGCGGAGCCACCGGTCTGATCCCCAGTCAGTTCTTGGAGGAGAAGAGGAAAGCGTTTGTGCCCCGGGACTTTGACGGATCAGGTGAGAGTGTCCTCAGGTGTTTTGTCACACTTCCGCTTGTGAACGGTGCTTTTGTTTTGAAAACACCGGTTTTCAGTTTGTTTTTCAAACTGCTGCTGAAAACATAAACTGGCCTAAAGCCGGCGAAGTGGTTTGTTGACAGGCTGTTACTGCTTCTCAATCGTTCGGATTTATGACGGAAAAAAAGTATTTTCCGCACTGATAAAATGGTTAAAGTCTGCCCCCATGTGGCCAAAAGCTGTAACAGCAAAGATGTACAAATCTCTCTTCGTGCTGTCTCGCAGGAATCCTCTGTGGCACCTTGGCTGCGAAGAAGAAGAAGAAGATGATGTACCTCACAGCCAAGAATGCAGGTGAGAAGCTTTCTCCTCTCAGTTCGTCTCCATCATCGTTTTTTCTGTGATCGTCTAACGGCCGCGGACGTGTGGGGCCAGAGTTCGACAGGCACGAGCTGCAGATCTACGAGGAGGTGGCCAAGGTCCCCGCCTTCCAGAGGAAGACCCTGGTCCTCATCGGCGCCCAGGGGGTGGGCCGGCGCAGCCTGAAGAACCGGCTGATGGTCCTGCAGCCCACGCGCTTCGGCACCACCATACCATGTAGGTCACACGTCTGCACCCGCGTTTTGGTCTCCCTCCTGTGGTCAACCTGACCGACTGTCCCCCCCCCCTCCCTTTCAGACACCTCCCGGAGGGCCCGCGACGAAGAGCTGGACGGCAACTCCTACCACTTCACCTCCAGGACGGAGATGGAGGTGGACGTGAAGGCCGGCCGCTTCCTGGAGCACGGCGAGTACGACGGCAACCTGTACGGCACCAAGATCGACTCCATCCACGAGGTGGTCGCCACGGGACGCACGTGCATCCTGGACGTCAACCCGCAGGTGCGAACCAGGACGTGGCGCGACATCGATGTGGTGAACAGTAAGAACTGAGACCCTCATGCTGACGTGTTGCCTCGTGCGTCCCCCCCGCAGGCCCTGAAGGTGCTGAAGACGGCAGAGTTCATGCCTTACGTGGTGTTCATCGCAGCGCCCGACTTCGACACTCTCAAGGCGATGCATAAAGCCGTGGTGGACGCAGGCATCACCACCAAGCAGCTGACGGTAACCGCACACACACACACACACACACACACACACACACACACACACACACACACAATGGAAGAAGGAGAAACGTGCTCGAACTGTCTTTAAGTAGAATCAGTTCAGTCAGTTTTAAGCTGCTTTCCGAGTTTCTTTAATGTAAGTCGACACCACAGTGGTGCGAACCTCTCACTGTGTGACTGTAATGTTTATGAGGCCTCCTCCTAACGTGCTGGAACAACTCAGACAAGCAGAGATGTAAAAGGAAGACAGACACAGTCCATGGATGTGACTCAGCAGGCCTCTCTGCCAGCTCACTATCAGTTACTCTGTCCCACGTATCCAGCTCCATGTTGTTCTTGCGCCTGCTGTTTTTCACCTTTCACCTGTCTGTCCCCCCCGTCCCCCCCTGCAGGACGTGGACCTGAGGAAGACGGTGGACGAGAGCGCCCGGATCCAGCGGGCCTACAGCCACTACTTCGACCTGACCATCGTCAACGACAACCTGGACAAGGCCTTCGAGACGCTACAGGCCGCCGTGGACAAACTGTGCGGCGAGCCCCAGTGGGTCCCGGTGAACTGGGTGTACTGAGGCCCCGCCCGCTCCCTCTGGCGCCCCGCTACCCCCTCTCCCACCCACCCACCCACCCACCCACCGTCCGCTCCTGCCGGCGTGCGTGTTTTCGTGCGTTTCTGCCCAGCGAGGCCAAAGAAGAGGGGGAAGCCTGCGGAGAAACTCAAGCGAAACCCGACGCCGCCAGCGCTCCTCTCGGGCCGCACGCTGCGCCAGCGTTTTTTTCTACTCGAAACTCAAAGGGAAAGAGTGCTTATTTATTTTATAACTTTTTATGAGAAAAAAACCTTTCTATTCACCGTGGGATTCTAAATGAGAAGGAAAGAGGAAACAAGCAAAAGAAGAAGCATCCTTGTCTTGTCCGTGGGCCATATTTTTGCATTAACTTATTGTGGTAGTCCGACGTCTTGCTCTGTAGCCGTCTCCTCTCCGTCTCTGTGTCCGTCTTCCCTTCGCCGATTGCACAGCCACCGCTTCCACTGTAGCAGACCCCTGAATCCCCCGAAACTGCCCCCTACTGGATCCACACGGAGGCGCGCGGCTCCTCCACGATGTAAAAGGCAACTTTAAAAGGTCCCGTTATAAAAAGATCAAACGGTTTGTTGATTTCTCGTCTAGTCTGACTTTGTTTTCACTTCTTTTTCTAAAGTCGGTGTCGTAGTTTGTAGCTCGTAGCGTTTGTTCACACTTGATCATGTTTGGTTTCTTTCATCATCACCGTTTCCTGGCCACCGTCCTCACCGGCCGGCCTGTCTGGGTCTGTGCTGCCCTCCTCGATGCTCCTCCAGCGCTGCAGTATGCCAAAGCCCCGCTCCACATCCAAATCGAACCCCCCCCACCACCACCACCACCACCACCCCCTGAATCTGCTGTCCTCTCCGATTGAAAGCGCGATGTTGAATGGTTGAAGCTTTTAGCGAAGCCAAACGGGAGAAAAACTGTAGAACTACTGTGAGTCTTGTTTGTTTTTGTGAATTTAAAGATTTTCCATTTCTAGATTTCAAAACCTGCACTTCCAGACTTTGGGATCAGAGGAGAGAAACCGGTGAAACGACCTTCTGTTGGTATTCTTTGCAATATATGTGTGTGTGTGTGTGTGTGTGTGACATGTTGAAGCTCCTGAGGTCAGTGTGTGCCAGCCCTACTGCCTGTTGAAGTGTCTCCGCATCAACCTCACGTCGACAAGATTTGTTTTTACATTTTTATCTGCAGAATTATGACGAATAAAGTGGAACAAATCTCTCAACTTCTTCCTGACTTCAATGACGCCGACGCTTCAGACGCAACTTTGTTGTTCTGAAAACAGAAGCTTGTTTATTTGTTTATTTTCACTGGATGCAAGTAATCTGTTTTCACGTCAGTGAGCATTTTTAATAACGTGAGCGGCTTCAATAGACGAGGAGCCGCTGGGATCCGATCAAAGCCAAAGAAAAACAAACAAAAACACTTTCTTTTTTTTAACATTTTTATTAACGCAACTTACAGTCAAGCCAAAGAGTGAACTATATTAAGTGATACGTATTCACATTATGTCCTAACAGGGTTTTACAGCATATCTTGTGTTCTGTAAGCATAATTGTTACCAAAAAACAAACAAAAGAGACGGTAATGTAAAATAGAAATCAAGAGCTTACAACTTCACAACAACAAGAAGGAGGAGGAGCTTAGCAGTGGGTGTGAAATCAAAAGTCAGCAACATAAAAAGACCCTCACCAGAACAGGAATGACAGCAAATTCAGTTTTGGCATGTTGTGGTTTAAATAAGGGAGGAAGGAGAAAAAAAAAAGAGGAGGAGAGAGAGAAAATATAGATTCATCTAGAGAAAATAAAAACCCAAAGGTTGAGCTCAAAATGACACAAGCTGAAGGGACGCTGGAGTGCACGTGGCTGTCCGGACCACCACCCCCCCTCCCCGCCTCCCCTTCGCCAAGAGACTTTGGTCACTTTGCTTCTCCGTCATGGCTTTCAATGGAGGAACGAGGACGTGGTGGGAGGGAGGAGGAGGAGGAGGAAGAGGGAGAGGGGGGAGTTACATCTCTTTTGTTTCTTTCACAGATGATTGTCTGTTTTTCTTTGAGTGGGAGGTGCTGCAGGCGGCTCCGGGACCGAGCCTACATTCAGAGGAGGTAGATTAACACGGCGGTGACGTCTGGATGGGAATCGAACTCTCCGTCAAGTCAGGAATTGTAGTGCATAATTTAACTCTTTAAGGCCAAATAGGAACCTCTTGTGCAGATCTAAGGCTGTTTTAAGACAAAGCGTGTGGGAGAGACGGCGTGTGAGTGACGGGAGGGGGGGGAAAGGGGGCGGAGTCTAAGCAGATACAGCCCTTTTGGAGGCGATACCTGAGTCAACAGTCGTTTTGTACCACAGACAGTTTGAACTCTTTTTTTGGTGCGGTGACACGAGGAGCTGAACGTGGAGGGGGGGGGGGGGGGGCCGCCCCCGCGGGTGGGATTCCTCATTTTGCATAAATGACACGTCATGGTTTGGCCACAGGGGGTGAGAAAAGAGGGGGTCGCAAGCACGTGTGGTCGGGGTGGGCGAGGTGGTGGTGGTGGTGGTGGTGGAGGGCGGGCACGCGCACACACAGCCAGGGGCGACACTCCAACGTCCCCCCCCATCAGACGGGGGTCACAAATTAAAACTGGTACTGGACAATATGAAGTACACCAAAGAAAACAAAAAGTCAATGCAGCATATATCAGGCTTATGAGGTACTTCATGAATATATATAGATATATCAACCTTTTTAGAAAAAGCTCTTCAAAGTCATATTATTCCTTATAATTCCTATTGATAGCACAAAATACCTCGTCAGTTATTTCTTTCTTTTTTTTTTTTAAGCGTTCTGCCCAAACTCAAATGGGTCTTTTTTTTGTCATTTTCGAGACTGCTTTGAAAGTGCAAAAAAACACAAATACTGATCGTTCTATGCAGCATCTACACCAAAGGTTGCATGATTATTGAAAACAGGTTCTTTTTACTTGTTACCAATGCGCCACAGCAGATTTTTGTCGAACTTTTATGCTGAAAGGACTCACAAACCCAGTGCGGGGCAGATGGAGAGAAGAAAAGAGAGAGAGAGAGAGAGAACACGACAAAAGGCACACATAAAAAGACTAACCAACACGCCGGATGGTTGTGTTTCAGCTCCGGCGCCACGTGTACCTTTTTTCGTCGAAGCCCACAGAGGATTTGATGCGCTCGTGAAGTTAATTCCCTTTAATTGTCGCGTTGCGAAACTACATCTCAAACCTTTGAATGAACAAAACAAAAATACAGCCGAGCGCGGCGACTCGTGGCTTATTGCAGTTGTGGGTGACGGCGGCGGCGGGGGGGGGAAGAGGCTGAAAGACGGGAGCCAGAAGTGTGATGATGGCGTCCAATCATTGGTCCTGCCAGCAGCCTGTCTATTGAGCTGTGCTGGTCTGCATGAAGAGGACGGAGGGGAAACACGGAGGTCCCAACGGCCCACAATGCAACATTATTGCTGTGCGTCTCCCCTCCAATCGTCCCCCTTCACGCTCTTTGCTGGAACACGGCTGGACAGCGGCTGCTCTGGTCAGATCCAACATGAACCAGTCCTAAACTGTGCTCTTTGTTTCGACCTCCAATGACAACAATTTGGTCCCCTATAGTGTCACCAACTGAAGCCAGCAACCAGCAGGAAACACCTCAGCTTCTCCCACCATCCACAGCAGCAGCAGCAGCAGCAGCCGCAGCAGCAGCAGCGCTCTCACACCACACTGGGCTCGCGTTAGTTTGGTCTCGACAATTTGTTTCCTTTTGTGACGGTCGTCCTAACGTAGAGATGGGCGTCGGTAGCACCTGACACTGCTCTGCTCTGAGGTAGTTTCTTTTTTCTTTTCTTTCCAAAGTTAAAAAGCCGAGTCGCCACAGAAAAGTTTGGAAACGCTTTCGGCCGAGTACAAAAAAAAAAAAAAAAGCACACCCGCGGGTGCGTCGTTCGGTCCGGTTTGGTGAGGGTCCCTGATGGGACTCATTGGTCCAGGTGGGCTTCACCGCATGACCCCTCCAAAGAGACACGGCCGTGCTGCCGGCACGCGGTCTCTGCCGAACAGCTGCGTTTCTGTGACGCTTGGAGTCAATTACTACAAAACAGGAAATGAGGGCAAGATTGTGAACATATGAAGACCATCAACCCGTGAGGTGGGCTGTGGTCCCCCGCCCAGCGAGCGTGTCCATCAACGATACACAACCACAACACGACTGCGTCCAGGGGACTCGAGACGTTAGAAACATCCTTACTTGGCTAAATGTCAGCATCGCATCGGAACGCGGAACCAAACATGGTCACAAAGAAGTGTCAGAAGTTACAGAGGAGTCGTTACTGGGAGCAGGGAAAGTCGGCCGAGCGTCGGAAAGCAAAGCTAAAAGTCCAATCAGGACAAAACATCTCTGTGGAACTCCACCTGGCAACAGGGAATAAACTGTGTCTCAATCATATCAGGGTCCAAATTTATAGAGTCTCTCGACAGGAATATCAGACTGAAGGTCTTAACGACGGGCCAAGGAGAAAATCAAACAGCAAACAAGGTCGCACACACACACTAGCAACCTTATATACACACACACACACGCGCGCAGCTTTTATCTTACAGCACCTCAACACAGGTACGGCGCCACAACAGAAGCAGGTGACTCCACTCATTTCACCAGCGTGAAAAGGTTTCGTCTCCTGAAACTACAGAAGCCCGGTCGAGTGACAGAGAAAGGGGGAGAGAGAAAGAAGAGGGGGACAGAAAATAGAGAGAGAGAGAGAGAGAGAGTCGTGTGGACTGTGAACGGTCCTCGAAACGAAAGCTTTCAGCGACAACAGCTGCAATTTGGGCCACAAACTAAATAAGTGGAAACATCGGAGAGGAGGATAATACTTTCTGCAAACGTTAAAGCCGATAAATAAAGAGGAAACACAACAACAAAACAAAATCAAAGGCTGTACACGAGACACAGAGCAGGAGTATAAGTGTACTGGTTGGGTAGCCTATACGACATCACACACCACCAGGCTCTAATTACATTCTTTGTTATATTTGGAGTTAGGAAAATAGGTTCTACTCTACCAGAGATCTTTTAACTTGGATTGGCGACAGTTTCTCTACAAGAGACAGATGAGCAGCGGAGGGGACACGTTGCCACACTCGGGGGGGAGACGATGCTCTGACACTAACTTGTGTGCAGGTTGTTGCTTCTTTAGGTCCCGCCTGTGCAGGACGACATGAAAGCATAGAAACACTAAATGTGCTCGATTTAAACCTGCGTGTTGAACATGAACTGATCCTCCAGCGCACGATGTGCCGGATCGTTTTAATCAATTTAGAACCCGCGTAAAGTTTTGGCCACTACAAATAAAAAAAAAAAGGAAAGAGATAAAGAAAAGAAACAGAAAACATCCAAACTGAGGTGAACGTGTGCATTTTATTTACATCTCTTGAGAACAACATGTCGGTAATGTCTCGCGGTTTTTGCCACTGCAGGTGTTTTAGAAGCCTCACGAAGCACCTTGTGCACTTCGTTCCTTGTGAAGAAGTGCAACATTCAGCCAGGCAGGGAGCATCTCTTTGTTTTCAGATAAACATTCTTGATTTCACTCAATATTCCTAAAAAAAAAAAAAAGAAGAAAAAAGGAAAAGCCTCCTCCGAGTCCTGATATGTATATTTTCGTGGTGGCGTCAGACACTAAAGAGGCCCCCACTTCACCTGCGATTACGGGCAGCGGGGGTCCAACATGCCAGCACAGCTAATCCTCGCGCAGCACTTTGGCATCCGATAAGCAGTGATCACAAAAACCTTGTCATGCACAGCTGGGCCAGCTGTGTTCAACACCTGTCGCTTTGTTTTGCATAAAGCGCCCGTTTCCCCCTCACCACCGCGGTACAAAGGCAACGCACCCTCTCTGCTAGAAAAAAGAAGAAAAAAAACAACACGTCTTTCATTTACACTTAAAGGCATCGGGATCTCTCTGGAAAGCGACGTGCTGAATGCTGGTCGGCTCTGCACGCAGCAGGACTGTCGGGCCTGCAGGCTGCGCAGCTTTTATTCTGAAATGCCACCAATGCCAAAAACAAAGGGGAGGGAGAAGAAACAGGGGAGGCTGGCCAGTCGGACCCACGATAAATACTCTTAAAGCATGTACAGCTACCAAAGTCCATTCTTGTTTAGTGCAAAAATAACATTGAATATTTGAGCGATGTCCATTAAAAGCAATGCCATTCTGGTCTGGGTTCATAAGGTGCTGGTTCAGGTCATGACAACGAAAAAAGAGGCGGTGACGACAAAGAAAGAGTTCAAGCCAGGTAGGATCTGAATGTCTGAGATGATGTGACGACGTAGGAATAGTTCTGACCGACAACGACCAAAGTACCTCCCCTCTGAGAGGCTGTCTGATGACTCAACATTCATCTGGGGGACGATTATGTGATTGACTTTCAGAATAAAAGCTGAAGCGAATGATATTTCGGGAGCTCTCGTTTTGGTGCGAGCGACTCCTGTCGTCTGTGATGCCGACGGCGTCACTCGAACAGGAAGTGACTGTCCGACGAGGTGGGCTTTACATCTGTGGCTACGCTGCTCTGATACAAAATGAGGGTGTCCCCCCAAAAAAGGTCTGTCACTTTCAGTGGTGCATAGAATCAAAGGAAAGAAAAAACGGGGGGGGGGAAAGCTGTGTGTCAGTACAAACATGGGTCAAGGATTTGGTCGTACAGCTCAAAAACACACACATATACACTCACACACACACTCTCATAACTTTGTCTACACTAGGAGAACAAATTAGTCACACAACTACACAAACTGAGAGAGAGCGTTCACCGCCGAGCGTTTTGCGGCCTCTGCTGTCAATGCGAGACTCGGGAAGCCAATGAGATCGCGAGCAGGGGTAATTATACAGAAATGGCCACCGGTGTGATGTTACCATTACACTAAAACAGGTAACAAGAGGTAGAACACACGGCCATTTCCATACAATTACACCAGTGTCGACGCAGCATGGCCGAGCCCCCCCCCACCCCCGCCCCGCTTCGATCGAGGAACACGCGCCGACGACGACGTCGTCGCCTTCGAGTTCTGCAATCCAAAGTGCATCCAAATGTACATGTTGTGAGACCAGCACCCATTAGAACAATATTGACATCATAACAGTAAATATCAAGTACATGATTTGTTTTTTTTTTCTGTTTGTTTTTATCAGAATGCCCCACAAACACAGTCAGTCGGATTTCTAGTTGCTTTACAGGTCGGGAGTAAGAAGGGAGACACAGAGGTCGTCAGAGGGAGGGAGGGAGAAAGATGGAGAGAGAGAGAAAGAAAGAGAGAGGGAGGGAGGGAAAGAGAGAAGAAGATCCTCAGAGAGAAGAAGCGTCTTTTTAGCGTCGGACTAAAAAGCCTTGTGGACCAGTCCAGTGAGGATTTAAGGTGGTTTTACAGTGAAAACTTCTAGCACCTAGGATCAAGATGACATTTTGTGCTTCCATTTCTTTTGAGTAATAATAATAATAATAATTAATAATAATAATAATCATCGTGTAAAAGTCTGTAATCTTGTTTGGCTAGGAAAAGAGATTGTTTCGTTACAAAGGATACGCCCGACTCTCAGGCTATAAAATCTACCACGTTACATATGACCACATGAACCCTTCATGCCGGTAGAAAGGCATGAAGATGCTGATAAGCACTAAGAAAAACGCTACTAAATGCGAACGAAAAAAAAATGCTGAAAAAACAACAGAAAAAGCCCTGATTATCTACGTCTACAAATGACACAAAATCCATGTGAGATACCCCACTTGCTAAATCTCTTGGTTAAAAATGATGCATAGTTAGAAAAAACATAGACTACTTGTCTCCAATCAGGACTATGTGAACATTCGCCAGCTTAACTTAGTAGTAAAACTTAGGTGGGATGTTAAATATGTAATCATGTTAGTAGTAAGACCAGAACGGTCTTAGAAGGCAAGAGAATAATTGCATTTAAAATCTGTATACAAATAGAAAGTGGTAATTTAGACAACGTGTGGGCCGGTCTTAAAAAAATTCTCTCTATTATTTCTTTTTTTTTTTTTCTTCAGCAGCCTCAACTGAAAGCTTATTCAAAATATACCTTATTACCGACATTACTATATAAGTATAAAGACTCACAAAAAGTCATTTTGCATAAACCCCCAAGCTTTTGTGCGACAGCTGCTCCGCATTTCGGGAGCCAACGCGACACTGACAGAGGCCCTCGGAAGGAAACCTCCGTCGGTCGCCAGGTAAAAAGTTTTGCCGTTTTCTAAACTCCACTGTACCGAACGCCTGTACATCACGAAGCCACGCAAATGTCCCGCTCTGACAACGACACTGCAGAAAACTGCTGCTATGTACACCGAAAGGAAAAAAAGAAGAAGTAGGGTTGATGTTGTGTATAAAGGAAGAAATAGACAATTGTCACAAATGCCTAAATGTCTAACACAGGAATAAGCTACATGCATATTCGTTGCAATAATGAATGAAATGAAGAAAAGAAAACCCTATAAAAACAAAAAAAGGAGTTTAATATGTTCCTCTCTATGTTGGTTTCTACATCATCTGTCTTTCATCATCACGGCTCAGAATACATTAGGAAGGTGTCCTAGTTGGGAACCAGTCCCAATACACTACTTCTCTCTTGGAGAACTAGGTTACTGGTGCAGCTTGATCAGTTCAGACAGTTCAGAGTGGGAGGGAGAAGGGCATGTTTCAATTGCTGAATTTCAGTTTTTTTGTGTGTGAATTGCTTTCTGAACACAAGACGGCCACATCAGGAACAAACCAAGTGCGGGTTCAAGGGGCCCACAGAATCTGATGCAGAGTCCTTAAGTTGACATCAGATTTGGCATTAAAAAAAATGGTCTTTTGGTGTCAATCAAGGACAAATACTGAAAACCCAGCAGCGCCGGGGCAACTAACTCATAGTTTTACAACATAAGTGACAACAGAGAGATGGTCTCGAATGGCACTTTTCATCACATAGTGCCCTATGTGGAAAAATAAAGTACACACAACCCTCGACATGTTAAGTACTTTAGTCCTGATTTAAGTACCCATTCTGGTCAGTGCACTTTGCTTCGATTGGCTGATAAATAATGTTTGTCAGAGAACTTAATCATTAGGCATAAACAGTGAATGGACCCAATCATTTTCTGATTTCGTTTGCCTTCTCCCCTCAAGCACCAAATCCTTATAAAATAATATAAAAACAAAATAGGGAGGAGGAGGAGG
>JAUESF010000051.1:7823147-7835800 GCA_032274765.1 Malacoctenus tetranemus
TCTTTTGGACGTTCTTCACTTGCACACACTGCGTGGCCATGCCCAGTACCGTGTCACCAACTCGTTTCACCTCAGCTACAAAACAAGACCAGAAACATGAGGGAGTTAATTACATCCCAAACAAACGTGATCAATGCTGTGACGTAATCATGATTTGGTTTATTGCAAACGCAGGCACACAGACCTGCTGTGGTTGTGCCCACTGTGAAGAAAAACAAATTAGTTTGGCAGCACCGACTTCCTTACCATAAACTGGTGTCTTCCCTGGCAGGATGACCACCACCAGCTGGAGGCCCTGGTAGGTGTACTTGAGGTGCCTGAACATGGGCTCCACACTGTCGGCTCCCTGGGCATACTTACAGAAGCACGGCTGCCCCTGGATGGGCATGCCTGCATCACGGGAGATCTTCCTCAGCTGATCTGTAAAAGCTCTGAGAGACACACCACCTGGTTATTCAGTGACACGTAACAATAAACCTTATTCATGTGGTACTTTTCAAAAGAACCACACTGAAGTCCTGTTATTTGAGAACTGCATTCAGGCAGTAAAATTAACACAAGTTTAATGTTTGGGCATTTCTGGAGAACATTTCAGGCTCTTCACTCCAAATTCTCAGTACTGGCTTAATTACAGGGCAGCAGTCTCCAGGCTGAATAATGGCACACATACATGTCAACTTGAAATACACCTGAGACAAGCTGGAGCAGATACGATACAGTCTTACTCACTTGAGCAGGAGTTCAGTGCACTGCCTCTGTGGTGCGAAGCAGGCGATGGCCCAAACTTTGATCTCGATACCAGTGTGGAACTGCTTGTTCCTCATGTCCCAGACTCCCTGGATTGGTGTGGCTATTGCTTTGTTCTGCATAAAACACAACATCTAGATTGGTGCTCGATGCCACACAAGAAACAAAGTTACTCCAAAATAGCCTAAAGACACTTTGTAGCGTTTCAACGACATGCATGAGAAGCAGCTCAGCTGCAGGGAACCATCCAAACGACTGGAGGGGCGATTGACATACCCTGCCGCCATACAGTATTGAAGGAGCTTGTAGGACGCGGCCGTTCACTTCTGTCATCTCATCCCTCACCATCACCCCAAACTCACGAACGTAAGGGTCAGTGTTGAAGTTGGCACTTCTCATCTGAAAGAGAAAAAGAAGTTGTCGATTCAAATCCTAGAACTACATCAAGTTGTGACTCCATCTAAATATGAGCTATTTCAACATAAATCCAAACTTTGAAGGAAAAAAATTATTTAGCTGCTACTAATTAGTTACAACTAATCAGTTATAGCTGTCAGTCTTCATGAATGTGTAGCAGGGTCTAAAGTGATCTAAACACAGTCATGAGCTGGTGAGCCACCCCGCCTCCTCCTGTGTTTAGCCTTCAAGTGAAAGTCAAACAACCTAGGCTGCAGCTCGTTCTTATCTCACCTCTGCAGTCAAGTAAAGCCTTTTTTTTTGGCGAGACACAACTGTAAAGCCAAGTCTGGACGTCCCTCACTGACCGAGTGTGTCACAGTTGCACCCGGGTTCAGCGGACTGGAACTACTTTTTTGAACTCATCGCTCTCCAGTGTTCAGCCCTATGACTACATGTTGACTTATCAGCAAAGTCATGAGTCTCACGTTTTACAAACTCTCACTTTCTGCTGCTTATGGATCATTTTCACTTGAATTCAAAGTCCTGGCTGATTAAATCCAACAAAACGAAACTCAAACTACTAAAAATAGGGTAGTTGTAAATTTGTTACCATCAGCAGTTTGAGAAAAAAAAAGAAATGTGCAGATTATG
Organism: Malacoctenus tetranemus; assembly: GCA_032274765.1. NCBI lineage: Eukaryota > Metazoa > Chordata > Actinopteri > Blenniiformes > Labrisomidae > Malacoctenus > Malacoctenus tetranemus. The sequence continues at coordinate 7,824,945 of JAUESF010000051.1, forward strand.
TGTTTGAACACAGGTGTTGTGAATTTTGATGGTTTTCAGGCAGAAAATTACGTGTGTGTGTTGCACTCACTAAATGTGTGTCACCTGATTTCTTACCAATTTGCTAATCTCATCTTGACGATCTGGTGCTGATCGAGCTGTGGCACGGATCATAGTGGAGGTCTGATTGTCTGTCAGCTTTTTGATGCAGCGCTGTCCTGCCACAATGTTACACACCTGGAGGGGCCGAAGAAAAACAAAGGAGTTGTCAATCGAAATCGTAACACACCGCGTGGAGCTTCTTTATGTAAATACTCTGATGACGGGGGTCTGTACAGTTGCTTACCTCCAGAGGTAGGTAGGTGTGCTTCTGCTCCTGTCCCACCTGTAAACACGGGAGGTGGGGGTACCGCAGGATGAGCTTGTACTTGTCTTTGAAGTATTGTGCTACTGTGCATTCAATTGTTTGGCCATTCTCCTGCTGCAGGGGGAACCTACGGGAATAAACGAAGACAACAATCACCACCACTGCCAAACAATGTGATGTGCCACAGCAGGAGATATTTCACATCAGTTCATCTCAATTTATCTAAAATAGTTTCTTTTCAAATAGGAGGAGAAAAGGTGCCGTTACGTTTGGTGGCTGGCTGGTCTCCTGGTCACGTTGCACACTCTGTATTTCCTCTTCATCTGCCCACAGTGAGTGATCTCCACCTTCAGGCCTGAACGGAAACACAAGGAGTAAAAACCGGGTCGAAAAAAAATATACATTTTTGATAGCAAAATAATCAAGCTTTGATCAACGACTGGCAGAAGAACAAACCACAACAAGGAAATGTGGACATTAGAAATTAAAAGACAGGTGAAAAATGAAAATTAAGCAAACTTAGGTAACTTCTAACAAATGGAAAACAAGGAAAAAACAAAGGTCAGACTTCTTCCAGTGACAAACAAGCTTTAAAAATGTTCCTTACCTTTGATTTCTTTTGTAAATTTCACTCTCTGCGAGTCTGTTAAAGGCTTCTGTTGTTCTTCAATGCTTTTGAAATCTAAGACCTCACACATGAATTCAATTACAGGCTGGGCTTTGTAGAACGCAGTGGCTGAAACTGGAAGGGAAATGTGGACAATCAGATTCAATTCAGAAAACAACTTCATTTCAGGCTCAATGCATCAGATGGACACGAAGCTTACCATCGATGTTGAGCATCATTTTCCAGAGGGACGGCCTGACAGACTGGTGGAAACCAAACCACACCTCTCTGCCACCACCGAGAGGGTTCGAGCATCCCTCCGAAGGGGTGAAGAAGGAGCGTCCCACCGGGGTGTACCTGCAACGAAAACAAACAAGTGATCAACAGTTATCAGTCTTTTAGATTAAAGTGAAAACCCAGAACAGTTTATTTACAAGCACAAAGAAGAAACATGCAAACCAAGCAATTATTAGATAAACAAAAGTTTAGTAAATCGTAATACTACACATTATAAATCAGAATCAGATCAACTGATAAAATCTCTCAGTAACTCGAGATCATTTCAACCATTAATAACACATAAGAACTAAAGCCTTACCTCATAGAAGGCAAGTGTCTCATGACCACATCCAAGGCTTGAATGGTCTCAAAAGGGACGCTGGGCAGCCGTCCCGATAGCGCCTCATGCAGAGCCTGCAGGCTGACGCAGGACACCCACTTAATGGATACTTTGAAACTGCGGTCTTTGCCTTCGCCAGGAATCGTCACCTCGAGTTCGACCTGTGTGGGAGGTGGGCACGGAGGGAAGACGGCAGATGTGAGGCTCAGATATTCGGTTTAACTATTTTCAAAGCAGATTTTAGTTTTACTGCTGCCGGTTGTCCCTTAACACGTACCTTGTCTCTGCCGATGGGTAAGGGCATGGCAGTGTAGAGGTTTTTCCTTCCGTCATAGACTGGCTTTCGATCACCAAAGATCTGTGTTTTAAAGTGCTGGACCATGTGCTCCACAATTTCACTGAGAACAAGATGAGACACAGAAGTTACCACTAAACCCTACAAAGGAAACTCTAAACACGGTTCTGATGATCAAACATTTACTTGCACGTACCGATTGACCCTCCTCGGGCATTTCTCAGGCTTGATGTCGATGTCATAATGGTAAACCTCCAATTTGGGGATTTCCATCTCAAAGAAGTTGGCCTGGAGCTTGATTGTCCTGCCCATGGTGCCAAAGTCAGGCCGTGACGGTGGCTTGAAAACATATTCTGGCACTGGGGATGATGGAGGGTCTGAAACAGGAGGGCCAGACAGGAGTTCAATGATTGGAAGGATCACATTATTTCGGCCACATGACAGAACATCAGCAAGATCAAAACATCAAAACCACCATCTGACTCATGGATCACTTCATCAGACAGATTCATGTTTACATAAATACCTGTTGCCTGTTTCAGAAAGCTGCTTCAGGGACAACTTTCTCTGAATTCGCAGGAGAGGGGAAACACCCTCTCTCTTTCAACTGATAAATGATGACGCTGAATCATTTTGCAAAGCCACACCAAGTGGAACAGGGTGAAAATAAACAACAGTAGAAATGGCACTAGACAGACGACTGTCACTGTGCAAGCTCTGATCTGATGCGGACACACAGAGATGAACGAACAGATTCAGCTAAGTTTGAACTTTGTTAGAGCTGCTTTTAAACCCCAACATTTCTTTGACCTGTAGATGAAACAAGTTACACTGCTCTGTCCTGTGTTCCATTACTAAAGCAGAAATGTGTAAAATCTGCACTAAACAATCCACAGAACACCCTGCTGCTACTTTGTGTCACTCAATACATTTCTGTAATTTGAATTAAACAAAGCAGAACTGGGCTGAATCATATGATGCGAAGTTTGTGACATTTCTTGGGTTGCTATTGGGTTAAAAAAGTGGTTACACTCAAAAAATGATCCAGACAAAATCTAGAATGGAACAAGTTTGAACAAGCTTCACATAACTTGTTCAGTCATCACATGAGCTGAAATTAATAATGTGGAATGACTAAATACCAAGGAAAACCTGGGACATGATACAACCAACAGAAACTATTCACTAAAAACAAAACCAATCCCAGTTCAGACGTGCAGATGTTTAGAAAAGTCTTTTCCTTTTACGGAGGAATCAGAATCATTGCAGCCAAATGGCGAGACAAGTCATCCAGCCAATCTCAAGGATTATTAGTTTGAAGTAGCAACGTGCTTGTTGTTACATGTCATTTCTTACACCCACAGATAATTAGAGAGAGGGCAAAGTTTAGCAAATTGTTTTGCGGTCCAGTGAAACACACAAGCTAATCAAAAATGTAATATTACAGAAAAAAAGCTCTAGCTTAAAGTACAGTTTTGTGAGAATACGAGCACAAAGCTCAAACTGTCTGAGCACACTCACACCATTCACTTCAGGACCTTATCTCTGTGCTCCAGTTTGTTCAAACAAAAGCACACCCATAAAGAAGGGTGATATTTGTTAGATGGTTTTAACTGATGAGCTCGACTGCAAAAAACTGCATTCAGAACAATGAAGGGATTTGGACCACTGGCTTGACTGCCGAAATTTGAGAGTTCTACTCTCGTTTGCCGCAGCAGAAAAGTCACTTTATCAGCAATAACTCATTTAGTCAGAAAATTCATCTGAAGTTTGAATACCCGATGAATGAATGGTGGGGTGTCAGAAGGATCCCGAAACTAAACCATCGGACTCGATAACAAGCCCGAATGGGACCAGTTTAAGGTTTTGAAGCCCAAACAGTGGAAATACTGACCAGAGCTTATTGACCCCGAGGAACCAGGTCCCTCCTGCATCTCAGTCGCTGTGGAAGACAAACGCTGCATGTTAAAAAAAGTTGAACCAGTGATGAAGAGTGGTACACAAACTCTCTAAATATAGAGACAGTTAATAAGAGAATTCAGGTAATGAATGAAGCAAGACATGAAAACAAGAGTGATTTATTAGAAGAGTGATGAAAAAAACTACAACAGAGAAAACTAGTTCAACATTTTCGTTACATTTCTTCGGGCTCTGGCTTTCTTATCACTGCCCCAGTGCCATTCCCTACAATCAAGGGAGTCTTATCAATGTCCACACAGAAAGTTGTAGAGCAAGCTGGCAATCAGACCCTGCCCAAAACCACCCAGACACATGGAGATGGCCCAGTACCTAAACCCTACTGTAACAAACACAACCAGACCTGAAACAGTGACTTTATCCCCTACAAATTAAGTACTGAGGTACATGAACATGCAGTTATACTCATTAGACCTGGAAAGCTAGTTACCTTGTTAAAAATCAAAAAATATGTTATTTAACTCTAACTGCTGGTTGAGTTAAACTGTGGCAATACTCGGCGTAAAACTTCATATTTTACTGCAGATTTCCGATAATTGCTTTAAAAAGGCCGGTGCCACACTATAAAAGGGTCAGACGGTGCCGGGAAATGTCCTCACCACGCAAAACGACGTTAATCTCCTAATTTATCAGGTTTAAATTGGGTCTGTGTGAAGCTAATCTACGATTGGTGATGAGATTAAATTGCATGGTCGGCCGTCGAGTCTCGTTTGGACTGAATGGTTACTGCAGAAACTCACAACAATCACCAACGTGTTGTGATTAGGGCGCTCTGTTGTAAATAGGCGCCTCGGTCGAACCAAAGTGGTTAAATTCGAGAGGGAAGTTCGCGAAAACCAAGTTGGGGCAACGCGGTGCCGCTGAAGCTAACTTGGCTAACAGCAGCTTGTTGTTGTTGCACGCTAGCTAAGCTCGCTCATGATACTAATGCCTCCACTTAAGACTGGGACGACATGTTCTCCGCCAAATGCTTCAGTGAGTTTAAAAACGACCAGCAACACGAAACGGGAAATAAATAAGCGTTGGAGAAGCGACCCGCTGGACTGTGGCAGGAAAACATCGCAACTAAGTTGGCGTGTTAATTTTGGTTAGCTGCATCACTTAGCCAATGCTAATGCTAGCAGCAGCACTTACCTCCAGCAGAGGAATACATTTTGTCGACTTTTCAAGCGTGAGTGCCGTGGACGTACAGATACTCCACTTCAATTTGGCCAAATCCCAACCAAACTCATGCGTGCGCGAAAAGTAGGAATGTGTCCAAGTGTGCGGGAAAAACGGTTCAGAAACAAAGATATTTAGTTAGCCAAGTGGTAAATATCTGGAGTCTCTCATCCTCGGCTCGGCCCCATCCCCCCAGCACACAAAACGGGAGCCGACTGAAAAGATAGCTCGGCCAAGAGACATGCGCAGCAAGATACTTCCGTTCCCTCCACTCTCACTTCGGCCAACAGGCGACTCGATTCTTGTTCCTTCCCTTTTCGCTGTAAAATGGTCAAATATAGCTGAAAAATTGAAACTTTTATCATTTGCGGAAAGAATTGTTCACTAAAACCTCGTAAATGGAGGGAAAGGGAGAAAGAAGAATAGAAAAATCATGTTGGACTTTCAAAATAGCAAACTTCTCCCCTTGTTTTTCTTTTATTTTTCCCTAAATGTTCAGGAAAATAATGAATTTAGCTGATGAATGCATATAGCAGAAAATGCAGGCTCGCGTATGCTCATATAAACTAAAAAACATGTTCTAAAGTTGTCCAAAAGTTGTAAATGTTTTATTCCTTGGGTACAGAGGGAGTAATGTAAAAGTAGCTCAGACCACTAACTTTACTGTCTGGGCCAGATATTCGTTCCCAAAATTCAATGCACCGTAGTCGCAGTAAATGGTTTGAAAAATAGACGTGGTTTCCTTGTAAAAGGCAACATGTTAGGAGGCGTGGGCACGTGGGGAACCATCTTGTGGGTGATACTCTCCGCGTGACGTCAGACGCATGCTGCGCGCTCTGAGCGTAGATCCAAATTCAAATCAAATATCACCCACAGAGGCCGTTTCCTTAGGAAATAAATCAATCAATACATTTATAGCGTGACTAGTAACTTGGTCTTTGCGCAAAACTCGGCGATTATCAAAAATAGTTTGAAGAAACCAGAGAAGGATTCAAGACCGGAAGCAGTTAGTAGCGGAGTGGCGCGGAGGGAGTGGGAGTGTTTCCGGGGTACAAAAAACAAGCATTACAGGTAATTAACATAACATATTGGTTTACACAATTAAAATGTACGGTTCCTCAGTTGAACTTCACTACGCCTCTTTGTACCAACTAGATAACTGGACTGAGTTTCGCCAGCTTTATTCCCCCTTTAGGCCGATGAAACATTAAACGCTGACGATGAGGCTCAAACCCACAACGAACATTTTCACCTAGTGGGGAAAAAACACATTTTTGTGTGAATCAAGGCAAGCAAATTATGTCATTGGAGATAAATGCGGCATAAATGTCTTTTGGATTGTTAATTCAATTTCACTGATGTCCCTTGCTTTGTTTAATGGCTGTTCTTGTAGTGTGTGTTTACTTACCCCCCCCCCCCCAAATAAAACAACAACAACAAAACATCATTTTGCTCCTTAATGTTTTCATCTGATTATCAGAAGCAGTTGTTGTGGCAACCAGGACCAAGAGACTAGATGACTTGCTCCACTAGTCGGCGCTGCTCACCACTAAATAGGATTCCAGGCACTGGACATTTTTGTGCGCCCTGAATGAGACATTAGGAAGGAATAACCAAAGATTTAACAATACACTCACTCATTTGTTCGCACCTAAACATCAGAAATACATCAGAACTGCTGATTTATGTGACACAGTGAATAAATAAATAGTTAAGTGAGCGATGTTTTCTTCCAATTTCCATAGTCTACTATTTTTTTGCGTCTTAAAATGTTAAAAATGATTTTAAAGGCGCACATTAGTGACGCCAAATCGTTTTGTTTCATGTACTGATGCTCATTTAAATGAGATGAGTGGCATGTTTGGCAAGTCGCGATGTCCAAATCGCATCTGGAGCTAAATAATCTCTGAGAATAACGTTTTAATGAAATACATAAAAACAGAATAATGAAGAGAGCCGTAATGATTGGTCAGTGTGGGAGCAGGGGCCTTTATAGCCATGAGGTTTTGTCCCTTCAGTTCGTCATTTAGATGAATTGGTGACTCTTTAATTGCTCCCATTGATTGATCGCAAAAAAGAAAGAAAAAAAAAACACAACAATGCAGCCTCATAGCCGGGTGGTTTCCCCCCTTATAAGAAAGCTGGCGGAGTGAATTGGGTGTAGCTGTGTCTGTGTGCGCCTTGGCCAATGGAACCAGATCCTCCCTGCAGTGCGTAAGAGCGCGATTTAGGATTTAACCAAGTCTTTGCTGCGGGGCTGGCTCCAGTCTTCATCAGAGCCCGACGGCCTGAGAGCCTTTACAACAATGCCAGTGTAGCTTTCTCACCGCGCTGGAGCCGCAGTCTCTCGTTTTTAAAAGCTAATTAAACAAGAAAAAAAAACAACAGACAACAAAACCGACGCCTTTTTTTGTCCGTTTCGCGAAGTATGACTGGAGTTTTCGACCGGAGGATCCCGAGTGTGAAACCCGCAGACTACCAGAGCTCCTTCCAACTCTCCACCATGCACCATCCGTCTCAGGAATCGCCCACTTTACCGGAGTCCTCCGCCACGGATTCTGGCTACTACAGTCCGGCCGGTGGAGTCTCCCACGGCTACTGCTCGCCCAGCCCCACCTCGTACGGGAAGCCTCTGAACGCCTATCAGTACCAGTACGCGGGGGTAAACGGATCTGCTGGAAATTACTCGACAAAATCCTACACTGATTACAGCTCGTACACGACCCCCGCCTACCACCAGTACGCCGGGGCTTACAGCAGAGTGCAAGCCCAGCCGAGTCCACAAGGTACGGCCCAGTGCTTTGTTTTTATTCTGTAGGAACATCGAGTAGGAGCATTTTCTATTTCTTTTTTGTGTTTCTTGCGTTCCCTTCACCGGCCTTTTTTTCGGGAAAAGAACCAGAAACGCGAAATAACAACCTAAAAATAAGGAATTAAAACCATTGTGCGCGTTTGATCCGAAGTGAATTGTAAGATCTACTTTTTAAGAATGTAATTTTGCATTTTTAAGAAATGATTAACGTCCATTTACTGGTGCGTAAAGACACATTTAAAAAGCGGGGAGGAAAAATCTTTTCACGCTGTGCATTTAGACAGAATAGAGCACGTGCTTATCCTTTTTTGGGGGCTGTTTGTGGTTTTTTCAGCGGAAAAAGAGATCAACGAGCCGGAGGTGCGGATGGTAAACGGCAAGCCGAAGAAAGTGAGGAAACCTCGGACTATCTACTCGAGCTTCCAGCTGGCCGCCCTGCAGAGGCGCTTCCAGAACACACAGTACCTGGCGCTGCCGGAGAGAGCCGAGCTGGCCGCCTCGCTGGGACTCACGCAAACACAGGTGAGATTTACAACAGCATGATTTTCAGTTTTCGATGTCCTCCGGCTTCAATAAAAGGCTGAGATTTGTGCGTCATGACGCGATGTGCTTTATTTCCTTTGTTGGATTTGAAGCCGAATATTAACCTCGTGTGATTTTTCTTTTGTTTTGTTTTTGCTTTTATTTCCAGGTCAAGATCTGGTTCCAGAACAGAAGATCCAAATTGAAGAAGATCATGAAAAACGGCGAGCTTCCCCCGGAGCACAGCCCCAGCTCCAGCGACCCCATGGCCTGCAACTCTCCACAGTCTCCGGCCGTCTGGGACACGCAGGGTCCCTCCAGGCCGCACAGCCTGCAGCCACAGAGCATCAACACGACGGCCTCTAACTTTTTGGAAAACACGGGGTCGTGGTACACCTCGGCCGGCAGCTCCATGACCTCCCACCTTCAGACCCCCAACTCGATACAGCACTCGTTGGCACTTGGAGCGGGGACGTTATATTGAAAAGACAAACTGCCGTTGTTCATTTCATCTTTCCCTTTTTTTCTCCTCCTTCTATGGGACTCGTGTTCACATTTCAGAGGAATATGCAATGTATTTGATGACAGTCATAGAAGAAACGTGTAAAATGTGTAAATGTGTGCATGTAATTTATTGCATTTTTGGAAGACTATTAAACGTTTAAATGGACAATAGCGCTTTGAAAGCCGCCGGCCTCCCTGCAGTCTCTTGTTATTTTAACCCTCAGTGATCGACGCTGAAAGTAACCACAGAGCGCCACAAACATGAATGATGCCTTCGAGCCTCAGGTGATCGTTTCACACGGGAGTTGTAAATCACGGCTGCGAGATGTATCGCGATGAATTTATCTGCGCCTAATCGCTTTCTCCGGCCACGGCGGCCACGCCACAGTTCCCCCCGTTGTTTATGTGGCCTCTCGTTTTCTATTCCGATTGAAAGATTGTGTTGTTTGTCTGCGTTTTTTTGTCTGCAGGCATCATTACTCCCTGTGTTGTGCGTCCAAGCTTTAATGACGGATTTTTTTTTACTTGCATGGCTTCTTATTCTGCAGTGACTGCAGAAGAGCAGGAAACACAGAGCGAACCTGTGCTTTGGAGATGTGAGAGAATGGCTCGTCTACCAGAGTAAACGTTGACCTCCCACAATAGTTACAATTGAGTATTTTCAGATATAAGTATAATGCTTTATTGCTGTCATCTTTTTGTTAGCATAACGTTGGTATACTCTTAAATTTTTTTATTAGACACCAATTTTGCCGGATGTTAGAACCTTTTTTACTGAACATTTTATAGACGATAGTAAAATTTTTACTATTAAAAACGTTATTTCTCCTATTTTATTTTTTGGTATAACGTCCATTCATTATTATTATTATTATTATTATTATTATTATTATTATTATTATTATTATTATGGTTTTTTTTAATCGTTCTTGTTTTATTTTGATGGAGATGCGTGAGCTTCAGTCAGAGCTGTTCAGATGGTTCCAGGTCGGCTCTTAAGGAAAATCGGCTGCTTCTTGCAGCAGACAGTCTGCAGTCGCTCTCGCTTTGTGTCCCCTACAATTAGCCGCTTTGAATGGCAGAGAGGAGGCGAGGGGGGCGGCACGGAGATCTGAGACAATCCGCATTCCTGTGGGGGTAGAGCGGCTCCAGAGCTCTGCCACTCCCGGCCGCAGCCCACCTTCCGGGGGTAAAAAAAAAAAAAAATTAAAAAGGAAGAAAAAAAACAGAAAGAAAAGAGAAGGAAGGAAGAAAGAAAATCCTCCACAAACTCACCGTGTTATTAGCAGACAGTAATACCAGCGCCACCGCTGCAGAAACCGCTAAACAAACCGTGCAACAGGGAAACACCGAGGCTCTCCGAAATCATCTAATTGAATTAACTCGGCTGCACGCGTGAAAGATGGCACAAGTGTGTTTTTACAAAGTGGTGTGTTGCACTAAATCCGGTCTGCATCATCCATCCTCTCTCTCTCTGTCTCTCTCTCTCTCTCTGTCTCTCTCTCTCTCTCTCTCTCTCTCCTCCAAATACACACTAAACACCGCATCTGACCCACACACTGACCCATGTGTGTTACCATTTCCACCTGACACAGAATCCTCTTATTGATTGCAGCCTACTGAATACACTTTACACACATGCAGACACGCGCCATCTCGTTCCCTCACACACACACATACACACACACACACAGATGCGCACAAAACGATGCAGAACGAGGCCTCATTAGTCCAAAGAGCTTCACCAACTTCGCAGCCTGATGTAGTTTCTCGTCTGCTTCAGCGCCACAGACCGAGCTGGAGGCCCGTTGTGTTCATGTGGTCACTTCAGCGTGTGCGCGCAGATTTTTAACATTGCACGTGCATGTGATTAAAATCACAGTGGCGCGCGCAATCTTCTCGTGCACGGATGCGCGTACACACACACACACACACACACACACACACACACACACACACACACACACACAGCGACACTCTCTCTCACATTATCGCTCTCTCTCTCTCTCTCTC
>JAUESF010000051.1:7883596-7893661 GCA_032274765.1 Malacoctenus tetranemus
CACACACACACACACACACACACACACACACACACACACACACACACACACACACACACACACACACACACTGACACATGTGCAAGAGGAACAAAGATGAGCAGAAAATTCCAAACACACCCCGATGCGCCATTGCAAACATATGCAACAAGATCATGTACAAATTTCACACGCAGAGGTTTGGCACGTATGCACGCACGCACGCACGCACGCACGCACGTACAGGTGCTTACTGCTTGGTCATCCAGGAGACAGACGTCAGCACTTCCTAATGGTCTTAGTGACATACACGGGGGGCGACATGCCGCATGCTCGCTGCAAATCCCGGAGATCAAAGTCGGACAAACAACCTCAACTTTCTCTCATAATTCATTAGAGAGAGGTGGCTTTCAACTGGGGCTGCCTTTGATGCTTCAAACTCTGTTTGCCGTTCATTACGCAAAAACAGAATGGAAGGACTGGGGCATTTATCTTGCACTCTTCTTAGATGATGGAGCAAAGTTGAGCTGACAGTTATTTCATTTCAGGAAATTTAGTCCTCTCCAATTTAACTCTGGGTCTTCCGACATGGCAAGGCATGTTAGGAGTGAGCTAAAGCAGGCGAGGCTTAGTGAAACCAAGTAGGAAATTCGTCGTTTATTTCTCATTGCTACACGTACCTCAGACAGGGGCTGGTTTGTGAGTGTGGGGTGTGCGAACGTGTGATTGAACGTACGCTCTGCTGGAGTGTGTATGCAAGCATCTTTGTTAGTTTGAGTGTGCGCATGAGCGTATGGTTGTTCAACTCAGTAGGAGTGTGTTGGGGGGAGGGGAGGGGTGGAGGGGCGGCGTGAGTGGCTAAACCTAAAGTGAAGCAAACAAAGAAGCTGGTGTGTGTTTCAGGATGGGGCATCTGGATGGCATCAGGGGAGCCTGGCAGATTAGTCATGACACAGGTTACTCCCAAGGTCCCCGGCGAGAAACCCATCGCCCAAGTCTGCAGCGGGGGAAAGACGCTTTGAAGTGCCGCCGCATAAAAGGGCGCATCTGCCTTCAGGTGTTTCCACTCCTATGATGCCACCCACCACATGCTCCAGAATAGATCTGCACTTTGCAGGTGGACCGTCGCTCGGAGTCTCTCCACAACGAGGGAAAGGTTGCAGAACAAATGGCACGTACAGTGTGTCACGCTATTCTAGCACAGTTTCACTGATCCGGGCGATCTGAATGTGACGCGTGGTTCAGCTCTGTGAACATGAGAAAACAAAGTAGAACATACAAGGAGAGAAAAAAACAGATTTATTCATAAATACCTTCTACTGTCTTGATGTGCAGAATTAAAGTAATCTTAAACTGTCTTTGGCGTCATTCTTTCGCATGGGTTTATTTGTTGGAGTTTAAAGCTTATGCCATCGGACTGTGCAACAGTGAATGGCTGTAGAATTGTGTAAAAGGTTAGAATAGACAATATTAATCATGTTTCTAATACATTAGAAACTTTTAAAGTAATAAAGGAGAAATTTTAAGTTTAAAAGCCCAATGAAGCTTCATATTATAATGTTCATGCTGTTTATATACGATGTACATGTGAACCTCTTCTTGAAACATATCAAGCTGGAGTTTCGCTGCCCTCTCTGGGGGAGCCGGCCATGTCCCGGCACCTCCTCAGCACTCTAATGAACCCTTTACATTGTCTCTGTTTATTCTGCAAAACCTGAGGTGTAAAAAGCACTTTGGGGGGGTTTATGGGGGTTATGTGCTCATTATATTTCTTGGCAGCACACAGCAGCTTCTTATAACATATAAACTTTATGGCAAGCTTCAATAACTACCACGAGCTGCCGGGACATATTTATAGGTGTTAGACTCATAATGTTATTATCATCAAACTCGAGAGAGATTGAATATGTTTTCCTGATTAACATTTACAGCACCAGGCAGGAATCGTGATGGCAGCCTGAATCTACAGTCTGTGTGTGAACTGAAACTATCATAATTTCTTAATTTGACTACACACACGAAGCAAAATTGGAATTTAGATTCATTCATTACATGCTTTAAACAGGGATTATTCTCTAAATGAGAGCACACAGCTGACTGACCTCAAGATTGCAAACATGTGTCCCACAAGTATACATACATGCATCATTGGAATCATTCAAAAACAATCCATCACTCTCTGTTTTATACTTTAAAACTTCCTGTGCAGAAAGTGGCCTGCAGTGACCATCACTCTCCTTCAGTCCAGGTGGCGGCCTGACAGGAAGAGGAACCGGAAAAGGGCTTAAAGATTTGCTGCTGCTCTCGCTCTCCTTCAAAGACGAACGCCCCCCTCTGATCATTTCCCACAATGCTCCTTGCACGGAGGCCTGTGTGATCACTGCTTATGAGAAAGCGCAGGAATTCTGACAGACAACTGCCTCAAGTCGAGGAAGACAGAAAGAAAAAAGAAAAAGAGGCACGGCTCTTTCTGTTTTTTTCTTTTCTTCCCACAACCCTCCTTCGCTGGTCCTGGTCGCACCGCTTTTGCGGGAAGCATCTGGGTTCGTTTATCCCGGCGCAGGCATCCTGAAGGACCCCTGTGCCCTCTCAGGTTGCAGGGTCTGAGCGCGCTCCAGTGTGGGCCCTTGTTGTTAGGGGGGGGTTAGAGGAGCTCGAGGCCTGCCCACTCGCCCGTCTGGACCATCTCAAAGCTCCACATCCAGCCCCTTCGCCCGCTTCGCCCATCCCACATGCCCCGGAGCATGGTTAGTGTAGCGCTTCATCTGTACTGAAAGACACTAAGCAGATTCACTCAGAAGCTGCAGCGGAGACCGTCCGCCTGAAGGTTTTTCGGGGAGGCGGGGGGGGGGAGTCGCGACAGCTGGAAAACGCGTGATTCGGTCGGGCCCGCTGTGTCTCACGTGTGTCTGAAATGTAGATGGTGGAATCAGCATAACGAGACAGGCGGATGTACACTACTCATATATGTGCATGCAGGAAACGCACCCCCACGTCTGCGGACTGCAGGTGGATGCCCCGGAGGAGTCCGCCCAGGCCGGCGCGGTCCTTTACATGGCAAACGTCAGTCCAGGTTATCAGAGCGCACAGCTGAATGGAAGCAGAGCGAGCGTGGCTGCTTTACTTAAAGCCACGGAGAAGTTATTCAAACACCCAGTTATTATGGCGTAAACAAAGACGGCTTGTCACACGCCGGTACAGATATGGTGTTTACAAGAATGCCACTTTAATGCAGTGCATGTTATGTATGATAATTAGGAATAGCGCTTGACAACCTGATTGGAGCATGGTAAGTAGATTATAAGATGCCGTGTTTTTGTTGCGAGTCAGCCAGCGCAGCATACAGACAGAACTCTATTATTTTGCTGATAGGCTATATGATTGAAAAAGAAAGAGCATCAAAGCTGCGGAGTGTATTAGCACTATTTATCGAATAAACAATAGGAAGGGGGGGGGGCAGCCATCGAAGCCGCACAGCGTGTCAAAATAAAGTTAGGATGCACGTTCTCGTCCTGTACGTGCGATAAATAAGACCGAGCCCAATTTCAGAAGAATGGGCTCATCATGCCTCCCCGCTCACCACCTTCTCATCCTTGATCCAAACCAGATTGTCCTGAGTCATCCCACAGTTCCCGAGGAGTCGGCTGTCTGCTGTGCGGTTTCGGTGACACTCCTAAGTGATATAGAGTTCCCAGCGCTGGCGAGTGTGAAGTTTGCCGTTGTTTTTGTGTTGCACAATGGCTCGTTGTCATCCCGGCGTTTTCATTTTTCAAATGTTGAGCGCGAGCGGAGTGACTCTGGCATTGAATTCTTTGTTCCCCTCAGATGAAACATAGTTAATTAGAGGGGGAAGCAAAGTGGTTATAATTAAGTGGTTGCAGGTTTGCAGCCACCGTGTCCATCAGAAGTTGTGCTCGTGTGTCCTTAAGTAAGAGCTGGGTCAGGGCCACCCAGCAAGGGAGTACGGGCGGATTCGGCCGGCCGACGCGCGCGAAAAATAATTGTACTTTAGAAAAAACAGGTCAGCTCTGTGCATCAGTGGGCTTAGATGAATTAAAGGTGCCCTCGAAAGGTCGTAATACTGTTCTTCCGGAGCCTTCTAAAATATATTTGTTCTAAAAAACACCTTTTTTTTCCCCCTGACTTAATCATAGTGCAGCATCGCAGCCTTTAGATAACCCTTAAAGCTTCCAGGTATGCTGAAGAGAAGCCAGATAAATAAACAAACAAGAAAAACTTGCAGTGGCTGATAAAACTCAGGAACATGAGAAATCAGGCGACAGAGTTTTGGCAGAATAAAGTGACTTTCAGTTTCAATCGTTCAGTGGATTGTGTCAGAACTGATAACAGGCGTCTGAGCCTCAGATTGTAGAGCAGGTCGACGTTTGATCCGGAGGTTGTTGGTTTGACGCCCCTCCCTCTTGGGCTGTCCATGTGTCGAAGTGTCCTTGAGCAAGAAGCTGAACCCCCAAGTTGCTCCCAGTGTGAGTGAGCGCCTCGCGCAAAACGTTTCTGGATAATCCAGCACAGCAATTTTTCGTTGACCTACATGTTCTCATTTATCGTTTCAAACTTTGTTTTGACTGGTGGCAGATCAATACATTGCTCGGTGTGTTTTCACATCCCTTCTTTCTCCATTTTTTTTCCCCGTGGCATACGTTTTAAAAAAAGACATTTGGTGCGGTGAGAGTGACTGAGGAAACTATACTCCTGAGCTTTGGAAAACAGGACAAAGCCTCGAGCCGCCTCCTTTTTCAGGTACAAAAAAAAAAAATGTCGTAGAAATTTGAATCTCATTACCATTTCATGAATACATCTTTACGAATCCATTAGGCATTTCCTGCCTAAATCCACAATAGGAATTCACATTCGACTGAGAGGAAAAAAAAGAAAAGAGAGGAAAGTGTAAGGAAGGAGAATAAAGCCACAGCAAGAACATTACTGTAAAGCTGTTTTAGCTCTTTCAGTCCACTTAAGAAGAGGCAGGGAAAAAAAAAAGGAAAGATGTGAGTGACTGACAGATGATAGCAATAAAAGTAAGAACAAACTGGCCATTTTACTGCGGTAGGGCCATTTGAGAAGGCATTATTAACTTGTCAGCATTTCCAACTGAGACACAACTTTTTTCTCCTCCAAAACACATCCCCATGTCTCCGTTACTTTTATTAGAAAGTCTTTAAACCTTTTGACCCCTGAGGGCCTCCATTATTGGCTGTTAATAGGGATGCATGGGTCAGTGGGGAGACCCTAAGTGCCCTATTAATCATTTGTTTAGGGCTCGGGCCTATTTTGGAAGCTCTGTGTTTAGCGTTTGGGCTAAAAATAGAGGGAGGCCGGTTGAGACGGACGTCCGCCACTCATCGCTCAGGCTGTCAGGACGCGTGGGCCTTTGGAGGGGAGGGGACGTGGGCAGGAGACCCCCAAAAAGCCACGGGGGTTCAGAGGTTGCAGGGCTCCTTTCTCACCCCTGCGCTCTCCACCGGCTGACACAGCCGCCACCGGGTTTGACTGCTAAAAATAGAGACTGACTTTAAAAAGTCTTTCCCCCCCCCGACATGACAAGCAATCATCATTTCACGGTGTAATTTAAAAAACATTCCCCATGTAAACAGTCAAGAGTTTCATGTCGACGCCGCTCGAGATGGCAGCTTACATGCCTCGAGTAAACTTTGCAGTTCATGAATAATACAATAGCAAAAGCAGGCGCTGCTACATGCTTCCTACACTAAATGCCACAAGCAGGAGAGTTGTTTTGCTAGCAGATTGACAGCGATGGGAAATAAATGTCACCGGATCAAATCATTAATCTTGTCAAATATTGTCATATGACAGGAGAAAATACAGGTGTGGGGATTGCATCGCCTGATAAAACATTACTTACAGCCATTTTTCCAATAAGCGATGGACCCAGTGCTGTCAATATTTGGAGGGGATGCGAGGTATGCCCTGGTGAAGGCCATTTTGCAAGGAGCAGAGAGCCTGCTGGGAAAAATACAGTGGTTCATGCTGGGTCTCCGGGAAGCTGAAAAGCCACCGGCAAAAAGCTATGAATTATTTTGAGCGCAAAATACATTTTCTTTGAAGACTGTCGGGCCATTAGAGCCCTTTTGCTCCCTTTTAAATTGTTTTTATGCTGTGAGTAATGTTAACCTTTGCTTTTGTAGTCATGAAATTCTCTCTGTACCTTTTTTCCCCTCCTGGCACAAAACACAGATGGGCTGGAAAAGCTGGAAATAAAGTATAGGAACCGTTCACCGGGGGGAAAGGAGAGGAAGGAACTGAGGCTTTCACACTGACGTCTAAGCACTTCTGTTCTTTAGTACAGTTTGGACTTAAGCTACATTAGAATAACCCCCTTAAAACAACCATAATTAACATATATTAGAGCACAGAAGGGGGAAAAATTGTAAAGAACATTCAGTCAATGTTCCAGTGCAAAAGTTATAGACATAATTTACAGTGTATTCTTTATGTGTCTGATTCACACCAATAATTGCGATGATTAAGTGAGAGTCAGGGTAGCATTGAGCTAAAGGAGTGCACCGAATAAAGCCGGACGACCCGGAGAGTCGCAAAATCTACAGGAGGGGCCTCAGCAGCCAGCAGGTCGAAAGGTTGAACCCAGGTTCTTGGCGGACGCCAGCAGTGCTCACCGCTGCACCACAGTGCCGTGCCACAAATCTCATCAAAGTTAGTGGCTGTACGCTATTTATAATCAGGGCTCGTACAGCGTCCAACAGTCTCTAAACGTCTGGTACGTTACTCACCGCAGCCTGTTTGTTGACTGTGTTTGTTTTTGAGTGACTGATGGTCAGAAAGTGGAGAAGAACAGTGGTGACCTCTGGCCGTCAATGCCATCCGTTTGATGTTTTTTCTGCTTTCTTGTATGAGACAACAGTGGCTGACTTTCTTTGATACTTTGATGCGCTTTGGAAATTGAAAGAAATTAAAAAATAAGTTGCTTTTTGTCTGAAATTGATTAAGAAGTGTGCAAAACAAGTGAAAACTGTGCTGATACTTATGCCTGTGGGATGTTGCACAGCTGATTGCACTTTCAAAGTGACAACACACAAAGGTGTTTTTCTCCCAAAAAATTTTTTTTCCTGACCCATTCCTGCTTCACTCCACTTTTCCAACTTTCTGGCCGTGGGTGTTGAAGCCCATCCCAGCAGATGCTGGATGGCCACAATTCAGAGTCTTGTTTTTGAACTGTGGGAGAAAAAAACGTGACAACCTGAAAAAAAAGCCAAGCAGGCACAGAGGGAACTGGCAAACCCAGGTGCAATGAGCAGATCAATGAATGGATCTGTCGTCCACTCCGAGACGCTGACCACCTGACCTCCCGGATGCCCCCTGCACCACGTGCGCAGCTGATCCTCTCTTATCCTCCTTTCACTGCACCGGCGCGTGATCTCCATGGTAACGTTGTCGCGCAGCAGGGAGTGAACGGGACAGTCTGAGTGACCGTGAGCTTGCTTCAGCATGGCACCAAAGGTAAGAGTTTCCTCTCCTCCCCCCATGGCTGTCAGAGGAGGGGGGGAGCTGTGTATCCGCGAGTGCGGCGTGCTCCCTGCCGGGGGTGTCCGCTCCGGTGCACCCGCCTCGGGTCTCCGGCCACCGAGCTTCGCTAACTGCCGGTTAGCTGCTAAGAGGATGTGCCAGAGTTTAACACTGACCACACGGCAATGACATTGAGGCTTTGCTGTCGCTGGTTAGCTAGTTAGTGCACGATACTTTTCTCCCACCTGCGGTAAACGCGTCTGAGGGGTCGTTGTCGACAGTGTGACGCGAGACGCACAGGTGGTTCTGTTGCAGCCCTCCCAGACAACATCGTCCCTTTCGGGTCACACATGAAGTTCAGGCAGCGACCAGAAACAGGTGTTGGTCACAGGTAACCTTGGTTAGCATCATGCTACGTGTGAGAAACCACCTGTCGGCGCGCCTCAATGACTCTCCTGTAAGTTTCAAACCGCTGTCAGTAAAAACTGGTTTCTCTGATAGCCACTGAATGCAACACTACACAGTGGAAAATAAGTTGATATGCACCAGGAATCTCATTTTCATTAAACTTAGAAAATGATAAATAATTAATATCAACCAGCCAAAACACTGACAATGCATCAGTCAAATCTCTACATGTTTTCCCCTGAGCATTAAGTTTATTTTAGCATTCAACTGTTGCCTTTTATTGTATTTTTGTAAGTTTTACTAATAATTTAACAGCTCCCTAAATATAATGCCCAGAGGTGCACAGTATTAGGAACACTGATCACCATTGTGCTCCTGTGTTTTCAAAATGCACTTTTTGCTGTCAGATCTCTTGCAGCTGTCCATGAGATGCTGCAGGACACCCTCAGGATCTTTCATCACTTTGACTGTAATCTTGCTCTCCATCTTGATGTCTTGTTACACTGTGGAAAACATCAGATTTTCTTTGACTAAATCTCACTTTTATATTTTAAACAACCGTATTTATTTGCTGGGATTGATCACTTCTTCTGGTGACATGTTAGTGTTAAAGATACAGGTACGCGCCAGTTAAAAGCTCCTCTAAGTGTTTATCGTTGCATGTGAAACACTGATTCATGTCTCATCTTTTACCTGCATCCATGTGAAACAGTCACAAAGGCCAATGAGAAGAGGTCATAAGCAGGAAAAACTTCCTTTATGAGGCTCACACTGCATTCATCCACTCAGTAATTCATCTTCTTTCCACTTTTTGTTTCCAGAGGTCGTCGGGGTCCACAGAACAGTGTTGCTCTAATGACTCACCAGAACCCACCAGGATGATATTGTGCAGCGGCGTATTGACACCAAGCTGGTGGCTGTGTTTTGCTCGATTCGTACCAAAGTCACAAACTGTTCGCTCATTGTTTCGCAGGCAGTTCTGCCGAGGCGGGCCGACCCGACTGAGCTGAAAGGCATTTTTGAAAAGGTAGGATTTTATGTATGCAGTTCAGTTTTAGCACCCCCCCCTTTTGTGCCTCTCCCCCTGTCAAAGAAGCATTTTGCTTGTCGTTCGATTCATGTTTGTTTCTCTTTCTTTATGAAGTTCTAAAGCTCAGCGTGTGTCCCTGTGCTTGTATCTGCTTTTTTTTTTTTTCTCTTTACAGTACGCCAGCGTAAAGAAGAATGACGAGCACTTCATGTCGCCGCAGGATTTCGTGGGCCGTTTCCTCCATGCCCACACAGACATCCGTTTGTCGGACGAGGCCACAAAGCTGCTGGCTGGAGTGGTGGACCAGAAGAAGGACGGGTTGGTGTGACGGTCCTCTCTCAGCATCACATCAGATGATATTAATCAAGCTTTTTCGAATTTGCATGTGAATTCGCTTTATAGCCTTTGAATCTTGGAGTTGGAGCACTCACAGATCCTCCACTTATCATGATGTGGTACACAGAAACAAATTATGAGAGGGATCATCCTCATTTCTCTGTGTTCGCTTGCCTGTGAATACAACTCCTTCACTACTTCGATGCATCTGTCTCATATGATTAAGCCAACTGCTAAGCAGTAAGCTATTGTCTAAGCCATTATGTATCTCTTTCATCCGGTGTAACTACCCTCTTAGTGTTATTTAGCATTTTGTAAACAACCTGTGACTTAATCCTTTGGTGTAAAAAATGCACAGAGGGATGTTCATACATGAATTATATCGCAAAGGGACATCAAACCAACAAGGCTCCTTTCAGGTGTTTCCTCTTTTGTAGATACCCCCCCTCCTCTTTTTCACACTCACTCCTGCCCCCCATCCTCCCCATCCCTGTTTTTTTTTTTTTTACATTAATATGTATGTATTTAATGATACATAATGATGGGTAATAAAATGTTAGGGTAAGTCAAAAAAGATATAAAAAAAACCCCACATTGCCATGGCAACCACCTGGGCTTCTACAAAGAGCAAAGTGCACATGGTTGCGTAGTTTCATGTTATTACATACAGCGTGCTTGGCTCTCTTTTTCGAGGCCCCCAAAACCCCCACCACTTCATCGCTCCATCCTCCATCTGCGCGCGCGCGCACGCACACACGCACACACACACACACACACACACACACACACACACACACACACACACACACACA
>JAUESF010000051.1:7893761-7910468 GCA_032274765.1 Malacoctenus tetranemus
ACACACACACACACACACACACACACACACACACACACACACACACACACACACACACACACACACACGCACACATGAAAAAAAAAAAGAGGCACACATGCACTGTAATTGCCCATGCTATTCAGGAGCACTCCGTTGCATTGTGTGGCTTTGGAGCAGGATAAATGGTGGCCGTGGCATCGGGGTAAATCTATTAGGAACCCATGGCCCAGGCTTTGTATCTAAACCTCATTTTGGTTTTGTGAAGGGGAATGGAAATGATAGGGGGGCAAAACAGGGAGGAAAAAAAGTCTCTCTTTTTTAATCTCCTTCCACCCAGATAATGTTTAGACCTCCGTTTTGTCGTGATTCTTTGTATTTTTGTTTTTTCCCCCACGGACCCGCTCTCAAACAAAGACCTCACGATGCTCATACTTGTGATGTGATGCGCTGTTTTTTTTTTTCCCCTCCCGATCTCCGATTCATGAATAATCCGATGAGACGGCCGCATCTGCAAGATAACTCTGCAGATGTGCGCCGCTAAAGCACAAAACGAGTAGACCCAGAAAGTAGAGATGAAAACACAGACGCATTGTTTTTCAAGCGCCGC
The DNA here is from genome assembly GCA_032274765.1 of Malacoctenus tetranemus. Classification (NCBI taxonomy): domain Eukaryota; kingdom Metazoa; phylum Chordata; class Actinopteri; order Blenniiformes; family Labrisomidae; genus Malacoctenus; species Malacoctenus tetranemus. The sequence continues at coordinate 7,894,351 of JAUESF010000051.1, forward strand.
CGCGCTGTGCCAAAACCTTCTGAAGAGAACGAGTGGCAAGACAAAACAAACCACTTTAGGGGCTGCATTTTCATCCGGCTCGCCCCTGTCTCATGCAAATCTCCCCCCGCGAACAACACGTTCCGGTCCGCGCACGAGTGCAGTATATTTGAAGCTCGCGCGCCTGCTGCTGTTTTTGCCAGGTAGGGCTCCATTTCAGCGAGATGAGTCTGGGGTAATAGATTTAGCAGGGGGTCGTGTGGCAGGCAGGCACGCTCGCTTACTTTGGTGCTTGGAGTCTATCTGTGTGAGAGAGAATTTTTACTTGGATGCCAGTGTGTGCTTCCACCACGAGGACGTGAGTGGCCTGGGGTTTTCGGTGTGTGCGCGGCGATGTAAACAGTGAGAACGCATTTGTCTGCCTCCCCCTCTGTGACTGTGTAAATCAGGGGGGGGGATATAGTGACAGTCCTAACAATCTGTTATGTGGAAATCACTTTTCTCCCTCTTATTCGCGCCGCTCCCAGTGAGACAGAAAGACAGATGGATGGATAAATGAAGAGAGAGCAGAGAGGAGATGGAGCTCGGGAGGGTGGAGATGCCTCAATTTTCTTGGGGATCAAACATTTTGTGCATGTGACATATACAAATACAAGATGGGTTAAAGATTTTCCCTCTTTCATGTGTCCTTTTTCATCTCGGACCTTCTGTGCATTCCTCCCCTCTTCCTTTACACTCACATACCATAATGCACTCTGAGCTTCCATTTCTTCCAGCTCTCTCAGGCGCCCTGCCTTCCCTCCCTCTGCCTCCTTCCCTCTGATATTTTGATAGAAGCATCTGTTCAAGTGTAAAAAAAAAAAATCCTCTTCCCCCCATTGACTCTTATAAAAAAAAAGAAAAAGAAAAAAAAAAACTTTGTTAAGGGAGCGTGCTGGGAAAATAGCAGTCTGCCAGCTGCTGTGGGCATTCTGGACTCAGACTGGTGGGTGTCCACTCCTAGTAGCCGAACAGATACTGGCAGCTACCTCTCACCTCCCTGTGTGTGTGTGTGTGTGTGTCTGTGTGTGTGTGTGCATCTATGTGTGTTTCTCGCTCGCGTCTGTGAGCGGGCTCGCTCTTGGTGGGTGGAAGGCTGTCAGTAACAATGCCAAGATGCCAGGGACAGGGGGGATTATTGAGGCCCCTTCAGGCCTCCTCTCTCCCCCCACTACTATCAATGAAAGGAGAGCTGTCTTTCTATCAGCCGGCCCGAGCCAACACCGTGCATTTATGTTACTTGTAAACAATGTTCCCAAGCCTGGTTTCTGGCTTCACAGGAGTGTATTTAGATGCCCGCTGAGCGCCGGCGGCGATAAAAGCCGCGTGATGAGATAAAGACAAACAAAAATATACGGAACACAGAGTTTTGATGTCAGACGGGCGCATCAGACATGATTAAACTGCGTTGCACTGGCGTCCCAACAAAAGTGTCATTTACCTGTCATCCGCAAAAAAAAAAAAACCCCAACAAATCTTCTTTTATGGCTCATGTGTTACAACCCCCGTCTGATACATGTCACAGATTTGTACATTCCTGTTTACAAATTGAACGAATCTTGCCCAGCAAGTTAAAGAAAGACATGCTGCGGTACAGTATCGCGTTCCCCCCCCCCAACCCCCCAACCCCCCCACCCGTCTCCCAAGTTCATCCCGGGCTGCCCCCGTGGATCGGGCAGCCCTGGACACGTGCCACGGCAGTTGATGGTTGGGAGATGCCGTCGGTTGATTTGATTATTGGATGTCTCGTTGGAGGTTGCCTCTGCATTGCAAAAGACGGCTGCTTCCCCCCCCCCCCCACCCGCACCCCCACCCCGCTTTTCCTTTCTCTCATGGTAATCATTTTGCAGCCGTCATGGCGCTGCTAATCAACCATCATAAGCTTCATCCCCGGCTTCGGAGTTTGTGTGTAAATGCTCCGCGAGTACGTGGAATGTTTCCCGTGTGTGTTATGGAGATGCCCCCTGGATCTTGTCTGGACTCCCCCCCCCACCCAACCCCCAACCCTCCCCAGTTTTAAACCATCGTCCAATCCCTCCGTGATCAACAGCCCTCTCAGTTACACTAATATGCTGATTATCCATGTCTGGGAAAACACAGACAGGACGACCAGCGCGCATGTAAATTGATGCGCGTTAGAAGGACATTTTTCTTTTTTTCTTTTTTGGTTCAAACATTTTTCCTCCGTCTGGGAACACGAGTTCCTCTGCGAGTCTTTCACGCTGCAGTCTGCTCAGACTCGGAGCGTACTATGCACGTGTCACAAAGGGAGTGATCATCGAGTTTTGATAACGTTCCAGCGGCGTGAGCGCCGATGGCGTTGGCTTTGTTTTTAGCCGTGGATCCACGGGCGCAGCGGTGCACTTTTGTGGCCCCTTCCACCTACCTGCCATCAGCAGGGCCCCGCTCTTAAGAACTAGCTGCTTAGTTAATAAAACAATTAGGCCTGCCTTTGAAACAATGACAGCTGATTCCGTTTGCCACTGAGTGGAACTCTATGCTCACTTTCATTCCCTTTCCATACCTCTTTTTGTTCCTCTGCAGCCCCCCCCTTCTCCAACACACACACACCTTCCTGTACTGATGTTGCCCTATGAGTGAGCAGTTTTTTTCTATTGAAAGCAGGTATTAATCTGCCTCCTTTGTATTCACTGTTTTGCCTCCTTGGGTCTTTTTTATGAACGTTTGAATGGAGTACATTTCGATAGACCATATTCAAAAGACTTTAAAGCCAGTCGCCTGAGCTCGGCTTTATGAACTGGGATTCATACCTAAGTAATTGTGCCTTCGCTCTTTGATTTTTTTTCCCTTCTTCTATTAAGCGGTACCTTTGTCTCTTCTATTTTTTGCCTTCTTCTCTGTTTCTTCTCAACAATTGCTCTGCGTATAAACTTGCGGGTGAAGGATACACATAAGCACCCACGTGCAAAAACCAAGGCCAAACAAACACCTCTACATTTCATCGGTAACATAATTAATTACAGAAACCAGGAAAATGTAATCATGGCTCTCCACCCGCTCCTCCTCCTCCTCCTCCTCCTCACCGCACTCTCCCCTCGGAAATTGAAATAGGTTTAATAGATGGATGCTCGGGGACCGCTCATTAGCACTGACCCCTCCTGTAATTATCAGATCCATTTGTGAAATTCATAATGGACTTATGGCAACAGTGAACCGGGGGCCTAAATAAAGGCTAGACTGCGTGGTCCAGTTCTCCACAGCAGGACTCTCCCAAGGGGGCTCTCAGCGAGTTCACACACTGTTTATTCTTTTTGTCGCTTGTTGTTGATCATGCATTTGGACATTTGTGTGACTGTAAAGAATCGGGCGGCACAATTGTGTGTACAAACCACAAACAAAAGAGAGACTCACTCTGCAATTACAAAACAAACGTTTGTTTCTTTCTCTCCAACTTCCACCACTGAATGAAGTTCAGGACTGTAACGTTGTTTTTTTTTACCTGTTAAATCTTCCAGTTTTTATTACATTACATTTCCTTACCTGGATCAAAACTCCCTCCTTGGCTGTCTCGCTTGTTTAAAATGGCACACTTAAATGTGAAACTTCACATTGACTCTTTTTTTTTTGTGCGCACGATTTTGTGAGTGTGTGTGTGAGTGTGTGTGTGAGTGTGGTGCAGACTTGGACTTCTTCATACCAGCTGCCAGCTCAGAGCGGGAACACACACTGAGCCTTTTTAAAATGTTTTATTTTCTCGCTGTCACACTCGATGAGTTTGTGACATTATATAAGGAGTAACAGACTACTGGATAAAAGGCCGGTCGAATTACGTGTAGCGCAGATTGATGGCTTGTCTCGGTGTGCTGCTTTGCCACTGTGTGCCTGTAATTACAATGGAGTCTGTAGTTTAATGCAGTGTTAAAATAACTTGTTTTTTTCTTTAATTAAATATTTCATTTCATTAGTGTAATTTAGGTTTAAGTCTTCATTATGTGCTCCATGGCTAATTGAATATCAAAGACTGGATGATCACATGTGTGGCTTGTGAGGTATTTATACGGAGGACCTGAACCAGCAGCACCTCAGTCATGAATGAGCTCAGATAACAGCCTTTACCTGTCTTTTCACACTTCTCCCTCTCTCCTCTTCCTCTCCGCCTGTCCCTCTCTCCTCCAGCCTAATCTCCTTCCAGGAGTTCGTGGCGTTCGAGTCGGTGCTGTGCGCCCCAGACTCCCTCTTCATGGTTGCCTTCCTGCTGTTTGATAAGGCAGGAAATGGAGTGACCACTTTTGGTAAGTAGCTCTGCCTGTAATTGGAAGCTTTAGATTGAATTGAGCTGCAGTGGAGTCGGCACAGTCGCACCTATAGGACTGAACTCGTTGCATGCATACGGTCATCGGTGCAGGGTTCCTTAATTTTGAAGTATTGCACAACTGAAGATATTGACATTCTGGTCATGTCGCCCACTCTGTCAGAATGCATGAAATCATTTGGTTCAGATTCAGGTTTCAGTGGAAAATACAATTCAGTCATTCTCCTTTCTCATCAGTGTGTTGATACGCAAGGTAAATTCCCACGATGGGCCTAATAAAGAAATACCTTCTGCTCCTTTTAGTCGCTTCTGAACTTGTGTGCTCATCGGCATAATCAAGTGCCGTCTTAAGAGGAGTGACAATTGTCTAATGATGTGTAAATAATATCATCAGTTTTACCTGGAAGTAAAGTTCACGTCTGAACACTGCACCTGTTGTTGTGCTATTGACATTTAAGACTTATTCTAGCAGAACACCCCCCCCCCAAAAAAAGTTCCTGACTAAAGTCTCCCTCAGCAAGTTTTTTCCTGCTGTTTCTATTTGTTTACCTGCAGGTCAGAGCTCAGCGAACAGAAAAACAGTGTTTGTGGTCTTGCGTCTTGCGTGAGTGAGTGGATGAGGTGAGGTTTGGAGGTGGAGAGGGTTTGGAGGTAGCTAAAGGGTGCTGATGAAGATGGAGGACGGGGGGGGGGAGGGGGGAGAGAGATGTGTGGCCATGTGTGTGTGCATGATTGGCACCATTACTCCGATGCCTGGAAGCTCCGAGGTGAAAGAGGGAAGACATTTGTACCCGTTGCTCATTTCACATTTGCCTAATTGATTTAAACAAGTCTAATGCCAGCCTTCTGTAGGTGTGCGAGGCGTTAGCGCATTAGGCTTGATTTGCAATGCGGCGCACACATCCCGGCTCGCAAACAGGGAAGAGTAAGTGAATTTCATTTTAATTGTTGCTGTCGACAGGGTGCAAGATCATTGCGGGGTGATTATATATGCACATATGTAAATTTTCATATTTAAAAGGATCAATTAGAGTGACGTTGTCTTGGTGGCAATTAAAAGGTCTGCTGTTTTTCTGCGTCTCCCAAAGGTTAATGAATATCCCAAAGCCTGTGAGTTATGAGACTTGCGCACAAGTGGAAAATTGCAGGAAAAACATAACGCACATCAGGCAAATACGCAAACACTGGCTGCAGTGTGTGCCACTGGCATGGGGCGACCATCTCACCCAAAACAAATAACTTGTGACGGAGATTATAGAGTTGTCAAAGTTACTTTATCGTGACGTGTTACAGAATCCCCCCCCTCCCCTTTTTTGCTCCTGCACTTGCTTTTTATATTTTAATACTTTCCCAGTCATTTGATTAAACAGCCTCACCAGGGCACAGCATTAGGAACTCCCTCCTTTTATTACCCATTAAAAAATGAACATGAATAGCCGCAGCTCACGTTGCACTAAAAGCCGTATTTGTTTTCCCGTGTAATAAACGTCTTGACTCTGATTTTTTTTCATTTCATTTTTCTGTAAAGCCATTTTTTATTTGATAATAACCTGAGTAGTTTCTGCTAAGTACAGGCGGCAAACTGCTCTGAATTTTGAGCACGTAAAAAATAAATGCATAATTTGGTGGAATGTGGAGTTCATAAAAACTGCTACGTAACACGGCATATGAAATGCTATGTTGAAGCTCGGCCAGGAAGACAAAAAAGGAGAGAAAAAGTGAAAAAAAAAAGACTCAAAGAGGACTGAGTGTTGACAGGTCTATAAAAGCTGATAATATAAACGCCACACTCTGGAGCGGCCTCTCCTTTAAAGAATTAAAGACTGTATATTTATTGCCTCATTAAAGTGTAAAAAAGAAACACAACACACAAGCTGTCTTCCTTCAGAAAGTAGGACTGAGGTAAATATCACCTTGCTGGCTCTCCATTTCCCTCCCTGTCTGTAAAAGTTTCTTTCCTCCGTTGCTCTCTCCACTCCTTCAGCGCAGCCTGTTTGGTAATAAGAAACAGGTCGCTCTATTGGTTTGTTTTTGTTTCTCTAGTAAGGCTGTAATTTAGGACTCATGTTCAGTGTCTCCCCACTCCACTGGCTGCAGAGGCTTAGAGGGTTCAGGCGGAGGAACATAAGCGAGGAGAAAAAGGCTTTCCCTCCCCAACGCAGAGCCGACGGCGGCGCAAACGACTCCTGCCATGTGTCATTCAGGACTGATTTAGAGGAACTTAAGTCTCAATCGGAACCGAATTGTGCTCTGGAGATTGATGTTGACGTTTGGTCAAAAACATTTTTTTTTTTTTTTTGCCTTTCTTCTCTCTCCCACAAGCAAATAATTACTAATGTTAACCGCAAGACAGGAAACACGTGCTATTTGTTAGAGCTTGACTCACAAGTCTTTGTACCAACAGATTTTTAGGTCTTAATTAGCGCCAACTACAAAACTTAAGCGGGAAGAAGAATTTGATAATTGTTTGTTGTGAAAACATGAAGGGAGAGCGTCCTGGCGGCTGTTACTGCAGGCGAGGGCTTCGTACATGGTTAACGCGCGGCCATTAGTCTTAATTGTGAGGCGCAATCTGTAAAGTCTAAACAGAGCAGTAATTCTGTAATTGTTCAACATTTGCAGAAGAGACTGTTTCTCTTTAGCCTCATTGCTCTCTGATTTGTGCTTCAACGGTCGATATTTCACAGTAGTGGCTGCAAATAATCTGAAGTGACTCCAAGCAAAGTGAAACTTCTCAAGAAGTGCGCTGTGAATTATGGGAGACTTCAGCTTCTGGCTCTGATACTACAATCTCCCCAGGAAAAGATGTGATTCAGACATAGAGGATATATATATCAGGTATATCAGTGAAACAATCTTTTGGCCGGCCATGTCAGTGAAACACCAATTACACATTATTACCTTTACAACAAAAATATGAGTTGATAGTGATCTTTTATCAAGGCTATCTGTACAATGTTTTGCTTCTGATCTGTAATTTAGTGATAGTTGTCTATGGTTCAGTTCAAATGAATGTCCTCAGTTGTATATAACTGTTGATCTAACTCCTTGCTCCCCCATTAAAGCAGCAGCCGCTCTCCTCTTATTGTTTCCCTTTGCAGAGGACGTGAAGCAGGTCTTCAGCCAGACCTCCATCCACCAGCACATCCCCTTCAACTGGGACTGCGAGTTCATCCGGCTGCACTTCGGCTCTCAGAGGGACAAGCAGCTCAGCTACGGCGAGTTCACCCAGTTTCTGCTGGTGGGTTTCATGTCCACCATCTGCTTTCCTTTGTATTTTCAACACACACGCTGTTGTGTTGCGGTTGATGAATCCCGACCAGCCGATTCATGCACCTGCATACTTTGCGTTATCTTCACGTTCCGCCTTGCACGACAAAAACCTCGGTCACCTCAGAGTTATTAGTCAAGGACACATCAGGCTAATGCGCTCACACAATCCCATGCGTGTGTGCCGTTCCTCCGCAGCTCGAGCACACCCTTCCATATTGTCCGTATTAGTCATTAATGAAACACTGAGGTTATGCGTTTCTGCATTTGTTTTCCATTAGCTGACGCACGCGCAGCGTTACTCGCCTTCCACCTTTTTTCTGAGGCAGGTAGAGACACGTTTTCTGCCGCCATAAATAGTATAGCTGGAATATTCCTCGTGTGTTTGTGGCGTGCGAGCCATTTTCCAATATGATGTCTAGACTTAAATCAGGCCTAAGCAGCGAGAGGTGGTGGAGCGGGTGGAGGGAAGGCCGGTGCTGTGCCAAGTTTGCATCCACACTCACCATGTATCTGAATGAGCTTTTTATATTACACTTAACTTGGACCAGATGGCTCACGCGCAGTGGGCAGCAGCAGCAGCAGCAGCAGCAGCAGCAGCAGCACATGGCTGCAGGACATTGTTGTATCTGCACATAGGTGTCTCCACATATACACGGCGCTCTGAGTGTGCAGTGGGCTCCACTCCTTCCCTCTCATGTGTGAGCCGCAGTAGCCTGCGAGCTGTGTTTATGTCAGTGTTTGTGCGTTTGTGGATATTTTGTTTTCACTCCGTGTGTGCAGGAGTGCAGCTGTGTGGCGTTGTGGCCAGTAGATGCTGTACTTTGCATTGACAGCATGCCCGGTAACACCCCCCCTTCCCCCACGCCCACCTCCCACCCCCCCGTCGTCAGTCACTCAGTGGTTTCCAGCAGCAGGCTACCAGCCAGCCACACTCATTGCTCAACTATGAAATGCACATTTCCTGCTCATGCTGTCTGTATTTGATCGTTTTTCATTGACTTTGATAAAGACGCTAATGAACGACAGGAGAAAGTGAAAGTTCTGGTTTCGGTGGGATGTTTCCAGGTCTAGGTGAGAGTCGTGCTGATCGTCACATATTTGGAAAATTCTCTGAAATAAAAATTTAAACAGAATTCTTATAATAATCATGATAATCAATTCATTTTTTTGGATTTTTCCATTTCTTTTCCCTTGATTTGCACTCGATCTTTAAAGTGCTAATATATTGCATTGCTCCTTCATGACTTCACTCTAACTATAATTTAAATCTATGCAGTTGCTCCACAGTCAGGACTTCAATACTGCAGCATTGTCTCAATTGCAGCTATAAAAGGTCGTTCGAGCTGTGAACACCAACGACCACATCATATTGTGACGCTTTCTTTACATCCCTAACGCCCAGCGTTCCCCCCCCCCACCCCAAAAAAAAATGTTCCCATCCCTTCTTTCCTCCCCTTCCTGCCATACATACATGCATGTGTTTATTGTGTTTCTCTGCCATTGTAACCACGCCGCTGCCAGATGCTCACAAGATGGGATTATCGGGGAAAACGTTTGCGCCGCATATTTCTCACAAGGGCTCTCTCTGGCCAATTACTGTCTTGATGGAAGCCAGAGATTCTCACCAATTACATGCATTTTTCCCGTCTCACGCGTGGACGCTGGCCAAGGCTCGGCTCGCACTGTCAGCGCAGTGTTGTCTCTGGCAGCGTGTATTACCGGTGTCCAGAGAAGTGGCACATGGTGGCACATGGTAGCTCGTATTATGAATCCTGGCGAGTAAAGGGCTTGAATTACGTGGAGGGGACACCGCACATGTCCCACTTCTTTCCGAGGCACTCCAAAAAAAAAAAAAGAAAAAAAGAGTGAATTGTTGGCATTGCTCGCATTTTAAAAGCCCCAATTATATGTTTGACTCTACCAAGAATCAGCGGGCAGCCCTTAACATCACTGGCACATGTGTAAATGGGCAGTTGTGCTTGTGCTTCTCCTTGTAATAACTTTAGCCCGGCGCTGATGAGAAGCAGGGGTGGGACAAAAGGGCTTCTGCTTCGAGCAATATTTATTATTTCAGTTTTGAAGAGGAGAGGAAAAATGACATCCAGCGAAGAAAAAACAAGGTGGCATGTTGTGTTTCCATTCTCCTCCAAGGACAATTAAAGTGACTGTGAAGGCTCAGTGGTCTCTTCCTGGCTTTTGTTAAAGCCCCCAGCTTTATGTCTTCTGCCTCCCAAATAAAAACCATGTCCCCAAGAACACTCGCACACAGTTGCAACAGGTTAGGATTTTTAGGAGGCTGCGACTGTAAACTTCCCCCATCGCCCCGGACCGCAGTTGTTTTGCTGCTCCGTGTGGTCGGTGTGTGGCTTCTCGGACTCCTCCTCGAAAGTGCCATCTAATGTTTTTTTTGTTTTTTTCCCTCATTCACAGATGGACACAAACACACAGATAAATGTTGGAAATATGTGCAGAATCACGCGCGCACAACAAAGTCGCTTCTTCACTTTGCTTTGTTTGGATTTTCAATGTTCGCCCGCCCCCCCACCCCCACCCCCCACCCCCCTCCCCCTTCGCCTCTCGCCAAAGTGTTTTGACCTACTCACAACCGCCAGGAGAAGTGAGTCACGACACCGTGGATGCCGACACCAAAATATCTCACCTTATTTACTTTGGAAGTGTTTACATGTGTCTATCTCTCTTCATTTCCTTGCTTTCCACTCACTCATACACTCTCCGGAGCCCCTGCTGTGCTCATAGGTGATACTGACACATGGCTGCTACGTTTGCTGTTTTTGCAAATCCGGCTCTTTTGTTGCAATGTCTATTCTTACTCCCCTCCGGTCTCCACTCAGCTTTGTGTAAATGTCACTCTTCCCCAGTCGTTTCTCTTGGGCGCCTTCGAATTGAGAGTTCGATCAGTTATGCTGTCAGAGAAATATCACTCAAATTCAACACAACAATAAGTCATAGTCTCATAGGGTTTTGTGTTGTGGTAATACCACTTTTTTAGAGTTCCATTTACAACAATAACATCTGAATCAATCAATTGAATAGTGCCATACATGCTCGGGATTTAATCAGTCCCCCAGCGGTGCGTTTTGTCCAACACGTGTGGCGCGAACAAAAAAAGTCTATTCTTTGCGAACAAATTGATTATCTTTTATTTTGAAGTTGCCTGTTGTACTAAAACTCCCTTCTAATACTTACTTTATACGACATTTTTACAAACAAGATTTTCTATTTTTCTGGCTTGTGGGTATGAGACGCGCGTGCACGCATGCGTGCGTGTGTGTGTGTGTGCATAGTGATTATTTTTTGCCTCAAAGGGCTGATAATTTGTGAAAAGAGTCAGTCGCCAGCGCAGTGAGCTCGACATCACAGTCCTCTAACTTCTGGCTGTATCGTGGTGACGACCACCGCGGATCTGTGATGTCCAGCAGTCCCCATCTTTTGCCCTCTCGGTGTGTCTTGTTGTTGACGCGCACAGGAAGCTCTGATGGCAGCGGTTTGTTTACAGCAGCCCTCTGTAGACTTGTGGTTGCAGGTACCGATAATGGCTGCTAATTTTCGAAGGCCTTGCGGGATCCGTCCCCACCGCAGCCCACCGTCGTCCCTGCAGACCTTTTGTGTGTGTGTATGTGTGTGTGCAAGAAGAGAGACAAAGTGAGCAGTTGGGTGATTAGCCCGGCCTGCCTGCCTGCCTGCCTGCGTGTGCATGTCGGCGTGTTGCCTGTGTGTGTGTGTGTGTTTTTTGTGTGCGTCTCCCTCGAGTGGGTTTAATGTGGATTTGGGGAGAGTGTGAAAAGCCCAAGCGACGCCTCGCAGTAGGCAAGCTGCTGCTGGGAGAGGAGACGGGGCTGAGGCCTGGCTCAACACTGGTCCCCCCCGTTAACTGAGGGGGGCCACGGCGCCGTGGGGGCCCATCAAAGCAAATACTGTATTTTTTTACGCATGTGTGTTTATGTGTGTGGGTTTAATGTGGATTTTTTTTTTAACGTATGAAGGCCACTCAGAGGGGTGTGTGATTCACATATGTATACAATAATGTGCGTTTATTACGTGACCTAACACCTAAGCTCTCCTCCTTTCTCCCCCACCCCCCCACACCTCTGCAGGAGATGCAGTTGGAACATGCGCGGCAGGCTTTCATCCAGCGTGACCAAGCCCACAGCGGCTCCGTCTCAGCGCTGGACTTCAGGGACATCATGGTCACCATCCGGCCACACATGCTCACACCTTTTGTAGAGGAATGTCTCGTGGCGGTGGGTTTTTTTTTTTTTCTTCTTCTTCCTCGTTTAGCTTGGTGGTCTTCTGTCTATTTATTTACTGCGAAGCCAAAGCCTGACTGGTTGAGTGCAGCAACTGTTTCACGTCACTCAGCAGTCATCGTACTCTGTCACGATACATTTCGATAAAAATAAGAAATGATAAATAAGGCTTTTGTGATTGTGCAAAAACAATTTTTCTACATTGAAGTTTATTGTGGGAGAGGTTGATATATATGTAAATACGTCAGTGTTATTCACTTGCTTGCGCCGCTGCATTACAGCAAGCAAATATGTCTGGAATAGACAGTGAACATAGTGAAATATAAATTGAAATTTGGAAACAATTTAGCCTCAGAAACACTTTTCCGTGTCCAATACTATCGATCTGGAAGCTAAAGTCAGCTAACAAGCTTAGGAACCTATCATCACTGCATTTTCCATATAAGAAGTAAAGTTGCTGTATTTTTCTGGCCTTTTATTCTCTCTCTCACACACTCCCACAACAGAACACAGCAGATTTCTCCTTTTCCTCATTCTTCCTTTTCCTCCTACCTTTTCTGTTACCACCCATCCGTCCTCTCGCCTCTTCCCTCCTTTATTTTTTTTTCTCTCTTTCTCAACCGCTCCTCTTTCTCTTCCTCCCTTCCCCCCTCACTCCCTCCTTCCCTCCCTCCCTCCCTCCCCCCCTCCCTCCCCCGTGTCTCCGTCTCTCTCCCAACATGTCATTAAATCTAACCTCTCTGGCAGTGTCAAAGCCAAGCAGGCCAGCTGAATGGGAAGATAGAGACAGAGATAGATGGAGACTGCAGCTTTACAGTCCATCATCTTTGTGTGCGTGCGCGCACGCGTGCGTGCATGTGTGTGTGTGTGTGTGTGTGTAGGTGTGTGCTCCATTTGTTTTGAACTCTGGGATGTTTGTCCTTTTTTTGTGTCTTCCCTTGTCTTTGTGTGTGTTAGTGTTTTTGTTGCGCGTGTGTGCGCCTCGTGTCTGTGTCCATGTCTTGCCCCATTTCATAAACACCTTGTAGACTCTGTCATTTTCTCCGCTGTGTTTACCTCACCGACCAGACATCTTGGTGTGCTGTTAGTAAACTCTATTTCACGCACACTCACACTCGCAAACTCACACTCGCAAACACACACAGTCAAGCACACACACATACACACATATCAAAAGCCTTCATAAAGTGTAGCGGACATATCAAAGACGATATAGTGGCAGAACAAGAAAAGTAAAACGACAGCCTTTAATCCACTCACCAAACATGGCAAATGTTCAGTCTTTCTCAACAAAATATTGTTCTCCTCTCGGCCCTTCCGTGAAAGACTCTGTCTTGGATATCGTGGGAAGATCCATGTCTATAGGCTCACAGATATGAACAGATACAAAAGTGTCTCTCTGTTTGGGCAGTTTCACTCAAACCAGAGCTTCCCTCTCTCAGAGCTGAAGAAGTGCAGCTTCTGGCAGCATGTGTCTGTAAAGCAAACAGTGCCATCTAGTGAGAGGAAGCTCGATATTTCCTATTGGCTCCAGCTCCAGGGCACATCTGATGCTCTGACATGAACTACCAAAGACAGGCAGCGGCGTTCGGAACACATGCTCGCACACATTTCTGTATTTTCTTATTGTTTTGATAATCTAAACATTTCAAGCTGCTTCTGTGGAAGTTCGAGTGAAGCTTTGGGTGAAGATGTTTTACATCAGAGAGTTGGTGGGCTGTCTGGAATGTCCCCGAGAGCCCGGCGTCTATTTTTAAGCCCTTACCTTTTTTCTACTTGAGTGTTTTTATTTTTTTGTTTGTTTTACTGCTTCCTCCAACCTCATAAAGAAAGTTAATTAAACTCCCTGAGCGTGAGCGCCATGTGATGGAAAAAAAAGCAGTGGCTGAAGCAGGTTTTATTCCTCCCTACGGAGAAATGGTGGAGAGGAGCATTGCTGATTAGGTGGTGTTGGTCAGGATTTCCTCCTGACGTGTTATGTTTGCCTCGTTTTTTTTCCACGTGCGCTCGCATGTTATAAATGGATGTTGGCTTCTCGATTGCACGGTGAAATAATCCCTCGTCCTCGCTTGCCAGGTTGCAGGGGGCAGCACGTCTCATCAGGTCAGCTTCTCCTACTTCAATGGCTTCAACTCGCTGCTCAACAACATGGAGCTGATCAGAAAGGTCTACAGCACCCTGGCAGGCCACCGCCGGGACGTGGAAGTGACCAAAGGTAACCGAGGGGCAACGAAGACAAACACAAGCCGAGAGAGGAAGTTATCCTGACCTAGCAAGCAAAAAGCCAGTCCCGCCTTTTTCCAGTATGTGGTTCACAAAATTGATAAACAAATGTAAGCTTGCACCATCTGTTGCCACAAAGTGAGACCATCCTGATCCACAGGCAGAGATGTGCGATGTTTTCGTATCCATGTGTGCCGATAATGGGCTGGAAACTTGTTTCGCTTTGCTTTTCCTCCTTCCCAGTTGCATTTAAATGGGCACGCTGGATCCGGCCCAGCACGCGCTCTACATCACCGATGGTGCTTGTCTTGTCTGTTGCTCATGCTGGCACTGATCAGAGGAGCACTTAATTTGCACAGTTTTTGGACGAGATTTGGAACAAACAGCCAAAAACTGTCCATACATCCAGTGTGTTTTTTGTGTGGTTATACCTATCTTATAATTTTAGTTAACTTCCCAATCAAAGCTTCTATTTAGCAAATATTCAAAGTCACCACATAATGAAATTAGGCAATTTGATTAATTGAACCGGCAGCATTTGTTTTTCTTTGTCTCTGTTTTCATACATCTCTGTCTCCCATGGTTAGTTCCTTTAAATCCTTATCTGCCTCACTTTCCTGCTCCACTTGCCGTCTCTCATTCCTTTCTCCAGTACTTGGCAGCCAGCCTAGATGGCTCTTTTCTCTCATTCTCTCCTTCTTTGTCTCTTGCTTTCTGACTCCATCTCCTGCTCTGGTTGTCCTTAAGAAATTACACCTCCCCCCCCTTCCCCCCCCATATGGCTCAGGTCCACTGCTGTAGCTGCATGATGCTATCTGAAGCCTTATCAGGGGTGGGGACCAAACCCAATCGAGGGGTCCAATCGCTCATACGGTCATACTGGCTGCTCCTGCCGTGGGCCGACCAGGCCCGGGCTTGGCTCGCCCCGCGGTGGCCCGCGCCCATGCAACCCCTTCGCAGCCCTTCGCAGCCACCACCCATCCTCTCATCTCTCTCTGAGTCATTAAAAGCCTCCTCTGGGACTGTGTGCGCTCAGCTCCATGTACTACTGGCTGGCCCACAAACACATTTTGTACACACATACCCATGTATCTAATGAGTGTGTGTGTGTGTATGTGCATTAAGAAACAAACTCCCCCTCTGTTGCATTTCTCACATAGACACAAGCATTCAAAGGCATTGACACAGCCAAGCACGCACACATGCGAAATATTCTTGATTGAATCCTTATGCGCAACAAGGCCACTGTTTTGCCTTGGAGACACAATTACAATGCTCAACGCCTCCACGACGCTGAGTGCACACATGTGTACGAGTGTTTGTGTGAGCGCGCGTGCACAGCGGATCTTTGTAGAATTTGCCTCTCACTGAGCCAGCAGGACGGAACCACATTGCAGATCATGACTGTGTATGTTTTGAGAAGGAGTTTAAAAAAACCAAAACCCTGTATGGTGACGTGTGCTGTGTTGCTATAGGTGGCGCTTCGATTAGATCCTGTCAGGTGGAGTGACAGAGGCCGATTTGGAGGTCGTCAGCAGCAATTGTTCAGAAATATAAACACGGTGATTAGATTTATGACAGCTGGCTTTCTTATGCGGTCGGTCGTCAAAGGTCCTCTGAGGATGCGGCGAATGATGAGACCTACCAACCACTGGAGGGATTCAAGGTTTGGACGGGGATGGTATCTTTAATTCAGTCCACTCGACAGTCAGGCAAGGATCACTTTACTAAGATGCAGGTGAAAGTAAAATAATCTACACATTTTGCCCTTGTGTTTGTGGGTGTGTCGATGTTTGTCTGTCTGTGTCTGTGTGTTTGTGTGTGTGGACTACAAGTAACAGAGTGATTATCAGCATTGTAATCTATGATCTTTACAGACAGATCCTTTTGCGTTCGCATGTGCGTGTGTGTGTGTGCATATTTACCCCGTGTAAGAGTACCCTTGCTCATATGCTTGTGAGCATTACCTGCATGTACTCATCATCATCCTTGTGTGTGTGTGTGTGTGTGTGTGTGTGTGTGTGTGTGTGTGTGTGTGTGTGTGTGTGTGTGTGTGTGTGTGT
>JAUESF010000051.1:7914916-7925487 GCA_032274765.1 Malacoctenus tetranemus
GCAACAGGTACATGAGGTGGAAGGTGGAGACTGCTGACATCTCCCACTGACACTCATCGTGTTGTTTGCACAGTGAGATGTGAGTCCATGTTCTAGATAAAGAACAGAAAACATGGTTTTCGTCTTGTCCTTACAAACTTTGGAAAAACTTGTCTTAAAGAAATCACTCAGTAATCTTTCTTTTTAATCCCTTGTTTTTATCATTCAATCGCTAAGATTTAGTTTAAGTTGCAGCACAAATAAACTTCCCTTATGAAGGTCTCACCCCACATGTTTTTTCTCACTCTTGGTGGAACAAAACAATTATGGTGTAAACCTTTGTGATCAGAGGTGAATGACTGTCACGGCTTTGTAACTCGACACCACCGCTGTAACTATTAGTCCCTGTGGCTTTATTTAGTGGTGCGTCCCGTTCCTCTTACGTTCAGGGAGCTTCACCTTTCTCACGGCTTGTTATTGCACGACCATTATGCTGCGAAGCAATGCCCGTCCCGATGCTGTGAGCTGCTGTCCAATTTGATACAGTAGAAAGAAGACGTAGAAGTGATTTAGCAGGCTGTTATTTTGCTGCAATTAGATGTGTGCCAGTGTTTGGATGAGAAATTGAGTTGCAATGTACTTTGGGGAGGAAAAAAAAAGCAGTTCCTGAAACAGCCGTCAGGTCGCCGTGTCACAGCTCGCCTCCCAATTTGCTGTCGTCCACTTGTGCACTAATGCCGTCGTCGTCTCTCTTCCTGTGTGGCAGCAATCGGGCAGTGACAGCTCCCGCCCCATCCTTGTCCAGGTGGCAGAGTCGGTCTACAGATTCACTCTTGGCTCGGTAGCAGGGGGTAAGAGTCACGCCCCATTGGCTCTCTGCATACCTTCAACCCCCCCACCCACCCTACCTGCTCGCCTGCCTACCTGCCCCCTCCCCCCTTGACCACCACCACCCCCTCACCCCTGTGCTGTCCTCATAAGAAAAGGGTGAGCGAGGGAGAGAGGACAATGGCCCCTCTATTGCCCTTCGCCGGCCGTACAAGAACAACAGTCACTCCTCTTTTTTTTAAAAAAAGAAGTGTTCAATCTCTTTCTTGTTCTCGCTCAATCTCTCCCCCGCTTGGCCCTGTCCTCCTGTCTCCCGTCCCCTCGGGTTCGCCCCGTCCTGTCTCATGACTCTGAGCGTGCCATGGGAAAACCCTCCTGCGTGTTCTTTTGTACCTGTGAGTGATCAGAAGACAGACGATGAGGGTGGGGGCGGAGGGCGGGGCCTCGGCCCTGTGTTTGGCTCCAGACACCCCGCTGTTTTTGTACTCCTCCTTCCTTCCTTCCCTCCTTCTTGCCTCCTCCTCCTCCTCCCTCTATCCCAGGGGAGACAGCTTAATAAGGAGGTATGGGTCTGCCATTCCTTCTTCCCTCTCGGTCTCCCTCTCTCTCTAATTAAGTCTGTCGCCTTGGGTCGGTTCCTTTTGTTTGTGTCCGCATGACGGGTCCGAGACACTGCGACTCAAAACACTGAGACATCTCTCTTAACATTATCTCACCAACATCCCCTTTCCTCCTCCTCCTCCTCCTCCTCCTCCTCCTCCTCATCCTTTGCTTCCTCTCCCCCTCTTAAAGAGTTCGTTCATCTAAATTATCTAAATATTTGTTCCCAGCAACTCCTGATGGAAACGTTTTAGATCACCACGAGTGTCTGCATGTTCCATTTTTCTTTGAACTTCTCTAAACTTCCTGTTCAGCTTCATGATCCATCATCCTTCCTTCAATTTGAAATTCACACATTTTATTTGCAGAAAATCCTCCCGTCAATGATTCGCTCACCAAATCCCGCTCGCTTCCTCCATTGGGATTTCGTTGAGTTCACAAAAAAAAGCATTCTCCTCGTCGTCAAAACGACGTTTAAAACTTTCTGTAAATGAATAACTCAGCCAAAAAAACATATTTATCTTCAAGTTTGCCGAGCGTTTGACATTGTCTCTTTTCTGACAGGCCTTAATCTTTCGAGAAAATTCTGTTTGTGCTTTCCAAGTACAGAACAACTGTCAAATTTGACCATTTTGGCTAAAAAGCAGCGCTCGTTCAGGCCACTTAAAAACCAATCTATTTGTACAAGTGATTCTTGTGTAAGGGTCCTCTCCACTGATTATCTGAGTGACTTTTCTGTCAGCTATCAGTCACTTGTCATATTTTAGTAACTACAAAAATACTGGCCTTTTTTATTGGGAGCCAACAGTTTCCGGCAGTAGTAATATTTTGCATACTTGCCTCATATAATGACATGTTTTCAGGACTTGGTCTTTTTTGGTAATTTCTCCCATTTTGAGAAATCTGAAGTCACATTTGTGCCATGAAACGTTTTGAAATGACCGTATTTCTTGTGCAGCTGTGGGCGCCACCGCAGTGTATCCCATCGACCTGGTGAAGACACGCATGCAGAACCAAAGGAGCAGCGGCTCCGTGGTGGGAGAGCTCATGTACAAGAACAGCTTCGACTGCTTCAGGAAGGTGGTGCGCTACGAGAGCTTCTTCGGCCTTTACCGAGGTCAGTGTGCACCAACAGAGAAACGCACCGAGCGTCTGGGAGCTGCCACGTTCAATGCTTGCTGTGCTTCTTTTCCTGTGAAAATAGCAGCGCGGCTTCTGCAGAATGGGCTGCACTTGATTAAATGTAAATGATCGGTCCAGTTGTGCATCTCCGGTACTCCAGCATTCAGCACATGTCGTTAAGGCCAAATAGAGATAAATTGAATGCATCCCCTCAGTTCTATTTGCAAACAGCTTTCAGAGAGAGAAAAAAACAACTCACAAGCAGTCGAATCTACCAAACAGGTTTTTAAGAAAAAGGAGCAGCGATGAGGAAGAAGAGGGAAAAAAGAAGAAAAAAAAGAATGAAGTCGCGGAGACAATAAAAGAGAAGGGAAGCGAGTGGAGACGAAAGGAGAAGAAAAGTGTAGGGTGGACCGGAGGGCGGTGTGGGTTCACCTCTCCGTTGACCTGTCTTCTTTGAAGTGATTACCGGCTGGCTGGGGACTTTGAGAGCAGGACAATGAACGTCACACGCGAGGCCACATACCTTCAGGCCTGTGTCACCGCGCGGTGATGTCGCGCGTCTAGACCTACACACACCCGTACAAACACACCATAGACACCGAGTAGACGCGCAGGTATGCGGGGGACTACTTGGGCATGCAGGTACGTACATACCAGGGCAAGACAGCGGTAATGACTACCTGCCTTGTCCTCACGGGGCTGCGGTTAGTGTGTCTGCGTGGGTATTGTCGGGGTCAGATTAAAGAAGGATTGAAAAGAGGTCCCCCTGGAACCGCGGCGGGGCCCTTTGAGAATCCCACGATTTTGATTGACAGAAGCGGGCTCCCGAGAGGAGCCCTGAATGCTTGAATTTCGGTGGGAAACACAAAGGGCTATCAAAAGCGGAGTGGCCTCGCAGACACGGAGACAGACGGGCCTGGCTCCAGGTAGATGGCCAGACAGGTGGCCTGCCAGGCAAAAGGGAGTTACGTAACATAAGTTGGGAAGATCTTTCACTGGGGGGCGGGGGGGTGGGTTAATGTGGACTCTGCTGCGCCGCACAACATTTTGTGTTGTGCCTCCTCATAACAAAACAGGAGCAGTATTGAAGGGTTTGTTTTTAATTTGGTGCGTTCAGCTGAAAACAGATTTGTTTTCATGTGACGCCCGACGGGGTCCCACTGCCAAGTCCCAAACGGAGTACATGTTTGTTGGTGTATCTATGTTTGTGTAACTTTAAATTATTAACTGTGTTTTCCCAGTTCTGTGTGATCAACGAGTGTGTTCCTCTCGCTCGGCGACCGGGTTGGGGGCCAAGTTTCATTGTGCTCTGTTGTGATTATTTTGTTTATTTTTATCCGCCTCTGGGTTGTAATTGAGGTCTGCGTAAACTTTTGGTCGGTTCGTTTTATACTCTGCCCTTTTTTTCCTATTCTGGGAAGCAGTTTCGCTCACTTGATCCTCCCCTCACCCCCTTGTTTCTCCCTCTCTCTCTCTCTCTCTCTCTCTCTCTCTCTCGCTCTCTCTCTCTTGTTGCTACTCTGATGTCCCCACACTCCACATCAATAGATTTCATTAGCGTCTGGGGGATCCTGCATGGTCGGACGCATGCAGCGGGAAGCCACACTTGATGTGGAGTGTGTGGAAGTGGTGTATGTATATGTGCGTGTGCGTGTGTGCGTGTGTGTGTGCGTGTGCATGTGTGTGTGTGTGTGTGTGTGTTAGGGAGTAGGGGGTACCACCACAGCGTTCCTTTTTCTTTTTTTTTCTAATCATCTCGTCGTTTCCTAATGATAGGTCTGGTACCACAGCTACTGGGTGTGGCGCCCGAGAAAGCCATAAAGCTCACAGTAAGTCACTGTGTTAGGGAGCGTGCAGACACATGCACGCACACTCACGCAGACGCACATCCACTACACATAACACACAGAGAGATAAACGGTTAAGTGCGTGTTCACGACGCGTCCGACCCTAATGTACCTATTTCAATTAGATTAAAATGATGTGGAAAAAAAGATTTGCAACTGCTTTTGAATCTATTTCTCATAAATCCAGAAAATTTACTTGTTTAATGATTTGACTGAGAAACTGTCTGCTAGCAGATATACTCTCCTCTTGAACATGATGCAACAGGTTCCAAAAAAGCTGCAATTGTGGTGTAGTCCGTTTGTCTTTGCTGTGTTAATCCCAGTAAGTAACGGAGCAGCTGAAAGATACATATGATATTACATTTAATGTCATACAACATGATGTCTGACTGCTAACTTTTTTGTGTGCAGGTGAATGACTTTGTGCGAGGAAAGACCAGACAGAAGGACGGCAGCGTCCCTCTGCCTGCTGAGATCCTGGCTGGTGGATGTGTGAGTTTGAACTCTGTTGATGACTTTGCTGCGTTTCCCAGCAAGAACTCGCTCAATGAATAACATCCCCTGGGCCAGGACCCTCAGTGACCCACACATTAAATAGTATGAATAGGCAGGAGGAGTGGTTCATGATGATACATCTGAGGAATCAATATCAGCCAATACTGCACATCAACATAATGACGTCATATGTTGTTTAGTGTCTGTATGTGAGAGTTATTACATGTGGAGCTTTGGCCTTCTGGTCTCTTCTGAGTGCTCTGTGTTGCAGGGATGCTGCTCGGTGCGCGGCCAGTGTGTACAGTGTGAAGGCAGCTTATATCTCTTAACTATGTTGACCTGTGTTCTGAGTGCTGCCCCCGTGACAGTTGGCCAGACAGACACGGACTTGTTCGGAGGGGCCAGCCGAAGCTGTTTGTTGATGGAACCTTGTAGAGATCACACCCGAAGGAGCAAACATGCACATACTGTACGCGCTCACAGAGGTGTGTGCCCGTAGAAAACCAGAGCGTGCAGGTGCATGCGCACAGGGAGGAGAGCGGGATTGACAGCATTGGCTACCTGAGCACCCCCCCGCCCCAACCCTCCTCAAACTGGGAGCTACCTGCCCCCCTCCCATCATAGGTTTGATCACTGAGCTGTCACAGTCTCCCCCCAACTGCATGTACACACACACACACACACACACACACACACACACACACACACACACACACACACACACACACACACACACACACGCATACTGCTGGCAGCTTCAGCCCGAGCAAATGAAAGAGGGTCTTTCACTCAAGTCTCTTTTGATGCTGATCACTAAAGCAAAGTATTTCAGGATACACAAGTCATTATGGGTTTAGCTCCACTCAGGCGCATTCAATTGACCTTATTAGTTTCTAAGGAATATGTTGAAGATATGTTTTGGCGCGGTGCTTACGCTGCGGCTTCAATTTAGATTGTAAATTCAGTTTTGCCAAAGAGTACGATGGAAAAAGCACGGCGGCGGCGGCGGAAAGGCAAATGCACTCGAAACGTTCTGTGCTGCTGTCCCTGGTGTGAAAAACAGCAGCCGGCTTTTTTTTTTTTATACGAGCCATATGAATTCAAAAGCTGAAACATTACAGAGAGAGAGAGGGAGAGAGAGAGAGAGGGAGAGAGAGAGGGAGGGAGAGAGAGAGAAAGGGAGAGCAGAGAGGATAAATGTAGAGGAGAGTGCGGATGGATGGATTTTTCCTCTTTTCCTCCGTGAGCCGTCATGACAGCTCCTTTCATCCTGGCTGAGGCCCCGGTGTTAGTGCTGGCACTGCACTCTGCCTGCCACTTTATCTTACACATACACACACACGCGCGCACACGTCAAACCCTCCTGAACCCTGTTTTAGCGAGACTCCAGCCACAGCACATGAAATCTGTTTATATCATTTGGTAGCTGTGAAAGTGTTGGTTTGGACCACAGTGTCAGCCCAGGATCCACAGTCTATAAAGCACAGGAAAAGAAAGAGGGAGAGAGAGAGAGAGAGAGAAAGAGAGAGAGGAGGGGGATGGTCATCTTTTATGATTCCACTCTGTCACAAAAACTTGCATATCTCAAGAAATGTCTTTAGCACCCCCAAAATGCTGCTTTGTGGCACTCTTGTGTCCCCCTGCAGCCATTTCTTATCACTCTTAAATACACTCCTTTCTACGCCTCACCTACTCTTTTCTCTCCCTCCCTCCTTTCTCCCCTCCTCCAAACCTGTGGCTCAGCACCATTAAAATCCAGTGTGGGTTGCCAGTTTCTAATGATTATTTGGTAAGAATGGCATGCTCCGTCTACTGAGCTGGCTGGATGCTTATCTGGCAGTTACTGGCCTGCGTTTGGAGACTCAAGTTACTCTAAATACTTGGTGGGTCATTTGGGAAAGGCAGAGTGACGCTTTGTTGTAAATGTGTTTTCAGGGCGCAAGTTTGGTCTTTAATGGGCCTCTCATTCCTGCCCGATTAGAATTCTGTAAACATTATCAGTAGATCTAACACACACACACACACACACACACACACACACACACACACACACACACACACACACACACACACACACAGAGCCACAAATGAAAATGTGTGGTTAATGTTTTTAGCTGCTGCTAATCTCTCGTATGACTTTACACGAGAAGGGTTTGCGTGTGTGTACTCGTGTTGAGATGGGGAGGGCCCTCACACTTTACTAAGCTGTTTTTTTTTGACACACACACACACACGTACGTGCACACACACACACGCACACACACACACACACACACACACACACACCCCAAGCGAAGAGCTGTGATGCGTGCGTAAAGTGCTGACATCCCAGGTTTCCTGGGATCACCTCACCTTGTAATTACCTGGGAATCATCAGAGAACCGCCAACGCTGTCACTCCATAATCACAACCCTCCACCTCTCTGCCTCCATCTTGACCTTCCCTCACTTCTCTTGTTTTGACTGCTCCTCTCTCTTGTTTCCTTCTCTCTCTCATTAGCACTCTCTGTTTATCCGTCTCTTTCTGTATTTTCCGTCCGTCCTGAAGTTTTTCCAGTATCTCGTCACCGTTACTCAGCATTACGGGGTGCGCAACGACACGAGGAGCAATTTCGTTACTTCTTTTTTTTCTCTCTCTCTCTAACCTCGGGTCTAATTGTCATTAGGTTTCAGGTTTAGCTGTTTACTCTTCGTGCATAAACAGCATCTCCATCTCCTCCATCTGCAGTCTCATTAGAATCCAATTGAAGCAGCCAACACTAAGGGCTGGGGCCAGTTGCCTCTTAATGCTCGCTCTATTAGCCAGCATGTAATCAACAAGGTTATTTCCATAAAACAAGTCATAAAGAGTTAGCTGTGAGACGGAGCAGCTCTGCAGCAGCCTCAGGAAGCTGTGGCCCGTTATTCTCTGTGTTATTTGAAAAGCGGCTGCACACACCTTCAATGAGACGATTATAATCCCCCCCCCCTCCCCCTCCCGCTTTTCTTTTATACATGGCAATGGTTAAAATTAGGGACAAAGGGGGCCGGCCAAGCTGCAGATTGGGGCTCGATGCCTTCCCGTAAAGCAAGAAGCACCGAGCACAATCCATCATTCATAACGAGGCGAATGAAGGAGGGAGATGAAGGCAGGGAAACGACAACAAACAGACCAGGCCTATTTAAGACAGAAATGGCGTCATGGCAACCGATTGCTATCTAATTGCGATGGGCCGCCCTTTAGCGTGTAGTTACAGTAACCACTGGCAACCGTAGGAAGAGGCAGACAATATGAAAGAAGATGAGAGAGTTCGTTTAGGAGGAGGTCAAAGCAAGAAGCAGGAAGAGAGAAAAATTGTGGAAAGGACATTCAGGCGTCCAGAGTTTGAGAAACAATCAGAGGAAAAAGCAAAAAAAACAGTTTCCACATAAAAATCTTCAAAGTGTGTTCAAATTTCTCAGTCTCCAGAAGCCTCCTGGAAATGCAGTCATCTTCCCGGACGGCACAGTTAACTGTTTGTCTTGCCACAGCTCAATCACAGCAGCTCCCTCCCTAAACTCGAAAGCCCCCGCTGACCAGAAAGAGGCAAAGAAAACCAGTCTGAGCTTGTTGTTAGCCTCCCCCTCACAAGTACAGGTTTGGAGGGTGATGTGAAACGAGAGGTTAGAGAGAGAGAGAGAAGGAGAAGTCAGAGTCCCCGCAGGGTGTGTGTGATGAAGACAAACAGCTGACAGACTCCCCTGCATCAGCTGGATTTCCTGGTGCTCTCCCTCGCACTCTCCTCCTCGCTCCCTCTGCATGTTTGTTTGGAACCGCACTGCTGAGGCTGCAACACTGTTAAGTGACATCACTCGCTGCTATTGTGTACAAGCAGGTCAATGGGAGCTTTTTGTATCTCTTGACTCCATCAAAATAGTACTTTTTAAATTCAATCATTGTGTTCAAATGAACCCTTTAAAGAGGCTCTCAGGCAGCACTCAAAACTTCAGGCAATATTGAAATTAGCTGAAATTAGTGGGTATTCATCCTTTACAGCCGTTTTTCATCAGGCACGTTGTTTGTTTCCAGGCTGGCGGCTCTCAGGTGATCTTCACGAACCCCCTGGAGATCGTAAAGATTCGTCTGCAGGTGGCAGGAGAGATCACCACGGGGCCGAGGGTCAGCGCGCTGTCCGTCATCAGGGACCTCGGCTTCTTCGGCCTCTACAAGGTGGGACGGCGCGACGAGGGCACCGGGGACCCAGCACACAGAATACCACAGGATTGTGAAGTAGCATGATGAAATTGCCATGTCAAGTAACAATAACACATTTTATCGTCATGTCAGAGGCTCAAAAGTGAACAATTATATTGATAAAAAGAAGCTTTTGCTCAACAGAAGCTCCAAAATACCTCTTGATGTAAATCGTGTCAGCATGTCTCTGGTTTGTGGTCATTTGTGTCATGCAAACTTTCTTTCTCTCTAAGTTTCTACCTCGATAAGCATGTCGCTCTTCATGTCATCTCATGTTTCTATATATATCAGTGTTTTACGGCTCTGAAAGCTGAAGACATGCGTGTACTCTTATTCTTATGAAGTTCATGTTTATCTGTTTATACTCAACATACTTTAACGTTATGATCCGTGTCACAAAACCTTCGATTAGTTTCTGCTTCAGTAACTTGCAAATAGCCATGTATGTTTGTGCATTCATCAGTTTCCACCACAATCCATTATTTTTCATCGCTGTTGTGATCAATTCGTATGTGATTTTTCTATTAACTTTTGTTCAATTATACACATTAACTTAGCTCGCATGGGCCTTGATTAAAATCAATACTTCCATGTGGTCCGTTTGAGAACAAGAAAAGGTACAATTTATGCTAAAAGGCATATTTAACCTTAATTGCCATAATTGGTATTTTTCAATGGCACAGGGCGAAAAATTACAGTGCGCTGTTGGAACATATTAGCTTTGTGCACCCAACACACTGTAACGCAAGCGTGAACGATTATACAGTGATGTTGCTTCGTTTCAAAGCGTATGGTCGGGTTTTATTAATTATTATTCTGGTGGGAATTTAAGAGCACTAAGCGTGGTGTGGCAGTGCCAGCCGGGAGCTCAGACGCAAAATGTGTGTTTTTTTTTTTCCCCCTTTTTCTTGTTGCTACCAGTCTGACAGACGAGCAGCGGGAGTCACTGAACAAGCTGCGGCTATGGCTAACATTAGCAGCTTAACTGGCTTGACGAGGGACATTAGCCTTCGGGGTGAAATGGAGCGCGTCTAATTGAATTACATCAATAAGTCCTAACAGAGCTTGGCAGGAGAGATTCTGCCTCAACTGTAAACACAATCAACTGTGAAAATGTCAATCCGATACCTGCGGTTCTTTTAATTACTCCTGTTTTACTTAAAGACGATGATTACGTTTTTTCTTGTTTGTTTGTTTGTTGTAAACTACTTTTTTCAAAAGCGCTGAAATTTATGCAGGACTGCGCTTTGTTGCCGGGGCTTCTGCCGGGTTTATTGGAGCGGCCCGCGTTGATGTGGTCTGCTGTCAACAGCCTGCACGGAAACCTGTAGGCTCCTTTAACGAGGCTGTAAAGGAATGCAGAGCCGCCTCTTGTCTCTGTCTACCTGCCTACATGTTGCTGTGTTTGCATGCTCTGTGTGTGTGTGTGTGTGTGTGTGTGTGTGTGTGTGTGTGTGTGTGTGTGTGTGTGTGTGTGTGTGTGTG
>JAUESF010000051.1:7986721-8000173 GCA_032274765.1 Malacoctenus tetranemus
CGATGTGACGCTACCTTCAGCTCAGCGCTGTCCAGCTGCAGCAGCCGCTCTCCGTCGATGTTTTTGGCAGTGAATTGTGGGATATGGTGCTCCAAGTTGAGCCCCACCAGCCAGCGGGCCACTTGTTGGGAGCTCCACTCGGTGATGATGTTGGTCTGCCACTGATGCTGCTTGGAAAACTGCGCCTCGTCGAAGATCTGCGTGGCGAGAAAAAAAAAACCAGGGGTCAGAGGGAGGCGGGAGCGCATACGGTCCACAGACGGCCAGCGCCGCAAGCCTTTAAACACGCTGGATGAAGGATGAGTCCTAATGAACGTCACATTAACAGAACGGCTGCAGCATTAGAAAATATGTTGATGCTGCTGGACATGCGAGCTTAAATGGCCCTCGTCCACTGATGAGACACACCACTGATTTATGCACAAAGACACACATGCAGGAAAAAGAGAAGGAACTGCTTGCAGCTGGAGTCTCACCTCGTCGTCTATCATATCCAGGCTCTTTGCGATGCAGCAGAGAAAGCGACCAGAGAAATAAGTGGGTTGTTAACAGAGCGGAGGTGAAATGAGCTCCTCCAAAGCGAGCTTGTAACAACATTTCAAGGCAGCGGGAGCCACATTAGTGCATCGATTCGTTTCCAGTCACAAAAAAAAAACAAGACACGAGTGAGTCCGCATCCTTTAATCTTGTACGATTTGAACCGACAAGGTGTGAAATAGCTTCTTTAAAAACCACATCCAGATATGGTTCCACACAAATCTATGTACCAAAACCCCCCATAATTGTTCAGCAGGAAACGCGTCTCTGCTTTACCTCGTCTGAGGACAGCGCCGGGCCGTGCGAGCGTCCAGACGTCTTGGCTTCGCTGAGCAGGCCGCTGAGCTCCACTGAGCTGCTGCTGCTGGCGCTCAGATCATCGTTCAAAGTGGGGCCCTGAAAAACACCAGCAGCACGGCCGTCAGACTGGCGAGAGACACAGAGAGAGACAGACAGAGACAGAGAGAGTGACTCCACTTGATTAGGTAAAGTGCGTCTCTGCCATCGGAGTCGCTGTGAAGCGCCGTTGATTAAAAAGGCGACACGATGGCGCAATATGTTGATATCACAGATTCAATCAGGGTGGAGTTAATAAACGGAGTTTGTGTCCCGAGAGACTCGATCAGGAGTGAACCGAAAACATGAGTCGTTTTGTTTCTATAGAATCAACTGACGCTACAGTGTGACCGTCTGGGGAGTTCCAGTGCTGAGATCTGCTGCTGTGCCCAGCAGGACCACAGACATGGTTGCAGGTCATCAGTGAATGAAGGTTGAAAGGTTGTTTTACCTCATAAATCACAAGTCGTTTTTTTCCCCTTCCAGCATTTTTTTTTTACTTTTTTCTCCATGAATTCACTGGATTTCATTTTGTCCTCTACAAAAGACACATTCCTCAAGCTTCGATGACAATGTGCAGCAAAGAGTTTCAGATAAAGATGCGGTGATCTCGCTCCTGCTTTTAACAATATAAAGGAAGCTCTTTGAGACTCAGTGCTGTCTGAGGTGAACGTGAGAGTAATCCAGCTCTGGCTCGCAGCTTCCCAGCTGAAACTCCCCCCTAAAAGCCCCCCACATGGCTTATTAACACGCAGAACTTCTGCACTGAATCATCTTCTGCCGTGCACACGTGGAAAGCCGAGCACGTCCTCCGCAGGAGGGAAAGACATCGATCTCAACTAATCTCCTCTAATGCAAAGGAGAACACATCTACGACTGAGGATCGGACGCCAGGGAAGCAGTTTTCTTGCAGGTTACGCCGCAGCGACTGGAGATATTAATAACATTGATCTCATTGGTTTAATGTGACATCCAGCTGATTGGAAATCGCTCTGAGAAACAGATTGGACAACACGCGAGGCAGCAAAATCAATAGTTTTGCGGTCCTGCTGCAGATTTTCAGGCCATGCACTGATTTGATGTTTCACTGCAATCAAGGCAATTATCATTCGATGGTGTGTCGGCACGCAGGCTCATCAGTCAGTTTGATGCATAAAACCTCAATTTACCTCCTCGAGCATCAACTTATTCCCATTTCAGGTGATTGATGGATTAAGTGCAAAAGATAAAGATATACAGTACCAAGTAATACGAATAGGAGAAGAAGTGAGGCCACGTAAGGGAAGTAATTGAAGTCTGTAAACAACATAAAACATCAGATACATGCAGAAAAAATACAGAGAAAACAAGAGAGAACCTCTCCAGTGTGCATTGCTTTCATACACTGATTATCTGGTGATTACAGGTCACTATAGGTCTGGTACACGTCCCGTTGTTTAAGGTAGACTGATAAATACACTGCAGAGGGCGAAGCAGAGCGCCCTCTAATGTTCGTACAGTAAAAAGACCTGAAAGAAGCGTCTCAACCTGCTTCACTGATCAGTCACCAAACTCCTGGTTACCTTGGCCTTGAGCTTCTCGGGGCTTTCCTCTGCTGACGGCTCAGTGGAGCTGAAACAAAGGGCAAACAAACGACCGAGATGCTCATTTAACTGAGCCACGTAAACAGAAATCATGTCTCTCACAAATTACACGATGCTTTTTGTTTCCTTTAATGTTATTACCTGTTTCCAGGTGAGGCTCTGGGATCGTTCACTTTAGTCTTCCTGAGAGAGGATCTGATAAAAGAGAGTAGAGACTCTGTTTCAGGAGTGAATATCATACAAGTGTGCTGGTTCTAAAGGGAGGAGAGTGTGTGTTTCTGGGACCTGATGTTAGGTACATGTACTTTATGATGTGTATTGTTATAGTGTCTGTTTGTGCGTTTAAGACGTTTAGGAAGTTACGTTCGGGAGCTGTGTGATTCTCTCAAAAAACCCAAAAACTCAAATGAATCCAGCTGAGATGACGTTTGCGCTCTCACCCCGGCTCCACAGCTCGTCTGTGCTCCTCCAAACTGTGAGAGGGGCTCGACATCGCAGGAGAAGCAGAACCTGCGCGCATCCAACACAAGAGGTCGTCTCAGCTCAAAGCAGAACTGATGTGACAACAATGTGAAAGTATCGCTCCAGCCCCACGTGGACTTCGGCAGGTCGACCCCGATGTGACGGGAGGAGGCGCAGCGCACTCACCGTGCAGCACTCTCCGAGGCGAGCCCTCCGCGCTGCCGGGGGCCCTGAGGACCGACGCTGCCCCATCGCACGACGCCGCGCTGCGAATGGAACCGGAGCGGCTGTGGGCGGGACTCCCCTGTCCTTCGAAGGCCTGAGGGACAAACGGGAGAAGCTGTGAGAACGATAAAAGGAAACTACCGGGGGAAGAAAAAACTACCACAGGAAACTACAAGAAGGGAGAGGAGGGGCCGGAACAAAAGCTTCAAAAGATGAGGCCCAGAGAACAGTCAGGGAATATCTGATGTGAGCAGGCTGAGCCGCAGACTAATCTGACAGAAGTCACTTGACATACTTTTCCTCCCTCTAATTCCTTGCCCTCTTTTGCTTGGTTTTACTGCTCCTGCCATGTCTGATCCAGTTCTTGAGCCGTTTATAACATCTGAACTTGTTCCTGCCTAAGTGACGGCATTAGCCAGATGAGAGGCTTTCATCCACAGAATGACTGTGGCTGTTATTATCACACTGGGAGAGACAATAAGTTGTGACAGCGCCGCGGACTCAATTAGAGCGCCGCGGCAACACACGCAGTCGCACGCGCTAATTAAACGCCCCGTAGTGACAACAAAGACACGTGAACTGCTAGAAAAATCCCATC
The DNA here is from genome assembly GCA_032274765.1 of Malacoctenus tetranemus. Taxonomy (NCBI): domain Eukaryota; kingdom Metazoa; phylum Chordata; class Actinopteri; order Blenniiformes; family Labrisomidae; genus Malacoctenus; species Malacoctenus tetranemus. The sequence continues at coordinate 7,990,463 of JAUESF010000051.1, forward strand.
GTGTTGATATCGCGACAAATGTGACGGGAGAAGGAATCGGAGTTTAACCCTTTGACCTCCCGCTCATCCATTCGGCAGAGAGGGAAATGATGAAAATGTCTTCGAATGTCAATAAATATTCATTCAGCCTGATCGAAACACTTTTACTCCTTCAAAATGTAATGCAATTGAGTGTATTTAACACATTTGTGCCTGTGCTTCACAACAAAATTTGGCTTTGGAAAAAAAAAATATTTTTATCAATATAGATGAAATTAAAAATTGTAATAAAAAAATAAATCAATCAATAAAAATAAAATAAAAAAATAATAAATCAATTCAAAAAGTTAAATAAAACAAAAATATGAAAAAATGAAACAAATACAATTTTTAAAAAATGATCCAGTTCCATTAAAGTGACTGATGTGCTGCACCAAATCAATGAGTGCAATGAGAGAGAAAGTGTGCACGTGTGTGAGTGTAGACAAACCTCTCCTTCGGTGGAGCTGATGCTGTCCCGGCCGACTCCTCTGTAGCTCCTCCTTTTGCTCGGAGAGCTCAATTCTTCAGTCACACAAACAACAGAGAGAAAAGGAAAAAAAAAAAACAACCACAGCGATTCAGCATCAGAAGGTGAAAAGATGTTTCCGATAAAACGCATCACTTCCTCCACAGGCTCGCTGCACGCTTTCATTGATTTGCGTCGGCGTGGCTCGTATTCCGCCCAGGCTCGGTGTCGACGCCCACACTGAAGGTGTTCATTAGAAAAAACAATTAACTCTGCTCAGATATGAAATGTTGCTCCAAATGCGGTCGGGGCGATTAATTAGGCAAGAAATGAGTGTTTCTCTGAGTGCACGTGGGGAAGCTGTCAGATCCAACAAAGACTGAGTCACTTCAATTAGAAAAAAACCCAAAAAAACAGATCAATTCAGCACATCCTGCGTCCCCTCCCACGCGCTCCCCCTCGCCTTCAAACCGCTCCCGTTGTATTACTCAGCCCCCTCGTTTTAACGTTGCATAATGGGCGGCCGCATCGTTCAACATCAGCTCCGGTCCCATCGCTCCCGTTAACCCGTCTCTCCGCCGAGCAGCGTCAAGACGCGGCTCGGCCTGACAGATACGGGCCCTGAAATGAAGCCATGGCGGCTTAGAAAGACTTATGGGGGAACAAAGTCGGACAGATGTGCTCAAAACAGATTAGTCGGTTTGTTTTTGCCTGCCGAGCTCGAAAGTGAAACCCGGGGTCAGAGGTGAGAGAGTGTCTGAAGGTGAAAGCAGGCAGGCGGAGGAGGATTTGTGACGTGGATATGAGAACAGTCTGATCGGGCTGTGGAGTGTGTGTGTGTGTTTGTGTGTCTGAGTCCAGGCATTATATTTACATGTACAACCAGGACTAAAAAAAAGATAAAGAACACTAGGAATACAAAAACCTTTTGGCAGACAGTGTCATCATAAGGACACAAAGCCTTTTGTCAGGACAGGAAGTATTCAAACAAGAGCTGCAGACAATAAACTGAAGAGGGAAACAAGGAACAATGGAGCAAACAGGTGGAGTTTAAAACTAGAGCGCGTTTCTTTCATTCACTCAAAAACGGCACTAAACATTCTGTCTGGCGAGTTTAGAGTTAACGGGGTGAATTTTAATGCATGAGTAATAACGCCCACACTGACTTCAATTGCCCAGAAGGAGAGATAATCCCCCCATAACTACCCCATCTGACTCTATTTTATTTATAATCCATACAAAGGATGAAAAAAGATCTTTCTCGCGAAAGTATGAATTCAGAAATAACATCACGAAGCAGTTAAAATAAAGTCTTTTTGTATTTTATGCCACTTCGGGACGTAGAAATATCAATATGTGAAGGTTCAGATGTCTTATTGATGTTGTTTAACTCCTCTCGCCAACAGCGTGACACTCTGCCCTGAACCTGCACGCAGACAGATGGAGGCGGCCGGCCGTCCAGCACCTCCGAGGCGCGTTTGTTGAATCCCGACAATAAACCCAAAGTGTAAAGGCGACAAGTCGTGATTGCCAAGCAACCGAGCGAGACCGCGCCGAGTCAGCGCGCGGTGCCAGGAGACGTCCTGTACCCGAGCCTCCGAGCGGCTCCGACTCCTTCTCACACTCGACTTGTCCTGCAATACGCTGCCTGGTTGTGAGCTTTGGAGGTGCGAGCCAGCTATTTTTGGTTCCCCCCTCCTCGCTCTGCCTTCACTTTAACTCTCCAAAATGCAGAGCGATGCGAGAGGATGTGATAATTATCCCCCCTCCCACGCCTCCCCTTCACCCACCCACCGTCCCCCTCACCACAGACCTCGGCATTGTGTCGCCGCTCGGCTCGGACTGTGCTGCTGAGCGCCGTTGTTGCTGTTGTTGTTGTTGTTGACCTGGATACCGTTCTGCTTCATCAGCTGCATTAGCTCCGACTCTAATGTTGCGATCTGTCGAGAGAGAGAGAGAGAGAGAGAAAGAGAGAGAGAGAGAGAGAGAGGTAGCAATCGATGGTAAACAGCTGAAGCCTGTCAAACCGGCCACGATGATAAACGATGCAGCGAGGACTGAAATTTCAACAAAGTTGGAGAATAACTCAGGTCTTGCAATCGTCTGTGAGTTGGACCTTTGCCTGCTCCAGACTCTCTCTATGCCAGTGTTCGATGTGCAGAGTGATAGCGAGGGACAGTCGGGCCGGGCGCTCGCTCAGCCGTGAAGAAACGCCCGAGATTGAGGCACAAAACTTCCTGTCCGTCGTTATCCTTCCTGACGTTTTAGCTTCTCTTTAGGAGAGAATAGAGACACGCAGCAACGGTCATCCAGCCAGAAATCAAATCATCGAGGCTGCTGCTGGATCGTGGACACCTTCGTGGCCGTCATGTTTCAAGGAAAGCAGAAAAATCAATGAATCAGTGGAGTTTGAAAACAGCGAGGGGGGATCGCGGGGGGGGGGCCACGGACACCGGGCGCATCCACGGCAACAGAATGGAGAGGAAACGCCACGCAGACGCGGATCGAGGCACTAAAGTTCAAATCAGCCATGATTGGAGTCACAGACTGAGACTAATAAGTCGTGACTTCCTCCCACTCCTTTGAGGCGTTGGCTACAAAAACTGAACTGAAATATGAAGCCTTTTGGTTTCATTCTTTAACACTCAAGTTTACGGTTCAGGAGTCAAACACTGAACACAACAGATCAAGTTAGAGTTAATTTTTTGAAATATAGTTCCTTCTTTTTTAGTTTGTAGCTCATGAAAGCAGAAATAACTCAACTAAAGGAATCACTTTCTAATCATACTCCAATACTCAGAGGTTCCTGTTTTTGTGGAACTTGTGAGGATCATTTTTCTGATGTTTTCTTCACTGATCTTTCGAATCACACTCATTTATTTTCACAAGGTTTCAGGAAAACTGTGACATTAAAAGTTGTGATAAAAGATTAAAAAGTATCAGGTTTTAAGGAAAACGTGCCCATTCTTGCAGCTCCAGTGTGGATGCCTGAGGAGCAAGAAGGTGTCCAGTTCTGACTGAGACGAGAGACGGACAGAAATAGCATTAAAAGAAAAAAACGATTCCTTACCCGGACTTGCAGTCCCTGGATCTCAGCCAGGTGAGCCTTCTCAGCCTCCTCCAGCCGCCTCCTCTCTGCATCCTCCTTCTGGATGAACTCCACCTCTCTGAAAATGAACAGGAGGGAGGGAAGGAGTGAGGGAGTGAGGGAGGGAGGGAGAGAGGGAGGGAGGGAGGGGAGACTGCTGAGTAGGTGTGTGTGATAACGCAGGAAGCTGAAATACATTCACAGAGATGGTGTGTCTATGTGCACGCGCGTGTGTGTGTGCTGTGCAATGATGCCTGCCTCTCGCTCAGCTGTGCTGATAAGCGGGTGGAGGCTGTTTGAGGGTATTGCTGTGTCTCACTTCCCCTCCCTGACCCCACTGCTGCTGCTGCTGCTGCTGCTGCTGTGCATTGTGAACCAAACACACATCTGCACCCCAAAGAATACTAAACGCAGCCACTTCCCACTGCTGCCTTTGCCCTTGCTTTGTGCTCTCTGCTCCTTCCCTCGCCTCCAGATCAGCACGGAGAGCTTTGGTTTTTTTGTCATCAGTTTGCTTTCATTTGTCCCGCAGGGGCCGAGCCAATTAGAGGCAGTCAGGCTGGAGCAGAGCGGGAGGGGTTGTGATGGGACTGACCAACAGAATCAGAGCGCGGAGAAACAGGCGAGCTGCACCGCATTAGAATAAGAAGCCGACGTATATCGTGGCGAGTGGAGGCGGAGGCTAAAGCAGGTGATGTTGGAGGTCTACGAGCAGCATGACGGCAGCCGCGCTCACTTCTGCTGGAAGTCCTTGATGAGCTTCTTGGCCTTGTTGTACTTCTTCTCCAGCGCCTGGTACTGGGCCTGCGCCTCCTTCAGGTGCTCGTTGACGGTGTGGCAGAGGGTCTGCGCCTCGATCCAGTAGCTCTCCAGCTTCAGCATCCTCTCCTTGTTCTCCTCGATGCTGGCCTTCAGCTGGCTCTTCTCCTTCTCCCACCGCTGCTTCTCCCGCTCCACCGACGCCAACTGCGAGCAAGTCAAGGCAATCGGCGGGTGAGTCACGTGACTGCCAGTATATGGAAGCATTTCGAAGGTAATAAAGCGCTTTAACACATAACCTGTGGTACACTGATGCAGCATAAAGTGTCTTTTTGGAGTGAAGTGTCTGTTCAGAGCAGAAATTGAACCTCTTATTCCCTTGTGTAAGAGCCGAGCTCTCATTACTTTTAAAGACAGCTTTTTGAGCACCACTCAGTTTGATTAGGTGCCGATAAAAATATTCATTTTGGAATTGATTGAATTAAACCCTCAACGTTTACCAGCGTCTCCAGGCTGCACTTCCTCTCTGTGCATTCAGGTCGCAATCAGCCAAATTGGGAGTAGCGGTGTTAAGCAAAGATTTATGGACACAGCTTAAAGAGAGAGTTCAATATGCAGGATTTGGCCGCGATGCCTGAAAACGTTCTCAGCAGAACCTCATCCACTATTAACCATAATCGTCGCTCTTTCTCTCGCTCCTCCAAAAAACAAACATCCCTTTTTTCTCGGACCACCGAGCTGGAGCCGCAGCTCCTCCGCTGTCCTGACACTAATCCCACATCCATTTACAAACACTGTGAACTCAGACAAACTTTGTGCAATTTGTACTCACAAGCAAGCCCCCCCCCCCACCCCTCCCACCTCTCCCTCCCACCTCCCCACCCGCTGACAGCTTTAATCTCTTACCTTGTTTTTCAGCTTCTGGATCTCGGCCTCGGTCACCGTGTGTTTGATCTGGAGCTGTTGGGAGGAAGAGGCGGAGAGAGAGAAAAAAAAAACGGAGAGAGAAGGGAGAGGGCGGTCAGATCATCAGACGCATGGCTGCGCCGGCTCCCTCCGCTGTCGATACAGCGTGATGGACGGAGGCAGCGGAGCCGGACCTCCCCTTGACAGCGGCGCCGCTCCAGCACTGACACGCGCTGTCAGAGGCGGGGGGGGGGGGGGCAGGCGAGAGGGAGCCGAGAGGCACACAGAAAGTGCGTCAAGACTATTAAAGTACATCTAATTCACTGTTTCATCGAAAATCGGAACCAAAGCTGCGTCCAAAACTGATAAAAGAGCGCAACATGCTACCAGTGTGCAGACACCAGGAGCAGACGGAGACAGATAATGACGGGGGAGCAATTAAAAAGAGATGAGGGGATGAAAAGAGAGAGAGAGCGGAGGGAAGATGGACTAATGGAAAGAGGGATACTGAAAGGGGAGAGAGTGAAAGCTTTAAGTGAATAATGAAACATTCACACTGATTGAAGTTTCTTTTACAGTTTTGAAACTTTCCCCCACTCGGAGAGATTCATATTCATGTTTTCTTGTCTAAGCTGTCAGCAGCGTTTACATTGAGGCGGTGGAAACAGGAAGTAGGTGGAACTGGTTTCATTTGAGTGTTTGAAGCGACTTTAGAGTTTGAATCTGACGCTGAGACGAGGCGTCAGACGACTGAGTTGGACAAAAAGGGTCTCCCACAGTCGTCAGCCCCTCTGTTCCTACACGACACGTCGTACAGGGACCGAAGGATGAGCAGAAGGACTCTGCAAGGCTTTAACTGAGCTCAGCCAGTGTTAGTTTGATGGCAGCACATGTCAGGAGGACAACGGCCGATGATGAGGTTTGTCAGTCTTTGACACAGCTTGGATCGCAGCTTGTAAAGGGAAAAAGCTCCTGTATGAAGGTGAGAGGTCAAAACAAAGCCGGAAAAGACAAAATGTAACAAACGTGCGCGCCCTCCGAACAGGAATTACATTATATTCTCTCTAGAGATCCTCTGCGGCGCCCGCACTGCAGCCAGAGTCATTTGTTAAATGTGTCACACGGCGATTGTGGAGCTGCGCGGAGAGGCTGCCGGTGCCGCGGTGTGACGGCGCCGGAGCCATCACACAGTATTAGCAGCTTCTCAACGGCCTAAAAAGCACAATTCACTTAACCATCAGCGAGCGTTATGGTCCGTTTTATGACTGCAGTCGTTCAGGTGAGCTCATTGTCAGCGCCGGGAACAAAAGTTCATCAGAACGCGCCTCTATTCTTAGAAGTGGGCTGTGTGAAGAGCTGCCAACAGCATAATATGGATTTGTTCAATTTGTTAAAATGTGGGTTTAAACTCTGCTTTTCTTGAGGTCTCCACTCAACTGGAGCAATTGGTTGTAATGAGCACAGGATTTACTTTGCTTTTGTGTTCACACCTCTAATCATCCAGATTAGGAATTAGGCAGAGTATAAGCGGATCTCAGATCTGGACAAAAGAATAGAACTCGGCCAAGTAAAGCAGAGATGCTGGACGCCATTGTGCCGCTATCTTTTGTTCAATTTAATTACCATTTCCTTTTGTGGCTTCGTTGCTCCACGGAGCGAGTGGGGATCGTTTGTGCTCCGGTCTTTACAGAGAGAGAAACGGTGGCTTGTGTGAGCTGCAGGTTACCTCTCTGAACTTCTGGTACAGCTTGGTGGCGTCCAGCTCCGACGGCGACAGGATGTCCTCGCTCTCCGGCAGGTCGAACACCTCGATGCTCTTGTCCTCGCCCGCCACCGTGGTCCCGGTCTCCTCGTCGTCGGTGGCGTACTCTCCGGTCTGCTTTAAAGGGGGAATAAGAGGCAGTCGGTGCGTTTAATCGACTGCACGATGCGAGTCGGTCATCAATTCAAGAGGACTTGTTAATGACTCCAGGAAGCAGGGAATCATAGTTACAGTAGAAGTGTCACTAGGCAACATCTTCTCACTTCTATCAGTTCATCTTTCATACCTGCACCAGTCTGAAGTCATCGCCTCACATCACCTAACACTACACACGAAGCATGACCAGGAATTCATCCCCACTTCCTTTCAGCTATCCCCACTTTTCATTTTTTTAATTCCACATAAGTAATGCGATCTTAATGCTGCCACTTACATAAGGTTCCCCAAACCCATCGAGTCGTCTAAAAGGTTCTTTGAAATGATTCGGTTTGACAGTGCGTTTGGCAGAAAGGATCGTTTCTCTAAAAGACGAGACGAGTTGCTCTGACTAAATCAGAGTGTCTCTGTCGACGACCTCCCAACAATAGTCATCGTCTCGCCTCCTTGCGAGCAGGTTGAAGGTCAGAGCTGCTGCGTTCCGAGTCTCCAGCAGCAGAGTAATAATTTAGGGCTTTCAAACTAAATGTACGACCACTAAAAGTCGCGCCTAACGGCTCATTACGGCCACGTTGAGCTTTTAACCGAACCGAAATGAAAAACATTGCACGGCCCGACATTTGTGCGGCCAGCTACGCTCCGCGTATTCGAGGCCGTTCGTCTTTCATCCGATTCTGAAAATGCTCCATAATGAATGTTGGCATCGCCCATTAGCCGTTGGACCTGAATGCATCGCTTGATTCATTCTTTGGCTGATGACCAAACGCAGCCCAGCGATTTTCAGAGGAGCATCAGTCGCTCTATTTTAACATCAACGTGCAGCCATCACAGTTCCACCCCCCCATCTTTTACATATCATCTCCAAATTCCACAATCTCAACGGTTCCACTCGTGCACGACAAAAAAGAAAGAGGTGCGTTTCCAGGCTCCCTCGTATCATCTCTGAACAACACCGCGTGATATTGCATCATTACGCGTCTGCCTGTCTTGACTTCTCACTCGTGCATTACACATGCACGCTCCCGTCTCGCTGGTCTCATCTCCCCTCCCATTATCCCGGCCTGTATCGCCTCCTCCACTCTTTCCTCATCACTTCCCCTCCGTCTATCGCCCACCATGATAACGGCGCTCAGGCTCCACTTGTTTGCACGCATGGCCGGCACGGTCCCACTCCCACCACGGGGGCCCTGCTTGCCACCACGGTGCCGTTTATCCCACATTAAAGCCTTCATTTTTTCCAGGGGGGAGGAGTTTCGCGTTGAACACACGGGACTCAAACATGGAATTACGTATGACAACCTCATGCATGGAGAATTGGGAGGAGGAGGGGACCAATTCAGGAGGAAAGTCCCATTGTTGCTTCGACGGTCCACAATCAGAACGTCTAATTTAGGTTGGAGTGGTGAAGAAAGGAGCTGTGATTGCTGTGGGGAGAGTGCACTGAAACAACTGTGGCAGGCTTTACTTAGCATGTTTCAGACGACTAATGACTTTAGTTTATAGAAGGACCTTTTGAACACAACCAGGCTCGTTGTAGAGATAAAGTCCAACCACAGCATGAAAGTCTTTGCCATCATTCACAGCGGATCATCCTATTTGTTCAACACACCGACAGCATCCTGTCCTCCTCTGTCACGTGTCGCCGTGCGTTCACGCTGCTTCCTCTCAAATCACGATTTGTCCCCAAACACAAACACGTGATTGTCACTTCAAGGCGGAACGCACCGTAACGACTTCACGACTTCACGACTGACAGCCGCTTCGCGCGCGTGCGTCCGATTACACGAGCGCGGCGCTCTAATGAGCTGTCGGGCGAGTGCGATGCGTCCCGTTACCTTCCTCTTGGGATCAGATCCGCAGCGCTCACATCACACTTTCTGTCACATTCCAGCCATGTAGCTCGGGAACTGAGAGACAACCGCTCGCCCACCCACAATGAGGGGTCCATTTATTATTTATAGAGATATTAATATTGATGAGCTCTTTTTACTGTCCCACACATCTCTGTAATAATTTCCTGACTGTTTACCCTATCAGCAGTTATGGGGGGGGATTTATGGACGCTTCAATGCTCCACGGTGGCATATTTCAAGTGTGTTTTTACAGTTGCTTGTAATCTATATGTATGGATTAACAATTTAAATGCAATCAACTATTCTTATGTGCATATTTATTCCTGGGGCTTGCCGGTGAGGCCTCTCCTTCACATAACCACACCAGTGGTGCCCCCTGTAATGTGGATTTCACACCCCAGAGACTAAATGATGAGAAATGGTGCAAGCCAAGCACAATCAGGGAGCTTCCCTTCCAAAATACAAAACTGCGCTGTGCAGAGAGCGATAGGTGTTTTAATTCGAGCTGGAGCTGTTACATGTGTATGAAGCTCTGATTATAGAAGTGCTGGGATCAGCATCAGGAGCCCCCTTTTTTTTGGGCGTGAAGACTCTCATTTCACCGTCCACCAGGAAATCAAAGTCTTCAGACGGCAGTGATGAGAAACGGTGCGGGAGCGGCGCCTGAGTGAGGGCGCGTCTTTATGCAAATCCCCTCAGC
>JAUESF010000051.1:8005354-8026872 GCA_032274765.1 Malacoctenus tetranemus
TCGTCGTCAACGCCTGGCTGAGTAACAATTACTCCAAGTTGAAGCAGGAGAAAGTCTTCAAGGCTGCACAGGAGTGTCAAGGTGTGAAAACAACACCGAAGAGTGTAGTAAAGAGGAGCTGGCGAGGACGGACGGTGAACCGAGGAATTAAAACAGAGCTCTGAACCGAACCAAAGGGAAGAGAACGGCAAGATCACAAATGGGTTGAAAGCTGAGACGGCGGTTGTGCCATGTTACCAAGAACAGCTCCGGCTCTCCAAATCAAACCCTTCCTGCAGCGTTATGTGTGTGTGCGTGCAAGCGTGCGTGTGCGTGTGCGTGCTGTCTGCTTCCTCCCCGCTCTGAGCAGACCGCTGCCAAAAACTGCTCAACTGTCAAGACTTTTGTCACATACTGCATTTCTCCCTGAGCGGCTGCTAAAGGGGCTCTTTTGCAACTTTCGCACAATGACAGCGAGACGGAATATATTCAGGATTACTCGTTGGGTCGCCTGTGCAGATGTCAGCGATGGACGATTCCAACTGCATTTTACAGGCCTCGAATTTGGGTTACATGCTGCATTATTGCAGCCTGTGATTTCCTGCAGTAGTCCACATGGCCGTGATGGGGCAAAATGTCCCACTATAGTTTGCTGTATTAGTGGAGCTCGTCAATGTTTTTCTTGATATCTCACTCTTCACGCTAATGTGGGTCACTGGCATCACTGTGTCCTATTTACAGCAGAAACACACTCATGTCACCGCAGAATAATTCCTAACGTGGTCTTAATTCACTATCACTCAGGTTTATGTACATAGTGCCAATTACAACATGGTGATCTGATGGTTCTTTATGAATACAGAGAAAAATCCCAACAATTCACATAGGCTCAGAGTTGGTAGGATGAAGCCTTGTAGAAAGCTCAAACTGTTTGCATGAGTTTATGTTCTGGGGGATGTGCCAGTCTCACCTGACGACTCCGGACGTGTTCCTGAGGACGGAGGCAGCAAAGCTCTGGGTGACGCCCACCAGGCTGGTGCCGTCAACCTCCACGATCTGGTCATTCACCTTGATCCTGACGCACACAAACGAACAACAGAACGAAACCAAACATCAGGTCCGCATCCATGTGAGAATGATGGAAGAAGCGGAAGGAGACAAACAAACCGGAATAACAGGCGTGTTCATGTTATTTTCAGAATTACAGCCGAGCCGGGGCTTTCCTTCGGTCACAACCCCCCCACCCCCTGCTGCGGTCACTGCAGACCCCACAACGTAACCGGGAGACAGAAGAGATGAGGCTCAAAACAAAGTGGGAGGGCTAACGAGGACGCGCCGGCCAGCTCTCGCCTTTCGCCCTGGGCCACAACACACATCCGGCGTTTCAGCTGTGCTGGGGATGTGATGGGAGGCCACGCAAGTCTGTGACCTCAGAGCAAACTCCCGGTGAACCGTCACCAGCGAACTCTGAACCGCTCGTTTAGAAAGGAGCCGTCCCCTGCTGAATATTCACTCAGAATCTACTTGAGATTTGCATAAAAAACAGACAAAGAGAGAAACTGGCTTTTGAATTATTTCTGCAACAAATGAATAAAACAAAAAAAAAACTGGCAGCGCTGATTTTTTTGCAAATATCTATATAAATTCCTCTAATAATTCAGTAGTTGAAGGCAGAGGAACACACACAGAAGCTGCTCCTGTTCACCATGAATATCACTGTGGATATACAACACTTCCTGGAAGTGGGTGCTGAGATGTTTGTGTTTGGACAGAGCGGGTGAACGCTTGCCATCCCTTGGGCAATGCTGCCAGCGCAGTTAAAAATGTTCGCATGGAGACGGAGACGGGTCTCTTCTTTTTAGCCACTCGTTCATTATTTATTATCGCAGCAGCATCGACACTGGCGAGGAGGGGGAGGAGGGGGCGGGGGCAGCGCGCGCGCGCTTTCTGTGTTTTCACAAAGAAGAGAGAGAAAAAAAGAGGGCCCGCCACACAAAGTGGCGCGTATTGAATTGGAGCCGCAGCCGTCTCCGTCTCATCTTTTCAACTTTTCACACCGACTTCGCCCACTCGCTGGGAGGAATTTTTTGGAGTCATAGAAACTGTCATCTTAGAAGTGATCAGCTTTTCTCACTCTCCGAGCAAGCTGCTTGGTCTCTGCCACTGCCCCCCCCCTCTCTCTCTGCTACATTTGAACTAATCTCACTGTCGCACTGCTGAAATTGGCAGCGCCGGCTGGAGCATAAAAGAAAAGATTCATCCCATAAGAAAAACACACCTACTGCAAAGAGCCCCGGTGAGTTAAAGTTTGCGCGCGGCGCTCACGGTGCGCGCCGCTCTCCTGCTAGCGGAGCTGCGCATCGGCGCTTTAATCTGTTTATGGGGAACCTGCGCGACGCGCGCAGCACCAGACAAGACGCTCGGAGTTCACAGGCAGAAAACCACAAGTCTCCCGCTGAGAAGCTGTCATCTCCTCTTTCTCTGGCTGAGTGCTTACTCTGCAGCGATCGCACCTTCTAATGCACGGAGATGCGCACGTGCTTCGTCTCGGGGGAAGCGAGAGAAACACTGTGAATAAGTGGAACACCGTGTCTGCAGACAAACACTTCTTCTTGCGAGGATACAAATTACAAAGAGGCCTAATAAGCACCAATGTATCATCTCTGACACACAAACACAGGCCGGGCTCGGGCTGCGAGTCCCACGCTGCGGAATTCAATCTGAACCCCTGCCGCTAGATCTGACAGGGACAGTGTGTGGCTCTGCGTGCTGGCCGAGTGTGGGGGGGCCGCCGTGACTTGGTGGCAGGAGGGGAAGTAGCTGATTGGGCCCACTGGTCCTTCATGGCTGTTCAGTTTTTCGCCGGAGGCTCACCTGCTGTCCCTCTCGGCCGCTCCGCCCTCGATGACGGTCTTGACGAAGATGCCCAGTTTCTCCAGGCCCGCGTCAGCGCCGACGCCCATCCCGATGATGCTGATCCCCAGGCCGTCTTCATCTGCAACAAACACAGGACCCACAAGTGACGTCGGAGCATTCAGAAACACATGCAGGGCCTCTGTTTCTGCATGAGGCTGAAAAACATGTGAGAAAATGACATGACAAAAGCCATGTCTCCATATAAGACATGGGCTGGCCCTGCACATGTATAGGCAATATCCCCAGATAGGGAAATTCCCCTCATCCATTCTCATCATCCATCAATTATTCAGGAGCTGTTTGGGTTACATAAGAGGGAGAGGATGGAGGAATTTTACTATGCGAAGCGACTCAGCGCAGGAAAATCTGAACAGGACAAGACAAGCGGAAAAGACACCATATCACCCCTTTGTAGTGCATGCTGGGGAATTAGGACAAGCTGTGCACTTCCATGCCTTTTAGTGTGATCTAAGGGGATTTGTCGTCCATCGCTATTCTGTATTTAAAAAAAAAAAAGTGGTAATGTGTGTTTAGGATCCTCAAAATAACACCGTCTTTTTGTTTCCTAGGTTTAAGCCTGGAGTGAGGAGGCCCGAACCGACCCCTGGGCTGACTCTGAGTGTTTCTCCCCCACCTTTCTCCAGCTCCACGGGGAAGAGCTCCAGTTTCTCCACCCTCTTCTCCAGTTCGTACTCGGCAGAGGAGGCCACAGGGTCCACCTCCTCATTACGACGGTCGTAGTCCTCATTGGAGTAGGTGTTGAACACCTGGAGAACGAAGCAGAGAGGCCATTAAGACGTAGCCACTTCCACCCTAGAGACACCATACACTAAATACAGCACAACTGTAATAAATATGGTTATTTATGGAAGGACAGCGCTCGGGACGCCATGTGGTATGGAACAGCTATAAATGTCAAAGGTTTGGCATTTGCACAACTCATTTCTAACACAATTATGATTCTTATTTCAAGGAGAATTGCTCTCATGATAAAGAAGTTATATATGTTCATGGAAATGAAGAACAGTAAATAAGACTTTTATTCTCTGAACACGAGAAGCGAAGCAGCTTTTATGAGCATCATCAACAACCTGGTGAGTAATAATTTCTCCCTTCTTGCTATAAAGAAAAAAAAAAGTAAAGGAGCACCAGCGGGAAAGCATGGGGCTCCAATGGGGGTGTTGATTCCACCGGCCGCCTCTGGCAAATTGCACGCTGTCGAAAAAAATCAACCTATAAACCGACAACGAATGTCGGGAAGCAGAATGTAGTGAAGGACGCCAGGAAGGCCTCCGACGTGGGAGCCGTGTGATCCTTGCAGGAGCTCCTCTCTGCCTGCAACAGTCAGCTGTCAGTCTGCATCTCGTCCCAGCGCGGCGTTCTGGCTGCTCTCTGCATCCAGGAGGAGGAGGAGGAGGAGGAGGAGGATGTGTCGGCTTTTTGCCGAGGCTCTGCAGGGCGCAGCCGAGAGGAGGAGCAGCAGCAGCAGCAGCAGCAGCAGCAGCCGGGGGTTTGCAGAAGCGTTTGCATGCGCAGATCAACACGCACGGGAGGGTCCGGGCCAGTCTGCCTGACAGCATGCGTGTCATCCCGGCGCTCCCTGCGTCTCCTGGACGCGCAGACACCTGCACGCCTCCATCAACCGCGGCTGCTATTATTAAAACCTGACAGAACGAGTGACATTTCGCCTCCTACGAGCGAGGGTTTCCTGAAACAGGGTTTCACACCTCGAGCCGAATGACGTCAATGTCCGGTCACTCGCAGCGCCGCGCGCTACTCATCTGCGATCACGCATTGGCTGATGAGATCGATAGAGCATCACACCGCGTCACGTGTATCGATCGAAGCCTGAGGGCAGATTTGTCATTCGTGAAAGTGCAGATGTCCGCAGTTTATTTTTCGAGCATCAAATAAGAACCAAAAGCATCAAGCAAGACAGACCTCAGGTCAGAACATTTCAATGTAACTGTGACTTTTTTGCTCAAAACACAAAATGTGCTTGTGGCACATTATCAGAACATGGTCGGACTCTCGCAGGGTGTATGTGTGGATGCAGTGAAGCATGCTGGGTGAATGCAGTGTGCCGGTTGCACACGCAGCCTTGGCACACTGACATCGCGTGACGCTGCCGGGGTTGATTTTTTCCTTCGATCCTCTCCTCTGTGTGATCCTCAGTGAGCTCCCATGACCTCTCTGTCATCAATCATTCAGCGTGATCAACTGCGCTGCATTATTAATGCTCGCAGGCACAGGCACACACACGCACGTTTACATACAGGTAAACAATATCTGTTAGCATCCAGTCAAACATACACACATAAACACGTACATACAGTGTGTATGCGTTTCCTCACACAGACACGGCTATATACGACACACACACTCAGACACACTCTGCTGACTAATGCTAACTCCAGCACTTGTGCTATCCTGGACTTGAAGCCGGTACTAATGGCCCCCTCTCAGTCACTGTGTGCTATCTACAAACACATTAGCATCTGGCCGGTTACTCCAGGGAGTGTGGGGGAGAAAGAGAGAAGAGAGGTCATGAAAGGAAGATGAGGACAGATGAGGGCGGATCCATGGGGGGGGAGTGGAGGCAGGATGGTGGAGGTGCAGTGACGGGGGTAAAGATAAGAAAAAGACAGGAAAGTGAACGGGATGAAAAAAAAGAGTGGACTGAAAAGAAGAAGAATGGACCAGACAGAAATGGTGAGTGAAAGTGGGAGTGACAAGATAAATGAAACGGCATGCACAGGGGAAATAAGAATAGAGAGGCTGAATAAAAGTGAGGGGGGAAAAAAATAGAGAGACAGACGTCAGCAACAAAGCTTCAACTCAGAAGACAAAGACGTCGCGCTGATGGTTATCTGGCCTAAAACAGCGACCACCCGGACACATCTCTCTATCCTTTTACAGCGTCCACAGTCAGGGAGGTAAACAAGAAGGCTCCCAAAGCAGCAGCGCGGCCGCTCACACACTCTTCAAGGAGGGATAAAGGAGATTTAACACAAAAAAAGCCCTGGTGAAACAGTAAAGGTCAGCAGGTGCAGCCTAATAACTGATCCCACCACCTCTCTCCTTTCACAGCTACTTTAAAGAACAATGTTCCCATGCAGCGTCTTAGCCGGGCTCTAGTATATCTCCTTGTTCTATGATAATGATTTGGTTTCGTTCCAGTAAAGAAGCACTTTATATGAGCGGGAGCGGAGATGAGAAAAGAGAAAAAAAAGAAGCTCAAAGAAGGACACAATTTCCTGCAGCCTCAGGTGAGACGGCGCTAACCTTGGTAGTGTGAGAGAATGTGGCTGCCTGCTGTTTTCACATCGCAGTGGGGCGAAACGTGTTCACAGAGCAACACCAGCCGTACAGCTGGAAACCACCAGGCTGACAGCTGTGAGGCTGGAGCCACCGCTGGCCACGACAGAGACACGGATCTTCCCCCCCATGTGTGACATGTGACCACAGGTCAGACAGAAAGGTGAAGACTTCTTTTTGAATGAGAGACAGCTAGCAAACGCGAGGTGAGACTCGATACAGCGCACAGAGGTTTTAGTCAAAGTCAAAGCCTTCCCCTGTCATCTGTCCTTAGCCTCCACGTCCTCATGGTGACAAACAGGCAAACATCGTTATGCTCGATTGTAATTCAGTTTTTCTTCTCCTTCACACAAGGATAGCCACTAAAAATGGACCCCAGCTGAATGGGCCGTCTGCCCACGTGGAGCCCCTCTGGAATTCAAGCGGCCTTTCGGAAGATTTAACAAAACACACAATCATTTACATGTAAATATATTCTCTTTCTGCGCCGCCTGCAGTTTCTTTCAAGATTAAGGAACTACTTTGGATCAGAAGCGGAGGATATTCCCACAGGATTTCACGGTTTATGATGGACTCAAAACGACCTTACTTTCATTGAATGAGTTACAGATGGCTTTACACACTCTGTTTGAACATTTAATCCTCAAAATTTCACTTTCTGTTATGAAATACAGTAACTTTACTCACATCGTTTAGCAGCAACGTCAGTTCGGAGTCTGTCCGCCCTAAACTGTCGGACGCGGCGTCGTCTCTGACAGACAAATGGGAAACTCCCACAGTGACTATCTTTCCTCCTGTATATTGTGTCGTTCATCACTGTGTCAAACAACATCTTTGCTTGTCTTCCTCTTATCCTCATCCTTCATCCACCAGGCGCACTGATCAATAGCTCTGACAGTGGGCTGACAGACATGCCCGCGTTTCTACGTCGTCAGTTAGCAAACCTACGACGACAACAACAACAACAGGAGAGCGGCTGGTGGTTCGGTGCTCACTGGTTCTGCTTGGACTGGCGGTATGGCTTTCTTATCGCTGTGTCCTGCGGTGGAACGGTGCAGAGAGTCTGCGTCCACTTTCCCAACATGCAGCTTCGCTCTTATCTGTAGAAGCGGCCGCAGCTGCAGCAGAAGTCCAAACACCCTAAAACCAAAGACTTGAGAAACACAGAGGAGCTTCTGCCGTGCATGTGAACTTTTGTATGGGTGCCTGTGCACAGATTGGAGACTTCTGATGTGACAAAAGGAAAGTGCATTCATGAATGCATGTTATGTACAGTCTCGGGCAGCTGCACGTCTGCAGATGCAGGCACGCGTACTCATATGTTTGTCGTCCATTAACAACAAGGTTAGCAGATCAATCCCATGTTAAAGCATCGACTTCCCAGCCGTGCATGGTTGTTGATGGCCTTTGGCCGAGTGCTGAACAAATGGCGCCATCAATGACTGACAGCGCTGACTCAAGAGTCAAACCTCTGGCTTTGGTGCAGACCGGTAACTCTCAGTCACGTTAACTCTTTACCTCTCCAAGGCCTGATAGCGTGAAACAGGGCCAGGAGGCTAAACGGAAGCAGAGGAGAACATAAAATAAAAAAGTGAGGCGAGCATGAATCAGTAAGATGTGGGGCGACGACCGAGAAGGGACACGGAGAAGATGCAGAAATCTTTAGGAGATCGATAAAACCGAGCTGTAGTAAAAGAAAAAGAAGACAATATCCCTGAGAAAAGCGCGAGAAACAGAATGACTCATATGATTCATGGGCTCGACCAGCAGCAGACAGTGAGGCTATTGAGGAGTGAAACAGGCAATAAGGGAGAAATAAAAGAAAAAGAAAATGAAAAAAAAAAAAGAGAGAGAGAAGCTGTGCAGCGGGTGAGGCCAGGGGTAATTTGCTGCAGGGCTGTCTGAGTCCCAGCCTAAGATGGCAAGGCACGGCGCCCGTTCCCGGCAAACAGCCTCTGATGGTATTAAACTGGGCCTTTGGTGTGCTGGTGCCAGCGCTGTCACTCGCCCTGTGGCTTCCAGACACTGGACGCTGCCCAGGGCAAGAGAAGGCTGCAAGACCCCGGAGAAAACACTCCCACTGCTACGAACCCTGCAGTGGATTAACTCCGGCCTGATGCGCGCGCACACACATTCAGATGCACACACGCACGCGTGAGCAGACAGGTGCTGAGAAAAGCGTCTCTGGACTCTGAGGGGATGCGACGCTCTCTGATGAGGGAAATAAATGACTGTCCTGACAGATATAAAGACTCGGCGACGGGGGAGTGACAGAAGATGACGGGAGAAACGCCGAACAGGTCGAGATAAAGAACGGTGAAAAAAAAACCACACTGAGATTCAATTCCAGACCTGTGTCTCCGACCCCCCCCTCCCCCCCTCCCACCCCCTCTGACACACATCACCCCTCCTCGGAGGAAGTGACACTGACAGCGAATGCCACAACTGGATCAGTCAGCACTTCTGGCTCAGGCTTCAGACCCCGCGTCCGCATACAGAGCAGACGCGCACGACGTGGACGTCTCCACGAGCATCAAGTCCAAACTCCAAACGACGGCTCTTCGATTTATTTCAGGGACGTATTTCAATTTAAAATGAGAAAAAAACTGACTTTGCATTGTTTATGGGCTTTGAGAGCAGCCCCGAAGAGGAAGAATGCGTTTCAGTCTTTTCTGTGTGGCCCGATGCCAGTGACTGCCATAACTCCCACCAACAAACAAGCCACTAGACAAACCTCAGAATGAGAGAAAGGGGCGGGGGGCGGGGCAGGGGGGGGGGTGGAGGTCCAGTGTAAAACACGGAGGCCGAGAATGTTACCATGAACTCTGGGTGGGAGGCGGGGACGCCGAAGTACCACAACAACATGTTGCTTGTTACAGCACGTTGCCCACTTGCTATGCTATGTACAGTAATTCATTAGGCGGTGGTAATGACTTGGCCGAGTGTGGGACCGTATTTTTCACAAAGCATGATCGCCACTCAAGTGTGATCTGGATCACTGTGAAAGTGGCACAGTTCCCTGAAACGGCCTCGGACACAAAGAAAAAAAATCAGCCTAATGGTGGACGGCGCTTTGTGTCTCTGACTCACTACGAGACAAGGACATTGTGACAGTGCAGCAGGCCGAGCTTAGCAAACCCCGAGAACGTCGCAGCGCTGACACGTTCGGGCGATTCTGTACAGCGATGAAAAGACCGCGCGCTGATATTCTCACTCGGACGGGCCCACGTCCTCTGACGCAGGCGTCGGTGGCGTAACTGACCAGCCTCCGAAACCGCAAGGATCCTATCGCCTTTCCTGGATCATTAAATATGCATTCCCTAGGGGGGAGGAGGGTGGGGGGGATCAGGTAGCGCCGAAACAAGCAAACAAAAACACGGCTGCATTAATAATGGAGCAGCCAGAGCTGCACGCACGCACAAATTCACACATGCGCTCGGCATCTGCGTCAAGAACAGTTGTACCTGTCAGAAAAAGGAGAGGAGGGGGAAAATCTTGGATGCGATAACAAATCGCTGTTCAACTGACGGCACGGCGACAGAAATGCATCCCACTGAAGTGCTTGTGCCGAATCACGTGCGAGAACGCTTCAGGGTCGTTCGAGTTGAATTTTTTGGCCTCGTCCTCGAAGATATTCTGCATCCACTGCAGACACACAATCCAAAACATGCATCATCTTGCTTTCCGAAAGAAAGGAAGAATACACGCGTTTACCAAAAACAACTCGGCTGTCGCTTTAACTGAGCGCAGCCGCGGCCAAAGCTTCTGGCTGCCGAACCAAAATGTCAGCTGTTATGCAGCTGCTGTCACACAGCGTCGCGACTCTCCTCCGAGCTAAACTCTGTGCGCTCCCATTGTAACCAGCCACGGTTTGCATAATGAGGAAGTTGACAGCTAGCTCCATCTAATTGACTGAGGGAGGGGAGGAAAAAAAAGAAAGAAAAGAAAACACTGAAGTTCATAAAAGCAGAAGTGCTGCGTGCTGGCGGATGCAGCAGCAGAGACGCGGATCCAGAAAAACTGCGTAATGGAAGTAATAAGCAGGGAAATCTTTGAGACCGTGTGCGACGGCTCGTGTTTTGTACACTCGTTTTCCAGATTGGGGAAGGAGAAGTTAAAATTTATGTCTGCACGGAAGACCTCAGCAGTCCCCTGCAATGCAAGACATGACTGGGGGGGATGGGGGGTACTAAGTTGCAGCGATGCTTCCTTCCAAGTGACATTGCCAAAACCCTTGTCAGCGCCGGATCCCAAAAATCTGAGCGATGCCACGACAAATACATCATGGCGGGACGACAGGCTGCCCTACAGTACAATAATCCCGTCCATCGGAAAACAGTCGGAAGGTTGGCTGGCAGCGGGCCGTCTAATCTGAGTCGGTGTGTTCGGAGATGCTCCAGATTCGGGCGCTTTTGGAGCCGCTCGAGTTCACTGTTGATTCCGAGTGTCGAACATCATTGTCGGATGAACTGTCGTGTACCGAGGGACGGACACGTCCAGACGGAGAAGACGCTGGACTGGATAAAGGACTTAACAAATCCTCAGGAGGAAGCAGCGGCTCTCAGTGGCCGGCCGTGTTTGGAACGACACTGGGAGGATCCAACATGGTGTTCTCTTCCTTTTTCAGCTTGAGCAACTTTGCCCCTGTGTTCTTTCATGCTCCGGCGAGGCACCAGATGAGTCTGCGAATTTGTTGTATGTATACCGCAGTCAAAGACACACACACAGCCCATATGGAAATAGCGCGCAGGGAAAATTCGCGCAGGTTGTTTGTGAGCAGTGGAAGTACGGGCATGTAATTTGGAGGCAAATGAGTCAGTGACCATCTATCATCCTCTGCATACATTCTGCCCTTTCTGAAACGGGATCTGACTCACAACTCATCAAAAAACAAGAAAGACGGTGAAAATGACTGATCGCTATCGTCCCTTTTTATGTCCTAAATCAAGACGCCCGTCAAAACATTATAACAAAGGATGCCGATAAAAACATTTTAGCAACAGAGAAGAGTGACACACATCCATCATATTGATTATAGCTGTGGGCACGGATCCGTGCGGCTCAGCATCCCATGAAGAGAGCGGCAGCACAATCTAACCGACAAAACGCAAAAGTCCCTCTCGGCTCCAGAGAGGTCCAGCCTGCAGAGTGGAGGGGGCTGATTACACAGCCACTCCACCAGCCATTTAACTGGTGCTCAACTCATCACATCTCCTTAATTCTATTAAGATATTTCAGTGTCTCCACTAATGAAAACGCCGGTGCTCCTGCAGGCACGGAAAGGGTAATTAAAAAGGTGACATAAAGACAATTTAAGCAGGTAAGAGGTGGATCAAACAGCGGCCGGGAAGAACGAGGAAGAAGGCGAGTTGCGTTAAACGCCCGGGGTGCAGAATGACATGCTAAAGGAAACAAGGAAAAAATGATGTGTAGAAGTGTGATTGTGTTAAAAGCTTTTGGGGTTTAAGTGTGATCCAGGCTGGAATTTCTCAAAAATTGAACAAACTCCTCAGGGAGACAAAAAAAGGAGGTGCAACTGAGGTGGTGCACATCGCATTCAGACCCCACGTTGGATTACCAGTGTCACACTCCACGTCCTGCATCGCAAGGCACTGTAAAAGACTAAATCTGCTTTAAGAGGAGCACATATATCGGGAGATAAACTCGAAAGGTTCCAACGACAGGCCGTAAACAGCTGCCTGGATGAGCACGGGACCCGATTCCTCCTCTGTAGGTCAGCGTCTTCTGGGAGGCACGCTGCCATTGCCTCGGGTGGCTCCGAGCAGTCGCTCCTCACTGGGTCAACGCAGCAGCCCCAGCTCACAGGACGTCTCTCTGTGGGGCTGAGCCAACGAGCCACACGGATAAAAGCTAAAGTAATGCATCGTACACATGCTTAAGTTTCATGACCGCGTATTATATGTCAAGTATGTCACGCATTATTTCACTGATCCAGGTATATTTTACATTCTGTGATCACAGGAAGATGATGCAGTGGAGGTGAACTGACTCACTGAAGCAAACTTCAGGTTTCTAACACTACATTTATGATGGTGTCATAATCGGCTCCTCAGTTCGACCTCCCTGTTGTAAACATGTGTACGACTTCCCCATACTGAGAAGAAGCAGATTTTTGGCCGCGTTAGGACGTCCAGGATAGAGGAGCGTGTTTACAGATTGTTTACAAAATAACTGCTCGCATGCCATATCTTTTTCCTTCGCATGAAGATTATTTAATCAGCTAAGCTCTC
The DNA here is from genome assembly GCA_032274765.1 of Malacoctenus tetranemus. Classification (NCBI taxonomy): domain Eukaryota; kingdom Metazoa; phylum Chordata; class Actinopteri; order Blenniiformes; family Labrisomidae; genus Malacoctenus; species Malacoctenus tetranemus. The sequence goes on from JAUESF010000051.1 coordinate 8,017,819, forward strand.
AAAGCTGGGATGTTGAAAGGCTTCATCCGCTTTCGGCTTTGATTTATCCAACTAAGAAATGTTACACAAAGAAGAGGGAACGTTAAGTATTAGATTAAAAAGACGGCAGCTTTTTTCTTTCATTTTTTTTGAACATTCCCCACAGTCTCCTCCCACAGGGGTCGGCCTGGACTCGTGCGGGGCAGGGGGCTGTTGTTTCTTTCAGTGTATGGACGAACAAAAGACAGAACCCTGTTTGTCCCTCATGTGCTGAAAGGAGGGGTGAGGTGGTGGTGGTGGTGGTGGTGGTGGTTGGGGGGGGGGTGATGGAGAAGTGGGAGGAGTGCATGTCTAATTGTGCGTGTGCGTCTCTGTAGGGGCGGGGCCGGTGTCTCTCTTGAATATTCCATATGATGAATGAGCGTCAGTCCTTTTTCAAAGACGACAGAAAGCCTGAACTGAAACGCGACAAAGCAGCAGATTTTGTGCCTGTTTAACATAAACAAGACGACAAGAAGGGGAGACGTTGTCAATAACTTGTGTCACAAAAGCATTTTGTAGATTATTTACAGCTTTTTAACAAAGCTTTGTGAGCACAGCTCACACTCAGCATTATAAACATACAACATCTCTCTCAGCACTGTCGCAAAACAATATTAGTGCACAACTGTGTATAAATATCATTACTGAAAAATCAAAGAAGGCGCGAAAACAGGATGAAAGAAGTGCTAACATTTGAGTTTGAGAGAAAGTCTCCAGGAAATTTGTGCATGTGTTTGTGTGTACTTGTAACGCATGTGTGTTGAGCACCAAGTGAGAGAAAAAAAAAAGGAAAAAGGACACAGTGTGCAAAGACAGTTGGGTAATTAGGGAACTAACATCATATTTCCTCCTCACAGTAACTGGGTTAATTGTTCTGCTTCATTATCACATGTTAATGGGAATGATTCATAACCTGTGGACCAGTTTGTGTTGGCACCACTCAGGTCATTCATACATGAACTCCAAATCGGAGAATAGTGACTTTATTTAGCCAACAACACTGGTTCAAACACTCGTGTATAACTGGTGGAAAATACCACAAATACAAAAAAGCTTTCGGCGATGAATCACTCACACAAAGATAAAAAGGAAAATTGAAATGTAAAAACATACTTATTACTATGACAAATGTTAAGCTCGCCGATTCTGAATACTTGAGGATAAAGACTGAAAAATACTTTGCATAATCTTCCAAATCCAACTCTTACGATCCACAAACAACACTGGCTGCTTTGTGTCCGACTGAACACCGAGAACAATATCAAAATACCTCCGCGAGAAAGCCAACGAATGCCTCGCTAAGAATAATTCTGTTAACTTAGAGGAATCGCAAAGCAGAGCTGATTTGATGCCATCAGCATATCACCGCTTGGACGCCGGCCATTATCAACAGAAATCCTTCCATCCTTCCTCCCTTTCAGTCTTTAGTAACCCTGTGCATAGCACCCCAAGGTTATCCAGCAAACACACAAAGAGGGAGGCGCAGCATTAGCTAAAAATACTCCAAAATTTGATGGACTTTTTTTTTTTACGCTTTTACCACCGCAAAATACCAAAAAAACCCACATCAACATCCCGGCAATCTGGTTATAAAAAGAACAAGAGGGGAGACCGCCAGAGAAAAAAGAAACAAACACAGTGTCTCTTGTGAAGATTGTGTGGGTGCAGAAGCAGCATGACTAACACATGCACAGATGTTGTGCTCATAAACATGTCGACTTCCCAGAGGGCGACGCTCCGACCCTCCAGCTCTGCGTCACCCAAAAAGCTACAACCTTTAGCATCCAAGCAACACCTACACCAACTCGCACTTCCTTCTTCTTTTGTTGTCATGCCTTCTTCCACTATGTTAAAGGAAAACTACACAACGCGATCGGGATGAGATCACATTGTGCAACCGGAGCTAAGCTCCAAGAGTAGTTCATCTGTACCTAAAAATACAAGCTCATAAAAAGAAAGCTCTGAATTCAATATTAGCTCTCTGATGTTTTAACCTACTTTTGATAAGAGCTTCAAGAGAAGCTTTTATGTTGGATTTGCGTCGGGTGTGTTTATACAATTTAGGCTTCCACAATACTTTATTGTGCAGAATCCAGCTTACTGTGATGGGAGCCGTGCTGAAGCGAATCTTCCTCTTCGGAGGGATGTCCTCCTTGTTCTCTTCCGGCAGACCGGAAATCTCGGTCAGGTCGCAGCCCGGGTCGTAGACAATATCCTCGTCGTCGCCGTAGAGGTCGTCCTCGGGGTCCGTGCAGCTCTCGCCCCAGCCCTGGTAGCAGGCGTCCCCGTCCGCGTTAAAAATCACCCGCTCGTTCCCGGTGTATTCCTCATCGGCTTCGTCCGTCGGGTCCTTGGGAGACTCGGGACGCTTGCGGTCTTTCGAGGCGTCCCCGTCGTCTCGAGTCTCCGCTGTGGGTTCGGACGGAGTCGGCAGTGAATCACGAGTGGCGTCGTCGGAGGCTTTGTTGTTAATGAGAGCACCGTTAGTGGGTTTGGGGGGTTTCTGGGGCCCTAAAATCTCAGTTTGTTTGTTTATGCCATCGGGCTTCTCCTCTTCCTCACATGAGCCGTTAACCTGGTTTCCATTGGTGGTGGCACCAGACAAATGGCGCCTGTTGCCTATTGGCGCATCGCCCGCCTTGTCCCGGGCTTCTTCTTCTTTCGGAGCCTCGCGTTTGTCTTCTGAAGCGTCTGCGCCTGGACTTGGGCTCAGCAGGTCCTCAGAAGACAACGACGCAGGGATTTTGCCGCTTATCCGATTCCGATAGGTCCCGCGAACCGGAGACTGCCGTGAGTCGTCCTCGCTGACGTCTCCTCCGGGACGCTGGAACCCGTCGGGCGAGTAGAGCGCCCGCCTGGTGATCCCTCTGTAGGTGACGCCCTGGCTGTTGTGGTCGGCGTTTTCGAAGACGGCGCTGAGCTGGCTGACGGTCGGCGAGGACGCTTCCGTCCTGGAGCACAGCGAGTCCAGGGAGTCCGTGCTGCCCCGGTTGGACCTGGCCCCCCGCCAGTCGTCCAGGTGCTCGTGGGAGCCCCTCTTGTCTCGGCCGTACGGGAAGACCGGCGACTGGGACTGGTCCCGTGACTGCTGCTCAAAAAGCTTCCTGGTTTCAGAGAACTTTGCCCCGGCGCCACCGATCCTTTCAGCCGACGAGGAATGCTGGAGCTTGATCACCGATCCGTCGGCCTTGTTGACGAAGTTGGTGGGCTTCACCAGCTTCTGGGGCGAGGTTTCGTCGCGACCCCGCGACTTGGCAGGGACGTTTTCCGTGCCCATCTGCATGAACATGTCCTTGATGCGGCTGACGTGGGAGCCATACTGGCGGCCCCGTGGCTGCTTCACGCGCTCGAGGTCTTTGGGCTTGGAGTCCCCGTCGATTCGGGGCTGGTCGAAGGCCTTCTTGAGCGCCTGGAACTCGGCCCGGTAGGCGTTGCGGTGGGGGGAGGCACTCCGGAGGCTGGTCCTCTCCCCCGAGGCCTCCGTCTTCAGCATGATGATGTCTTTGGGTTCAGAGGAGATGTCAGCATCGCCCTGGCCTCATTACCGCACAGGAGTGAGGAGTCGAGAGTGACCCGCTGCAGAGCGGCTTAGTTTGACCCTGAGGATGTCAGACTTGGTTCAGACCACTTCACACCTACAGGGATGAAAGAGACAGTTTTGAGCAACACGCAGAAAAGACGAGGATCGCACTTAACAGCCCCAAAAAATTCACATCAAACCTGATGACACATCATTTTCAGCACCGAAGACACTCTTCAGAAACATGGGAGCCACGCTGAATACAAACGTTTTATTGTGATTTAAAAGTCATCGCCACAGGGGAACGACTGGAGAGGCCTCGGCTCTAAAAGCACCATCAATATACGGTGCATTCACATGTTCTGGACTGTTAACCCTCTGCGATCAATACTCACAATAGGCCCAGTAGAGGTTGGTTCTTTATTTCGTTCTACATGCTGTCATGCTGTAGAAACTGTTTGCTTCTTCTTTTCGTCACCCTCCCTACCCCCTCTCCCCCCCTCCCTACCCCCTCTCCCCCCTCCCTCCAGTGCTTTTCTATAGTAGGCTGTGACCCTTGTACACTAAGACATCCCCTGGTTCTCTAAACCATCGCTGACATTATGGCGGTTCCAACTAAATGTCAAGCTTTAAACATGGCTGTGCACGCCGGTTGCCAGCTCCGCTGTGAGGACGGAAAGCAGTGGATGGCAGATTTGATGTTTGCTGCTGGGACCAAACAAACTCACTCTGGTTAGAATGCTTTTGTGAAGCGAGATGGGGAGGCAGTGACTGGTAAATATTCCATACCTCCTGCCATTAATGTTAAAAGAAAGGCAGATGAAAGGTGACACAATAAAACTGAGATTAAAGAAAGGAGAGAGAGAAAAAAACATGCATCTGGGACACAGAAAATCCATTAACCCGAGTTGGGCTGGAGCCTCTCTGCTTGGATGGCAGCTATGGATGCAGCAGCAACAGCAGCCCTGACTGAAACCTAAACGTCCTGCTCCACTATCCATTATTCACCACGCCGGACCACCTATGTGGCATCCACCGCTTTGAAAAAGACCATTCATTATTAGTTGGAGGGGGCCATGGCGTGCTGCTGGGGAGAATATCGCACGGAATGGGAGGAAATAGTGTTAAAAGGTGGAGGATGCTCCATGAGGCTCGGACACAGTGTGTCAGTCGGCTCAGACAAACAGGCGCACATCAGCCACACCGCACTGAACATGACAGCTCAGGTTCCCCCCTTCTGACACCGCTTAACATGTATTTATTTACATCGGTAATCCTTCACAGTTCTGCGGGAGGACGCGCACCCGAGAACCCGTCGTCCACCCCGGCCGATCGCAAATAAAACGGACCAAGTTAACTGTTAAATGCCAGCCGCGGCGATGTTGCTCCACTGTTAGAAAAACAAAAGAGTCAGGACTTACATTCATGGCTCCGGCTCCGGTGGACGCGCGATATAAATAAACTGTAATCCGACGGGAGGTTAAAAACTTGTCGGAAAAACGGGAATGCGGCGGTGGGAAATAAAGCTGTCGAAAACAACATTTCTCCTCCGCCTCCTGCTCGGAAATAGTCCGGGGACGGAATCGCCGGAGCAGAAACGCTCGGACATACTAGAGCCGCTCCAACGCCATTGCAGGCGGCGGGTGATGCTGCTGCCAGTCGCACAATAGGGGTGGCGCGGCGATTTGGCAGCTCGGCTCGCCGGGGGAAGCTGCGCTGTGGCGGCGTCCGCAGGACGGCGGCGTCCGACGTCCGTCCGCAGTGAGGCGAAGTGAGCTGAACTTGGGGCTGCGGCGGCGGCCGGCGATTTGCAGACCGCAAAGCCTCATGTGACAGGTGTTAAAACCTGAACTGCGGCAATGGTTCGGTCCGATAATCTGCCGCACGGAGGGGGTTTCAGGCGGCGAGCTGCAGTCTGGCAGAAATGCCGACACACAGGCGGCTGGAACTTCACCGGCCGCTCATTGTGCAGGTTGTTTTGGGTGGGGTGCGTAAAGGGTCAAGGACCAATGCGAGGGAAGCGTTTCCCAACGTGAGGTGTGAGGACCTGCAGGGGGACGACAGGGGGAAGGAAAACAGAGCTGTGGACTGGTTTGGTCTATGATCGCATCAAACTTTGTGCATTTATCTGATGAGTTCAATGGCTGCTCGTCTTTATACTCATCTATTTGGATGAAACTTTCATTCATTCATTCATTCATTCATTCATTCATTCGTGGGCTTTTTCAAACTAAATGTTGCTGTCTCTGAGCAGATGGCAGGGCTGACTCAGAGACACGTGATCACATACATACATTTATGTATGTATACATACATACATATATTTATTGACTTAGGCCTACTTGAATTTAAAGTCACCAATTGTTCTGCAGGACTCCCAGTGGGCAGGGGAAACCAATACATGCTCAAAGGGGGCTCATGCAAACTCCTGCATGAATGACCCATCTGGACCCTCTGAGCTGAGACTCCCAACCACTGCTCCGCCATGCGGCACCTTGGCTGAACATTAATTCGAACATGATCAGATTCAACTGTCGCTGAAAGGATCTCAACTCAATCCTCCCGGCATGGCTGCAGGTAATTTTGCAGCCGTCTGAATAATGATCACTAAATCGAACCGTTTTCTTCATCAAGCGCAGCAGACTGTAAACAACAAACCACAGGACTGATGTCATGTGATGAAGCACTGGAAGAAAGGAGGCTTTGTTAATGATCAAATGTGTGAATACTAAAGCACGATATCCTTGATTTGCTTGTTGCTCACAATGGGAATAAATTTGTGAAAAGCACGACATAGAACGTAGTATTTCAATGAAATGTCAATGAATGATTTGGTGAGAAACGTGAGTGGGATACCTAAGCTTCATAGAGATCGCTGAATGAAGTATTTTAGCTTAATTTTTATCTGTCACCCACACAAAATAAGTCTGAGCACATAATCCCCTAAAACATGAGCTTTACATTAGCGAGGAACCGTCCTGGAAAACGCTGAACTGGTTTAAAAGCAGCACTGCTTTGCATATCCATTGTCTTCCAAACAAACAATGAAACTGTACCACAGCAATTAACTTAAAAACCTTTTGAACTAGTTTCATGTTGACGCGTCTCAAGTTTAGAGCTCAAAAATTCCAAACTCCCAAAAAATTAATTTGGTGGGTCGAGTTTGAGCTTTTCTAAACATTTTTTGCCAGAAACCTCAACGTTCAGCCTCACACTTTAAACGGATAATTTGCGTCGACTGAGCTGAAAAATCAATTGGACCCAGCTGAGTCCAAATCAGCACCAAATTACACGCGTTCGCCAATATCGCACTCTCCTGCCAAGACGTACGGAAACAGACCTATAGCGATTGTTGTGATACATTCATTCTCGGTCCAAAACGCAGGCGATGTGAAGATGTTGCTAAGCAACCTAAAAATAATCTTCAGGGGATAAAAGAGAGGGTGGAAGGAGAAGAAGACAGCCACGCACTGCGGAGCACGGAGGATGGATGGCATCGTGTTGATCACCGCGGAGAAAGCCAAGAATCCGGTTTCAGATGTGAATCTGTCTCAAACGGCGAGCACGCTGCGGCTCCCGTCAGGATGTTAGTCAGAATTAGGAGGCTTCTGAGTGCGATCAAAGTGCTCCCTCAGTGGTCGCTGACATCAAGGGGGAGCATGTGGGGGTTGAATCAAGGGTCCCGACGCCCTTTAAGCAGACCTGAATGGGAGCCAAGGGGCCAAAACATGACCATCTGTCTGCTCGGACTGGCTCTGCAGGGGGTCTGGACAGATTGGGGCAGGCTTCTCCAAACGCGCCGCTGCCCCCTTACAGCTGTGCTGCAGAGGTCAAATCTTGGTCAGGTGATGTTGTGTTTGTGCGATTAGGAAGGGTCCTGTCTTTCAGTCCTGATGCAAAGTTTGGACACAATATAACTTTCAGGCACTATTTTTTAACCCCATCAGCCCAATATTTGTTTGTTTTCGGGTCATTTTCTTTGTTTCAAGTTAAGTTTGTTTTGGTTGTTTTTTTTAGAGGGCTCACGTCTGTTTTTGTGAGCACTTCCTCCACTGAGCTCATGTGTCTTGTTTTGTCTTTTGTCATTTTCAAATTCGGTGTGTTTTTCCTGCTTTTGGCAAATCTTTGCCTCTAAATTACCTCATTATGGGTCCTCTTTCCTCACACTCCCACACAAACCTGGCAGGAACCAAACTGCTCTCTAACAATTGAGTAGATGCACATGAGAAAACTGATCTGACACCAGCAGATCTACATTAATCCAGACAGTCACTCGACACACTTGCTACCATGCATACAGATACAAATGATCCCTTCTAATGACAGAGTACCAGTAAGTACAGGCGTGGTGCTCCTGTTCTGATTCACCTCGTGTTTCACTCTCTGTATCTTTTTTTTTGCAAGACAACCATCTTTTTTCCAGCCAGATGTCCAGCCAATGGGAAGCCGCGCTGTTCTCCAGTGAAGGAAGGAGGCGGAGGAAGGAATGCAGCGGGATGCTGACGAGTATGGCTGTCAAACCCGGTGGCGCTTAGACACACACACAGGGAACAAAAACAACAACAAACTGCTGTTTTCATGTGACACCCGGGAACCTCCATGTGCACCATGAGCCCTGCGGCCGCCGCGGTGTGGCTGGGTACCGGTACGTATCGGCCGACCTCGGGTATTTCTCCTAACGTTCGCCCGCTCGTGCCCGCTAGCTCGCCGCTTAGCTCGACGTCGCTGCTCATTTTTTCCGAGAGGCTGAAGGAGGAGAGAGGGGGGAAAAATGGCCACCGACTGACAGCTGCACCGCTACACGGAGGGCGCGCGTCTTTACGACCCCGTTAGTCCCTTTTTTATCACGCAAAGCTGGATATAAAATCACCACACATTGTGTTTTTTCCACGGACACAGACAGGCCTGTTTCTATGGTCCAGGTGCGCTGATGCGTAGCAACGCCGCTCAGGAGGATCTTAACGTAGATCACCGGGAAACGTCGCTGTAATACGTGATATCTGTGTTTCTAAAGCTGCTACCCACGCGTGTCACCACTGAATCGCGTTCGTCATTCTGTCAAGTACATATAGAAACGATTTTAGCCTCACACAGATTGTTTTCAGTGAGCTGAGTGCAGCTGACGGTAATCGTTAGTCATTTTAGCTTCAGGTTGGAGATCAGGAAAATCAATAGTGTTGTTAGCAATCAAGTCTCAAGTAAACAGATGAGATGTCATAGGTGGTCAATAATAGTGTCATTCTTCGCCATGCTGCTTTGTTTTCATTGGTTTGCATGGTGGTTCAGTGGTGACCTTTGGCTTCACTGTCATTTAATGTGAAGCCTGCATGTTTTCTGGAACCTACGTGAGCTTTCTTTGGGTGGTCTTCGTCACTTTGACAACCACAGCACACCAAACAGCCCAGCATATGGAGGGAATAAAGGCAGAACTGAATGGATGGATTGTTTACTTCATGTATCCCCTTTTATTTACTGTATGGAATGTATGAAAAGAAGGCTCAGTAGCCAGTAAA
>JAUESF010000051.1:8046135-8065396 GCA_032274765.1 Malacoctenus tetranemus
AGAGAGATGCTGTGAACATGCAAACTCCTCACAGGAGAGGAGCCAACCAAATCAATCGCTCACTGGGATGCATCTTACACAAGGGTGTCATTAAATGTTTAAACAATAGAATTTTTTTTAAAAATGATTGTTGTCATTTTCCAAACTTGGAACACAATTTTTTTTCATTTAAGATTGATTTAGTTCACTTTAAATAAAGGTTTTCGTAATCCCATCGATGGTGTACACCCGCCTGAATATGAAAATCACAAAGCTCATGCAAAATTGTCTTGAAAGCCTTTAGCAAACTTTCTTTTTCAAGAATGAGAGGTGCTCATTTATCAAACCGTTTGTCTCAACTGTTGGACTTCGTCGACTGAGAGATCATAACTCATGCTTCTGTTTGGAAACCTCGAAATACCTGAATAGCCTTTAACTTGTGGGCATTGTTTTGTGATTCCACTGGAGGGTAATGCAGAAAGGCATCGGTGGGAATCTCTGCACATCATTTCTCATTTCAGACCGGAGAAGACTTGTGTAAGTACTGCCAGAGGCAGGAAAATCAGGTCCTTCAGGATTTCCGGGAACGAGAATGATGGAGGACTTGCGGCGCAGTTCAGAAGAAGTTACATGACAGGGACACGGAAGTTGCGCCCAACAGAACGTTATCAAGAACATTTTGTTATGTCTTCAGTTACTGATTTGGTTTTCAAGGGACAGTTCAGGTCAGGACAGTTTCCTGCTTGCTTTTAAGGCTGAGGTCGCTGTGTGTCGCCAGGTGAAAATTACTGGCTGCCAGTTTGTTTGGTCAACTAGGTGTGTGTTTAATTTGCCGCCCCCAAATGCTCCCATATCGCAGTCTGTTTGATGTTCAATCTGATAGTCATCAGAAATATTTACAATGTAAAAACACTGCAAATCTCTCTTGCTCATATACTGAATGCACAAATGTACTTTTTGGAGGTGGTTGGATTCGAGCGATTTGAACCTTCTGCATAATCAAGCAGCACCGCGCGACACTGCCGCCTCGTGGCTGTGATTGGTGCTGCAGGCAGCCTCGTGAAGTGCGATGCCTCGTTTGACGTAGGAGTAACAGTACTGCCTGATTACTAACGCTGTACTCAAACGACTGCTCGGCTTTCCCTGAAAGTCAGAGTCAACGTACTGTGAAAATAAATACTCGGTTGTCAAACTGAGTGACTCTTCATGCAGCACCGAAATTCAACCCTTGATCCAAATCACAGAAATTTATTTGGATGCAAAAGCTGTATTATGCAAGAAAAAAAGCAACATGTGAGAAGGCATATTTACAGGAAACAATGCACATTAGTAATCACACATTGGCATTGACAGTGAAAAACATTTTTTTTAACTGTACATTAAAATTTGATGTACTGTTGAAAAGCAAGATAGAGGGGGTAAAGGAACTCCAGATAAAGTTGTGCTTCCATGATGGGAAGATGTTTCAATCAGTGACGACGGAGTGTAAATTAACCAAAAATACAGTGACACACTTTGGATGGTGTCGTCAAAACATGAAAGCACGTAAGTCACTGCGGTGTGTGTTTTGGAACATTGGACATGCTTTATTTCAGAACTTTTCACAATTTATTTAAACATCTCACATATACAAAATAGGTACAATAGACTTTGTGGTGTCATGTTTGTTGTTTCTTTTTTGAGAGAGAGAGAGAGGCCGCCTAAAAACCAGAAGTGGGTGAAGTTTCTGCTGTCAGAATGAACACTGGGTGGGGTTGAAAGGTTAAAAAAAGCCTGGAAAAAAAGGAATTAAAACAAAAAAAATGTCTAGAAAAAGAAAAACCCAAAATAAAATAAAATAAAAAAAAACAGACATCAGATTTAGAAACATTCCACCTGCTTAAAATGGGAAGATATCAGGGAATGAATGCACGACTCCTTAAAGTTCAATACAAAGTAATACAGTAAACAGTGGTTTGCTCCACAGCTGCATATAGCACCATAGATCTCTGCTTCAAGTAACTGAGCACCTTCCGATACGGGACATAGCTTGAAGCATTCGAAGTCTTAACATCTCGGTTGTGGACTCAGGTTTTGTCAATAGTATTTTCTTTAGGTACAGGCATGAGGTAGTTTAAACCTTTTTTTCATGGAAATTGTGGTTTTAAACCTCCTCTTTGGAAGATATACAAAGACCACAAAGTGATGCATACTTTCAGCGTTTTTATTACACTTCTTTTATTTTTTACAAAAGGATGACATGATGTCCCACAACAAGGTGTTTTCCCGCGTCCCTTTGGGTTTCTGTATTAATTTGCATTGCACAAACGCTCCGTTCAGTCCGTTCAGTCCTCTCCGATAGTTGCCCATCTTAAGCAAGTGGATGCGCAGAAATCAGCATTCAGTATAAAAAAAACGACACAGATAGAAGGGCAGAGATTTTGTTTGTTTTTTTCATTTCGTTTCTCTCTTTTTTTTCGGTGTTAATTTATCATGAGTCTATTTATTTGAAACAGACTGGGCCAATGTCCAAACCAAACTCCTGATCAGCTCCACCAATGTCCAAAGGTGCAATGTCGAGGATGGGCAGGCGAGATGGTTTATTTGTTCTGTACTCAATCACTGTCTTGCTCCACTCACCAGTGTGTCTCTGCAGGGGTGAAAAACGAACAAGGGGGTTTAAATATCACAATGATGCAGTGAAAAAAAACATCCCATATCTGCACTATTTAGCATCTCAAACATCTAACCGTACTTCAGTTATGAGGTAGAATGAGGTGAGACTGCATGAATATCTCGATAAGCAGAAAGCTACTCACAGTGCAGCCGTCCTCCAGCACGGAGAAGGTGAAGCGGCTGTTGCCCTCGGCCCGGAGCTCCACGTCGTTGGAGCCCTGCAGCACCACGGCGCTCTTCAGGCTGCCGCTCTGGTCGTCCATGTAGGCAACGCTGTTCTTGCAGTGGTAGGTGACGTTCTGGCTAGCCTGGTTGGACAGCAGGCGCATGAAGGCCAGCTGGGTGGCCATGCTCTGGGCGCTGAGGTTCTCATCGTTGTAAGTGAACTGCGAGACGGAGGAGAGACGAAGGGTGAGCGTTACGCTGGCTGATCTCCCCGGTCTCGGCTGAGAGTGCGGTGTTCAGATTGTGTCCCTCGGCGTCCCTCACCTCAGTACCACCGTTGATGGTCTCTCCGAACCAGACGTGCTTCTTGCCCTCGGTGCTTCTGAACCAGTTCTTGCGGGCGATGCTCTCGGGGTGGGCGTGGATGCAGGTCTCGCGGGTGGTGAAGTCGCAGAAGACCTTGATGGCGTCGTTGATGCAGCCCTGGTTGGGGTCGATCCAGTAGAATCCTGGAAGGCAGGACGAGAAAGTCAATTTGATGGGACAGTGCCACTTTTGGTCCTGACTGCATTTGTCTGATCAGAGTGTCAGACGAGGCTTACCGCTGCTCCATTCGGGGTGGCTGAGCTTGATGTCACGGCAGGTGCGGGCAGGGTTCTTCCTGGATCCCTCAGGGGTGAGCAGGTTGTCGATCTGGGTGTTGAGGGACTTGATGGTGGCATCAACCTCGTAGTCCTTGGCTCTCAGAGCGGGCTGATCGGCTCTGTACTCATCATATCCAGAGACATCATATCCGCCACCAGAGGCACCAGGAGGTCCGGGTGGGCCAGGGGGTCCGGGAGGACCCTAAGAGTGAAGGGACAGTAGGTTAGATTCATTCACACAGTGGATCTTTTACAAGAGCTCCTGCACCACTTTCAACTGTCCATCTGTATAAACTGCTGAACACAGTTTTTAAAGAAGCTGGAGAAAATGTAAAAAGGAATATGAACTCACAGAAGGTCCAGAGAAACCAGGAGCACCACGAGCACCAGGAGAGCCCATTGGTCCATGGCTGCCAGATCTGCCATCCTTACCAGAGGGTCCGTGGGGTCCAGCAGGTCCCTGAAGGGGGAGCACGTCACATTTTCTTCAGAAGTTTGCATCTCATATGAGCTACCGGTCCATTTACACTGCAAATGATGCCCTGATGTTGGGAGGCTTCGATGACTGCTTAAATGCGTTTGCGAGCTTTGTTACTATGAAATCTTCCTTTTTTCAGTGTGGATGTCGTGTATTGATATTGACTCAGTCCTGTTAAAGTTTTTGACGTGCTCAAGACTGCTCCCATCAATTCATGGCAACCTCAGTCGATAGAAGTAGATAGAAGAACATCCTTGACATCTGGACTAATGGAAGCATTCAGTACTCACGCGGGGTCCAGAAGTTCCGGTTGCTCCAGCAGGTCCAGTGTCACCAGAGGGTCCCTGTGGAAAAGGGAAGTCACATCACTGTTCCCCTTCGAAGCATATGGAGCTGCGTGTCTCAGTGTGCTTATGTGCCACTCACAGAAGGTCCAGGCATTCCCTGCAGACCAGGGTGTCCACGCAGACCCTTCATGCCTCTCTCTCCCTTGTCTCCGGCAACGCCCTTCTCACCACGAGTTCCAGCGGGTCCCTTTGAACGACACACAAGCATGAGCGCTACGCTGCCAGAGCTACATGGATTAAACACCGCCTTGTGTGTTTATGGTACGTACAGCGGCGCCTCTAGCTCCAGCGGCACCGGCAGGTCCGGCAGGTCCTCCTGGGCCCTAAGCATGGGAAAAAAGACCCACGTAGGTAAATTATTCAAAAAAAGATGGCACATGGTCACAGCTGCATGGCATCGGTGGTGTTGATCTTGTGGAATTAGTTACACTCTCTCCACGGTTTCCAGGTCTGCCAGCAGCTCCGCTGGGTCCAGCGGGTCCGGGGGCACCAGCAAGTCCCATGGAACCAGCAGGTCCGGGCTCACCACGGTCTCCCTACGCACGGAGGGGAAACAAACACGTGGGTGAAATCACAGTTCAAGAGCTCCTGTGGATATTTGAGCACGGTTTGAGGCCAACAATTGAATATTACCTTCAGTCCAGGTGCTCCGGGACGGCCAGGGGGTCCATCGTTACCAGGGCTACCCTGTGGATGGCAGAGAACTTTACATCCTGCATGCATATCTGTACATCAGTCATGTGAACCTTGAACCTAAGTAAAGACCAGCCTTGAAAAGAGAATTTTGTACTATACTGAAACTTCATGTTCATGTCGTCCCAAAAAGTCATCCCTTACCTCACGTCCAGCCTCTCCCTGGGGTCCAGTCATACCGGGCATGCCCATGTTTCCAGCGGGACCACGGGGTCCAGCGGGACCAGGAGGTCCAACTCTGCCTGCCTCTCCCTGTGATGTGACACAGAAAAGGTGAGGGACTCAATGGCGGTGAAAGACCTCATACAATTTTCTGCCATGAACAGAAACCGTAACGCAATGTGGCTTCATCCATACTGTTGTGTACTTACCACAGCACCGGCACCACCAGGGGAACCACGGTCACCTCTAGCTCCAGGCAGACCAACGAATCCCTGAAGTCCAAGAGGACCAGAAGTTCCAGGAGCTCCGGGGGGACCCTAAAGGTGTAGACACAAACACGTCAGCGATGGCCCATCAGTGCCAAGCTGGTCACTTTCATGAACTTCAGATGTCTTCAGATTTTGGTGTAACTGCGACTCACAGCAGGACCAGACTCTCCAGAAGGTCCCTTCTCTCCGGGTGGGCCAGCGGGTCCAACCATTCCCTGCTCACCAGAAGGACCAGCGGGACCAGCGTCACCACGAGCACCACGGGGTCCATCTTTGCCAGCGGGACCAGCGGCGCCAGGGGGTCCAGCAATACCCTGAGAGGTGACACAAGGAAGAGGGGTTCGTTTTCTCTGTGTGTATTTGTGTGTGTTTGAGTTTGCTGATGCTTGTATAAAGTACTTACAGCAGGACCAGCAGCACCAACTCTACCAGCAGCACCAGGGAAACCAGTCAGACCCTGTTCAGAAGAAAACAATTCTTTTCAAATTTACAATATAACTACACAGGGATCATCAGTGGGATGATCTGATTATAGCATGTGTTTGGCAGTATGTGAATGCTTTTATTTTTTTGTAAAAGGCCTAATGATGGGGGAGTGGGGGTGGGTGGTGGTGTGAGTCGGGGGGTTGGTGGAGTTGGGGTTGGTTTGTGAGATTGTGACTGATGACTGGTCTTGTCATTTGTGAAATCTGTGTGTACTGTGTGTGTCTCTCAATACTCACAGCAGGGCCAGTGTCTCCACGAGCACCAGCAGGTCCAGAAGGGCCAGAGGGACCCTAGAAGAAGAGGTCGGACACAATTGTAACTCAGTGTTACTCAAGTCCCATCAGAGGAAAAAAAAAACATAAAATACTAATATGACTTCTAAATGTATTGAATCAATAACACTTAATAATATCCTTAAACAAACTTGCCTTAAAACATTACTCAATCTAATGTAATCAAATATAATGTCAACTAATCTGCCATCTTAAAAAAACGAGTATTTGCAATGTGATTGGTACTAACAGCAGGTCCAGACTGTCCAGCGGGTCCAGCAGGGCCAGCGGAGCCAACTTCTCCCTTTCCACCAGCAGGTCCGCGCTCTCCTCTTGGTCCAGGCTGACCATCAGCACCCTGTAGGCAGGCGAAGTGGTTTCACATCTCGATGTGTGTGAATGTGTATGAGTGTGTATGTGTGTCAGAGATTTTAGTGTGTCATGGCGATCTGCGGGGGTCCTTACTGGGGGTCCAGCGAAACCGGGGGCTCCAGCGGGGCCAACCTCTCCACGCTCGCCCTGAGCACAAAGAGCCGGCAGTGAGCCTCGTCGTTGAACAGGAACACGTATGTTCTTCCCCACATGCTAACTGATGATTCCACGGCTACTTACAGAGGCTCCACGGGGTCCAGCAGGGCCGGCGGGTCCGAAGGAACCACTCTCACCCTAGGAAACAGAAGCGAGCATGCGTCAGTAACTCAGATGTATTCCATCCATTTGCAAAGTGATTTTTCTTCTTGTGCATTTAGCTGCTGCAAACACCTGGTGGGACACTCCCAATAAAAGAAGCATCATTTCGATGTCATATTAGCTGAATGAAGATGAATTAAAATGATAGGAACTTTTACCACCTATAAATAATTGATGAATACAAACTGCAAATAAGTGTTGAAATTCCCAATCTGGCAAATTTGTTTCTCTCCATTTATGTTTTGGAGACAAAAGTGTCACTCATGGCTGCAGGTGAATCTGTGCTGTGATTCCACAACATAGCCATTAGGTGGCAGTGTTGAGGTGATCCTTCAGAGGCGACCCTCTATCAAGGGAGGATCATATCAATGATTTCTGTGACCTCAATTACAAAGTTCAAATGCATTGTGAGAGGTTGCCTGCACAACACCACAGCATTGCTATGACAACAGTTTGATGGCGTAGTTGGTCACTGATTCAGGATGCTGTCGGCCATCTTAACTAATCATGGCAGGCAGCCCTTTTTGTTGTTATGTCACTCTAAAAAGCTCAAAATGTGTAAAGGTAACAGGAAGGACAGTTATCACACGCTATGAGAAGCTTTTCTTTGGTCACTTATAGTTTTTGTTGTTTTTGCTGAATATTACAACGAGATACCTTGTCACCATTGGCTCCGGTGGGTCCAGGAGGTCCAGCGGGTCCAGCCATACCCTAGAAAGAGAGAATCAAGGATATTGAGACAAATTTCGAGCTTTACCACTACGTAGACATCATTTTTTTACATGGAGGGTGGAAACAGGAATTTTAGGAGTTGAACTTACACGAGCACCATCTCTACCAGCGTTACCGTCAGGGCCTCTGTGTCCAGCCTCTCCCTGTAGGGGGGGGAGACAGAATGTGAGATGGGGAGAGACATCGGTGGGAGGGAGCCAATGAAACATGGTCACTGAAACTTCTCTCCAACATGATGAAGGTGTCAGTGCTTTACCTTCTCTCCCTTGGGTCCAGGGGTACCAGCACCACCACGCTCACCAGGCATACCACCGGGTCCCTGAGGTCCAGGACCACCAGCAGCTCCAGCAGGACCAGGCTCTCCCTAGAAACAGCCAGGATAGACTTTGGTAAATAAATTCATTCAACATTCAAGAACACTGTTGCTTTTCTGTGTATTTTTCCCCTACCTCTTAAAACTTTTAAAAATGTTATTTTACCTTGCCACCATCAGGTCCAGGGGCTCCAGCAGGTCCACGGGGTCCAACCTGTCCCTGAGGTCCAGTAGATCCAGTAACACCGGGAACACCACGCTCTCCCTGGGGGACAACACATATTTGTTCGTTATCGTTTCATCAGCATCACTGGAAATGCTTGGATTCCCAAAAATGTCGTGATTAATCTCGTGCATATCAGCTCTGCTGGTTTGCGAACTCTCTGTAGCCTACACAGGTGGGCTCACCTTAGCACCAGCAGGTCCAGCAGCTCCCTGGTCTCCTGGGATACCCTGCAGAGACGTGGCAGGTTGGTCAGAGAAGAAAACAAAGCAGTTTGTCGTTTGATGATTGTGGCGTGTCTATTGGTGTGCTTACTCTGTCTCCGGCCTTGCCAGCCTCTCCAGCAGATCCAGCGGGTCCAGGCAGGCCCTGAAAATGTCACAATACAATCTAAGCTCCAATCGTAACAGCAGTTTAATTTGAAAACGATTAGTGATAACTGAGTTAGGAACTGAAATCACCAACTTGGCTTAGAATTGTTATTTTTCTTCTCAGAATTTCTTCTGAATTGCAATTTGTTTTTGCAAAGAATAAGAAAGGATTCAAACCTGGAAACCAGGAGCTCCGGAAGGTCCCTGCTCTCCCTTCTCACCAGGACCACCCTGCACCACAACAGAGACAGAAGTTTATGAGTGTGGATGCAGAGTCGAAAAAAATATCGTATTGGACAGCTGTAACATCTCCCATTCACTGTCACCAAGGGGACTCACAGCAGGTCCAGCGGGTCCAGTAGCACCATTGTTGCCGTCGGGTCCAGGGGCTCCCTGTAGGAGAAATCAACAGCATGTAAGAACTGACAGTGGAGGAGTTTGTAGAGTTGGATATTTTCAGTGTATTTGTGTTGTGCTCTGGACGTACTCTCAGTCCACTGGGGCCAGAGGCTCCCTTCTCTCCGGGCTTGCCAGCCTCACCCTGAGGAGGAAAACAAGTCGTGATCAAGTAGGAAAACACAAAAAGACACAATTCCAAATATTCATTGTTGTTTTTTTCCCCCTCTAAATATTAACTTACACCAGGTCCTTTGGGTCCAGGGAAACCAATGTTTCCGGGCTGGCCTCTAGCTCCAGTTGGGCCAGGAGGTCCACCACGGCCATCTTGTCCAGTGGCACCCTGGAGAAATAAATTTAAAAGATAACAATGAACATTTGTTTGGATTGGAGTGGATGTGCCAGCAAAAGTTACCAAATTAAATGAGTGGAAGTGCAAATATTTGGGGTCAAAAGCTTCAGAGATTGTTTTGACCTAAAAATGTTTTACTTTGGAGTAAAGTTATGGTTCACTTACAGCAGGTCCCTCCTTTCCTGGGGGTCCACCGCTTCCAGGGCTTCCAGGCAGACCCTGTTAAAAGAAACAGTAGTGGTCATGAGGATGTCTTCACCCCCACGCTGGCTCCTGTGACTCACAACTACATGAACGCTCTTTTTTTTCATTTTTGCGATCTTTTTGAGCAGTGACGCTCACACGGTGGTTTCGTCCACTGATGACTCACCCTAGCACCAGCTGGGCCAGGCTCACCAGCACGGCCAGCATCTCCAGGAGGTCCACGGGGTCCAGCTGATCCAGTACCACCACGGGGACCTGGCATGCCCTGGGAAAAGAACCGGAGTGGTGAATTATGAGGTCCTCTCGTGACTTTTGACCTTCCGTTAAGGAGCTTGTGTTATCAGGTGACAATATTTTGGTGTGTTTTAGGATGTGTGGTCCTTTAAGAGGGTGCGGCCTGCAGGAACTTGAAACAAAGGTTGACAGATGTCTTAGTGGAGTTATGCGCTCTACCGAGTGCCTTTTTAGTTGTTTGATGTGTTTGAAAGTACAGGAAGCGTGTTTGTTGGGTACTTACGATGGGGCCAGTTCTTCCCTCAGAACCGGGCATACCGCGGCTGCCAGGAGCGCCCTGAAGAACACACATAGACTCTCAACACCTGAACACGGTCATGTGTCTCTGAATGTCATGTATGACCACTGTGGGGCTAAGATGTGGCACTCACTCTAGCTCCACGGAGACCAGCAGGTCCGGTGGCGCCAACCTCACCAGTGGGTCCTCTCTTGCCCTCCTCACCCTGAGCTCCGGGGGCTCCCTGAGGTCCAGCGTTACCCTGAAAGAGGCAACAAAGAGTTTGAGAAGATGAGGTGTGTATATAGAGGGTTTTCCTGCCAGATCTATTATGGCTAATTGTGAAAACAATTGACAGAAGCAGAATGTCAACGTACAGGCTCTCCCTTGGGGCCACCATCTCCCTTGATACCCTGGACACCAGGATCTCCCTACGGTGCATAAAGAAAAAAACAGTTAATCCAAGGAACCTTCATTTTTCATATACAAATTGTGGTGATATACACGAATAAGTGTACAATCACACGCATCAAAACTGATGTGTCTTTCAGTAACAGATCAGGTTTTGTGTGTGTACTTACAGCCAGGCCTCTAGGTCCAGCAGCACCCTGAGGTCCCTGGGGTCCGGGTCCTCCTCTTGCTCCGGGGAAACCAGGAGCTCCAGCAACACCGGGAGCACCCTAAAGACAAGTTGTCAATGAGGTGAGTGTGTGAGTCTATCTACAATATCATTGTGAACTCAATATGACCTTTGACCTACATATGAATGTCTGGTAAAACATGAATACTCACAGCAGGTCCCTTAGCTCCGTTCAGGCCATTAGCACCAGGGTTACCCTGAAGGGAGACAATAAACATGAGTATACGCCTACGACATCATTTGCAATGGAGAAAAAAAACTAATGAATTTAAATGAAAGACATTAAAGTGTTTAAAAATGTTACAAAAGTATGTCACTTAGATTTTTTTTTTTTAAATTGTAACACATTATGTAACTTTGGCATTTTTATATTGTAAGTCCTTTACAAATTGGAGCTGTAAACCAAAACATATTATCAATGGATGACAACAGAGCGCGAGTCAAAGTGAAGTCTCATGGAAAGATAATCTCATGAACTCTGTGAGGAAAATGTCCTTGTGTCCTTACAGCTGGGCCGACGGGGCCAACAGCACCATTGGGTCCAGGCTCTCCTCTGGATCCCTGAGGTCCAGATGGGCCAGAAGATCCAGCAGGTCCGATCTCTCCCTGGAAGTGGTGAAAAAGGAGAAATGATGAGAAAACGAAAAGGAAATGATGTCTGATTTTTTTTCGACCACCCTTGGTGTGATGTTAGGATCTATTTATTCTTATTGAAAGACTAAAATCTGAGTCAGAAACAGGAGTCCAGTTTTTGATCAGTTCTGGATGTGTCAATAATCCTCTTGGGGCTAATGTGTGAGAGGGTTTGGGATGTGGACTCTGTGTGCCACAGGTGGGGGACATCACACAAACCTTGGGGCCGGGGCCGCCGGGGAAGCCTGGGGGTCCAGCAGCACCAAGAGGACCCTGGGTGCAAAAGAAGGGACATGATGTCATTTCACAGGTCAAAGTTCACTTCAAGGTCAGAGTTTATCTGAGGCTGAAGCTGCTTCATCAGCAGTTGTAGCATTAGCAGTACCTGAATTACAATCAGGACATGTTTGTAAGAGGACACAATATTATTTTCAGATATGGACTGTGAAGGGCAACTACTCACAGCAGGGCCGGCAGGTCCAACGTTGCCATCAGCACCACGAGCTCCAGCAGGGCCGGCAGGGCCGGGGCGACCTCTCTCACCGGGCAGACCGCGAGATCCCTGAAGGCAACACAGAATACGTTACCCACACTGCAGTCATGTGTGACTATGTCTGCATGCGAAGTGAGTAAATGACATGCAACACTTAACTAAAGGTCAACATATATGAAACACACTTGTGATGGCATCATATGTAGGCCTGGATTCAAAAAGGTTTGATGCATGATTGAACATAATAAACTTACAGCCAGTCCAGGACTTCCAGCAGCTCCGGAGGCACCGTTCTCACCCTACAGTGACAGAATTAACAAAATTAGCTTTTGAATTTGGTTGCTGTGCAAACAGAGGGTACCCAACCTCTCTTTTATTCCAAGTATATTGCATTTTTTATGAATTTACTGGAATTAAGACACGAAGGACGAATGCAAATATGTTCAAAATGAGGCAACATCAAATGCCAGAAATTGTAGAAATTGTATGCAGCGTTACCTTGGCACCAGCGGCACCAGGCTCTCCCTTGCGTCCATCCAGACCAGTGTAACCCTGAAAGACAGAAGCCCAGTGATGAAGGGAAGTAAGGAAATCAGTGCATATAAGTTAATGCACTCCTTTGAAAAGCATTAGTAAATGCTGCAAAGCCTGAGTAAAGAAAGATCCATGTTTGAGCAAACAATCCTCATTGCTAGGGAGATTATTATGTGGAATATTTTCTCAAGGGAGAGTGGACATCCGAAGTCTTTAAAGAGCAACTATAAAAAGCTGTTCTTGGAAGACACACAGTGTATCTGCCATATAATGACAGCTGAGACGGTACCGAGTGAAGCTGTGTGCGTTTGAAAGGATAAAAGCCCACAATTTAAAATGCAGCTATTAGCATCGTTAGCTGCCTCAGGAGGAAGATGGTTTGGTCCTTAATCACTCCCTGTGGTTCTCATGAAGAAACACTTTGCTGTCTACGTCCACGTTGAAAATCGCACGAATGCATCTTTTGCTTTGAGACATTTCAGGGACTTCAGGTGTGCAGCAGGGAGCATTTAAAGGGCCACACTCACTCTGTGTCCCTTCATTCCTGGAAGTCCAGGAGTTCCAGGGAATCCACGAGCACCCTGCAACACAAGCAAACATGTTACCCCTCCATACTTTTGTCACACTTTATTTGCAATACAAATATATTTGTAATGGTGAATAATTTGTCAATGTTCTCTCTTTTATTTTGGCAGAACTCTCTCACCTGGGCTCCAGGGACACCTCTATCTCCGGGTTTGCCAGGTCTACCGTTGTTACCCTGAAAGTAACCAGATTTGACCATTAGACTTAATTAAAGCCACAAGTTGCAGTGTTAACTGGAGGTGTCAGTTCATGCAAAGTGCTTGTTAAAAACTCAAACGTTTACATACGTCATCTCCAGATTTGCCTGGGGGTCCAGGGGGACCACGAGCACCAACTGGGCCCTGGGAAACAAAACCACAGCATGAAGGCTTCACATCTGAACTGACAAGGTGCCATCATTTGGGTAAGTGTCCAAAGACGCATGTTAAAAAACATGGCGATGGGCGAAACACATTGATTTATAGAGTTGTGAATGTATTTTGGGAGATGATCTTACAGTCTGTCCAGGCTCTCCGGGCTCACCAGCATGTCCTGTGTGTCCCTGAGATCCCTGTAGAGTGAGGAAATAAAGAGATCAGTTCTGATGTAAAAACAAGAAGAAAAAAAACACTTCTCTCTAGTCAAAGCTCAACAAATCATTGTGTTGGTAAATCCTAGTCGGTGGTTGGACTTACAGGGGGTCCAGGAGGTCCAGGAGGTCCAGGAGGTCCCCTCAAGCCCTGTGATGGACAAAAGAAGATGAAGTCACAAGATTCTGTGTCAACTGTTACAAGTGCTGCTGAAACAGATCGTTAAAGCCATCATGCATGGGCCTTTTATTGTCATTCTTTGTCATTACACAAATATGATAACATTTCTATGAGAACAACTGTTATCAGCTCATGGGAGGCACACACAAATCCATGTTCATGCTGAGTTGGAGGGTGAGTGAAGCACTCACAATTGGTCCGGGGCCGGGATCGGGAGCTTTTGCACCTTCGTACTGAGCAGCAAAGTTCTGTGGGAAAAGGGAGAGAAATGGAGAGCCGCCATTAGCCACAAGCAGAACAACAAAGCTCAGATAAAATGTTGACGAATGGCTAAGACAAGAAAACATTCACACAGCACACGCGGTCGTTTGGCTGACTACTGACACAACAAGCGACCCAGACAATGTCCAGTCACATCACTCAGACTAACACTTGTATTTGCCTAAATAGTAAATAATCATAAAGTGCAAGTTAGGATTACTGGCAACGATAATCAGACATGTTTCTTTCTTCTTTGAATGTGAGAAAAAGACAAAGCTTACAAGATATTTAGTATTGAGGCCACAGGGTCACAAGAGGTCAAATATCATAATCATGCATGGGGTTTGGGAACTGTGTCAAAGTTAACATTTCACAGCTTTTCGTTTCACCAAAACGAATCCTGCGTCGAGACCGGCTGTTTATTTTTCGAGTGTAAACAGCAAACTTACTCCTCCAAGTCCAGGGGGGCCAGGGGGGCCAGGGGGTCCACGGAGTCCGGGTTTGCCATCTCTTCCATCTGGGCCTTTAGGACCCTGTGAAACACAGACAGCGCAACAACAAGATCAGCTGCTGATCTCGGAGGCTGTGGCTTGTACCTGTGTTTGTTATTTCAATTCACTGAAATATTAAACGCTGATATATAAACAGAAACTTGAAATTCAATATAAGTGAATGTATTGATAAAAAGCATTGGAACTTAAACACTATTTATTATATCTGTTGAAATCAGGCACTGACAAAATGGTAATGGGTGATGGAAACAAAGGGGTGTGGCCTGCAGAGGTTAAAAGGTCAGATGACATCAACAAACATTTGGCCGAATGTGAGTCGTAAGTGTGCCTAAATGAATCCTAAACTTGACAACGTGGTCGAGTGTGTGATGAAAGAGAGCAGAGTTGCAGGCAGCTTACCCTGTCACCTCGAGGTCCTTTGGGGCCCTGCGGCACAAGAAGCACTCAGTCAGACCAAAACACAGCGGAGCAGATGGGCTCAGTTTATTGCTTTAGCGGCATGTCAGCCTCAAACTATTCCTCTCGCAAAGTGGGCCACTGCTTCTCCTCCAGACTACACCAGACAAAGGCCGATCTGACCGACGATCAAATCAGCGTTTGTTTCCATCAACGAAACTTCGCCCCACAGTGTGTGAAAACACTTTTCATTGATGAGACTAAACACTTGAAAGTGGCCCACCGAGCATTTCTTCTCTCAGTAATGCTGCATGCTTCTGATAGTTTGCAATCAAGGTGCGAAATCGCAAAAACACGATCCGCTCATAACTGAATTGAAAAGAAGATAAATAAATGCAGGATTTATTTATTCAGTCTTTTCACAGGTATGAACAACTTTTCATGTCTAACCTGTTTTAAGCATGATGCAAAATGGCTCAATTATGAAGTTGCCTTTGTAAAATAAAGTAGACAATACAACTTTGCATGCAGAACTATTGACAAAAAATCTCCAGATGTGAACGTTAAGGGGAGATCAGAGACGAGTGATGTGCATGTTTTGGGAGTTGTCAGCATTAGCACACAGATGGTGAGATGAGGACCTGAATCAACAGTCTCTGAGCATCTGTCAGTGACAGAACCACACAGCTCTTCAACAAGTGCTAATGCTGAAACTACAAACAGCATGCTGACACATGTTCAGTTTGAAGCAATCTCAGTCATGAACCAAACCGTGTGGGATCAGAGCAGATTCAGAGCTGGATCAGAATTACAATCACTACTGGATTTTTGTTTCTTTGTTTTTTTACTCAAAGTTTTATCTGCGCTGAGGATCTCAGCTCACAGGTCTGAGACCAGGTTTTCTTCTTCAGTCAAATCCAAATCAAGGGGCAGTGAAAGTCTACAAACTGATCCTAAGCCAGTTATTGGAGTAGGGGGGGGGGGCAAATCTCTCTCTGCGCCCACTCTGCTACCCCTCAGAAAGGATCCTTTGTACCAGGCCCCATGGGTGCCTCAGCACGGCGGTTTTAGCTTTCACTGACACACACTTTAGCCAATGGGACCCTCACCTATTCATTGGGCAGGAAGGGAGAAATCTGCGAGAAATAACTCAGCTCAGAGGGCGACACTTTCCTAAATGAGACGCTGTGCCATCACTGAGATTGTTCAACTGAACGAGGATAACCACCACTGTCTGCGACGGGACTGTTCAGGGAAGGATAAAACAGAGTGACAAGGTAAAACTATCTTTGACATTGCGTGCATGAGAGCATGTGTGTGTACTAACCGCGTCTGTGGCGTTGTAGAGGTGAGGAGGAGGAGGAGGAGGAGGCAGAGCAGAAAGATGGGGAGAGAAAGGAAGACTCCGTTAGAACATTCAACAGTCATTGTCAATCATCGCTACTCTCCCTCAGCCTCCCCCCTTTAAAGATGTCTTGCTCTGTGCATTCACAGAGGAACCTCTGAAAGCATACAGCCGGTGCTGCTGGGTGGCTGCCGCCTACAGGAGGCAGATCAATGCTGACGAGAGAAAGAAAAGCTGCATGGTCACATCCAGAACAAACTGGAGATACCGTTACTGTGAGATAGAGCTGAGGCATATGTGTCCTGGGCTGGTAATGAACCAAGTCAGACACATAAATACAGTCAGAGATGAAACGATCCTGGTACTGAATAAGCTCCCTTGCCGTGCCAAAATCTGCTCCTATATCTTCCCCACAACTCTGAAACCCTGCATGCTGCATCTCATATCTGTCCTCATCATAAAGTGTAGCGAAGGGCCTTGTCTTTGCACCCCTGTGAATCTCAGCAAGCTTATTCAAACTGTCTAACAGTGTCACAAATGGGGATTTCAGTGTGTGAGCATTCCTGGTAATAACGCTCCAGCAGCTGCTAACAGGCCCCAGCAGGTACCTTATGCCCCTGGGACAGGAATAGTTTGCTTGCTGCCGCAGACGAGATGAGCCCTACGTCAGCCCGTGATGAGTCCGGGTGACACGTGTCACTGGAACAACGCAACAAAAGTGCGCTTGGAGTGAAGGTCGATTCATTTCAGTCGATCTTATGATCGGCATCCCTCGTTGGTGGCTGATGTTTGTGCTCTGTCTCACAGGTGGACTCCAGCTGTCCCCCCCCCCCCTCTGTGGAAGTCAACCAGCTGCTCAGCAGAGACCTCCCCATGAACTTTAACGTGCCACGTCAGAGCTGGACCACAAGGTGGCGCACCTGAACATTTAAATTGATGCAATTTCTTTTCTTTCTTTCTTTCTTTTTACAAAATAACGAGTTGGTCAAGCTGTCAAGACGTTTTAAGCGAAATGCTACAAATAATTTGGAGAATTTGAACTATATTCTAGCTGCACTAAATTTACCTAAAAAAAGGGTCAGAGTTGAGTTTTTTCCACTAAAAGATTTGAATACAGTTTACCAGATTTCGCGTTAAACCATATTTTCTGTACATAAGCGAGTAAAAAGATTTTCTCTGGAAAAAAAAAAGATAAACTGCGCCAAGTAGATATTTACAGTCATGACCACCAGGGGGAGACATTGCAGTTCCCAATCATAAAGCCTCATTCCCCTGGTGTCTGGATGGAACAATGTGTACAACGCCCCACAAACGCTTTTCATCCTATCGCTCAAAGAAAATCCACATTTGACCCATTTTCAAAACTCCACATGCATTAAAAGTTCTTAAAAAGTATCATGTCGACTACTTAAAGTTTGTTCAAAGTCAGAAAACTCTTTTTCTCTTTTCTTTTTTCTGCTGTGCGACTTCTCCCTGTCGGAGACTAATGAAATAATAATTGTATCCTCGGCAAAAGAGCGAAGAATCCTCTGCATGAGCTCAATCCGTTGAGTTTTATTCAGCGGTGCTTAGAAGCTGTCTTCAGGTCGACCTTCATGTAAGTCCCAAACAAAAGCCAGAAGCGCGAGATCCTGAAGCAGTGGGACGCGAAAAAAAATATCCATCATAGAAAAAAAGAGCAGATATTTCAAACTTACATTGACATGTTGCTAGGTATGAAGTTACTGCAAGCAGCAACAGAATCCGGGTATCCACAAAGCTGAGCATGTCTAAGCAGACATGCAGACTCCTTGTGCTGCTGAGCCCCTGTTTTTAAACCACCTTCAGGCTGGCATACAGTTGTGGAAACACGAGTAACTCCAAACTTAGCAGAAACCTGCTGCCGTGATGCTAGAATAATAAAGTTCTATCAGGCCTATTTATACGGCAGGAGGGTCCCTCGTCTGCGTGTCAGAAGTCGGCCCACCGGCCAATGGGAGAGGAGAAACCCAATCTGACTCCCATCCCTCCGCTGCTCGGAGTCAGTCATGTGGTCCTGCATCTCCCTGCCTCCTCTCCACCAGAGCGCGTTTGGCAGCGCTTTGGCGATGATGACGAGTGCAACGTTTTAATTAGATCCATTCTTTTTGAGGACGTGGACAGCGTCGAGGTTTAAAAGGGAGAAGAGGGCCTACTTTTTTTCCCCCTTTTTCTGCGGCTCGCAGTGAATCCGGAGTGTCAGTGCCGAGACGCGGGCGCCGGGCGTCGATCTTGACGCGCTGTTTCGGCACCGTGCGTAAAATGGGCCACTTTTCGGTGCGCGTCTTCATGAGGCACCGCGGAGACCTCGGTTATTCTCTTTTCTGTCGGACTTTATTGACGATTTAGCGTTGAAAGGGAGGCTAGGATTTTCTTTTCCAACAGTTTAGCCTGTCGGAGTGTACCTGCACGGACGCGTCACTTTTACGCACGGATTTGTTGGAAAAAGATTATGTTTAATAGTCGACTTATTCTTTTTCCGATGAAAACCTTTCACTTTGATGTTCGGTTTGGTTTTTTAGCTCTACCAGCTTCAGTTACAAGCAGCTTTCATGTCAGATTTCCTTTCTTCTGACCAAGTGCAGAACACATGCACCTAAAGCATTCCTCAACATTTTCCACTGTTTCAAATTAAAAAAATCTCTTCTCACATCCCTTTTTTTCCACTTTTTCACTGTTGATCTTTAAGAGTTTCTACATTTATCAAAATGGGGAGATAAAGCAGCTTCCAAGCAGTCACTCGGCAAAGGTCCACCAGTGGAATGCACTGGCTCACATTAAGAGCACAAATACAACTGGAGCTTCAGACACACAAAAGACAGGTGTGAGAAGAGATCCAGTTTCAACCCCTCGACTCGTCTCTTTGCCTCTCTGAGCAGCTCCTATAGCTGCCCGCATGACCAGACATGTCATCTGCTCCACAGTCACTCACAGCATGGAGCACGGCCTTAGGATCCCAAACTCACTGTGCAGTTCATGGACACACATGAGACATTCAGGCTTTAGACTAAAGATGGATGACTATAGCTTTGGGTCAAGCATGAATGATTTGTGCTTTTGACTTGTGGAATTCATTGTTGCAGTATTTCTGCATGTTTGAGAATAATCTCATTGGATTGAACTTGTGACACTTCATGACAGTTCATTTTTCAT
>JAUESF010000051.1:8200063-8211894 GCA_032274765.1 Malacoctenus tetranemus
GCCCAAACCCCCCCCCCCCCCCGCCGCCCCCCTTCCCTTTCCGTGTCTCGCGCCTTCAGTCAGCAGATTCCCTCCACTCCCGTTTCTCCAGTAATATTTCAACACGGCACATATTCCTCCTTCTTTATCATCCCACTATCGCTCGCCTTCCCGTTTATTTCCCCGAAAATATGCTTCGTCTGTCTCGTCCTCCAAGAGACACTTGAGTGAAATATCCAAGTAATTCCCACGTGGCGCAGATTTCCATAATTTATAAGCATTAATCACTTTTCTAAGACAAATACGTTCGTAAATCTGCCGCCCTCAGCTCGAAGGCCCGGTTATTAATGGCTGTGGAGAATTTCTGCAACTCTGTCAACAGCCCGGCTTGGCTTCACGGGGCCAATGCACACAGATAATGGGCATATTTACCCTTTTGAATATTGATGCCACCCATTACTCTTACAGTGGCAAAGTCAGAGAGCCCCATCTTGATTCCAACGGAGTAAAGAGAGAGGATCCTAGGTCAAAAGCACCTGCATATGTGCATGATAATTTCACGAAGCTCTTTAAAGATTCATGGGGGACATTAGCATTTTTTACTTTCTCCTTCTGTGGGCCGGCGGATCGCGTGGATAAAAAGCTCAAGTGAGAGTCGCGGATGCGACGTGGCTCCGAGAAGCCGGTTAAAAGCTGGAGGGAAGACGGATGAGCAGCGCCGAGTGAGAAGAGCAGAACGCATCTGAGCACGTTTGATTAAAGGAGACGCCAACGACTGCGAAAGAGTCACGTCTGACCGATATAAGTGATACGTGGTGTACCGTGGCTGTCAAAGACGGGAGGGCGCTTAAAAATGAGATGGAAAGAGTGAAAGAGGGAAAAAGAATTAGGGCTTGACGAAACATTTACATAATGCACGGGGGCTCTCGGAGGTCCGAGTGAGGCGCACAGGGGAGGCGGCGCGCTGACAAGTGATCAACTTCCAGCCAGAGTGTCACCTTTCCCCGTCTCCCCCTCGACACGCGCGTGCGCAAACATGCCAATAATGGGAGTGTGAGGAGCCCCCACGGAGCGCTCAGCCCCTTCATCTCCTCCACCTCCACGGGAAACAAGTCATTTTGTCGCTATCATTACCTCCTCCCCGAGGGTGATGCTGACAGAAACGACTCTTCCCTCCCCCCATTTTGTGAGGCGCAGTATTAATGACGCGATAGCCTTTAGACTGACTGCGGGGACGGAGCTCCCAGGCTGCAGCGCATCCTTCAACAGACGTCAACGACGAGCAGATGAATAAGCGGCGGGTCCTCCACCTCTCCGTCTCCACAAAGCATCACTGCGGGCACTGTTCCAGGAGCTCCTCTTTCCACTGACGTACTAATATGCAACATATGTCGAGGAGTTACATACACTCGATCTGAACGAGGACGAGACGCGCATCAAAACAAAAACACAACATCGTCATAGCAACCCTCAAAAAAAAAACCTTCATGTCTGTGTGGTCTGCTGATTTAATGAAAAGCTTTATTTTCAACGGTACAATAAAGGACAATAATGGGATGCATTTCGAAGCAGCGCGGCCGACTGTTTGTCTTTTCCAGTTTTATATTTTCTTTCTATATTAGAGACCAGAGAAAAACAGAAACACATAAAGTGGAGAGGCTGCATTTCATCAGCGCAGCTTTTAAATCTCCACACGACAACAGGCCGCCTGAAGAAAGTCTGAGATTTACAAACAGAATAGATTTATTAGATTTTAGCACTGTAAAATTATTTGAACTCGACCTGTGCATCAGTTCACCGTTATTTGAAGTTAAAATGATGAAAACCAGTTCTCCCACCTTAAAGGCGACGGCCATAAAAGCCCGTAAATATTTGATGGCAGCTTCACATCACAATCTCAATTATTTAGGTGACCATTTTACCAAGATTAATGCTATATTATGTTTGGGTGTGAAACAGAACAGCTTCTATGATTGCCGTGGCTCACTCACACAAAGGCAATAATAAAGCCACGGCTTTATGTCATGTAGGACATAAAAAGGGGGATTATGGATCAGGACTTCGTGTATGATACGATTCAAACATGTGAATGGTGTGTTTTTGATTATTATTCTACAAAACGTTCTTGTTGCATCGAAATGTTTGTGGGTCCATCAGTTCAAAGGAGAAATATCAACCTCCTGACTGCGTTTCAGAGCAGCAGCATCAGAGTAAAGAAGACGTCAGATACCGTACCATGTCATTGCGCCCGAAGAAGGTGTACACGGCGTACAGGTAGTAGTCGAAGAGCTGCGAAACGCAGTGGATCACATCGAAGGCAATCGGCTTCAGAATGTTCATCATCTGCATGTACTTCCCTGTTCAGAGAGGAAAACGAGCATTTAATAAACACTTTTATGCGTCGGATGTTTTGTGTGTGTTTGATGGCAGCCCGCAATGCAAATTACAGCACAGCGAGCACTCTCCATATTGATTTTCCTTTCAGAGCGGCGGCCCGAGCAGCTTTAGACCCGGCATCAGTTTACAGACAATGAAGTGCTTCTGTTCTTAAGTAAATCTTGCAGGAGATTAAAAAGAGTTAAACTATAGTGAGTTAATCACGGTGGGGAGCGCTTCCTTTAAGGACAAACTAAAGCAGAAGCATGTTGCATTTGCATACAAATTGGTGGAGGTTTAATTTGGCAAAGAGGTAATGAAAGTAATAACTACAGAGGTAGAGGAGTGTAAAGGAGTTACCATTGACACAGAACTGATGAACGGGAGACAGAGTAAGAAATAAACCCAATCTGGCCGGCGTTGCCACTGAGACAGCACTATTTCTCTCACACTCTCATTTTTCACGCCGTTTCTCTCAAATCCTGCGCCGAGAACTCGGCGAGCAATCTAACTCCATCAAAGAGCTGCGGAGAGTGAATTAGAAGTGATTGCGTGAAATCAAACTTCAGCTTTGTCTAGTTTCTCCACATGGCTATAAATCAATATTACCTAGGGTGGGGTGGGGGGGAAGAAAACCTTTATTCTACCATTTGTGTGTGAAAGGGAACTTTGAGGAGGGAGGAGAAAGAAATTCCACTAGAATCTGAGAAAAGTGAACTGTTTGATGTTTTACCAACCTGGATCTGCTGATTTTAACACCAGTCTCACAAATCAGGAAAGGCGACTGCCTCCTTTTAATTCTGGTTCACTCCGAGAATCACATTATAAGGGTCACATCAGCCGGGAACACTCTTCGCCGAGGAAAAGGTCTCAGTGTCTTGAGAGCCACGTCACAAAGACGTGCGAGCGCCTCTTTGGAAACAGGAGGTCAGACCTCGGGGCCGAGGCTAACCGCTAATAGTGTATCTCAGTCACACAGGCTTTGAGCGTAGTAATCGCAATGATTTGCCGGCTTAATTGATGCATAAATGGAAATCTCAGCAGGCCAGAGTGGCTGAGTGTGGGCTCAGGAGGTCTGAGCTCAGAGTGGGTGCGTGTGTGAGCGTGCATGTGTGAGAGCGTGTGCGTGAAACCTACCGACGAGCCGGATGACGTTGAGAGTGGTGTTGGTGAGAATTGGAGCGTTAGTCTTATTAAGGTTATAGTCCGACTTTTTCTTGCTTCTTATGGTCTCTCTGGACACGCTGATGGAGGGCAGAGAGAGAGAAAGGTGGGGGAGAGGGGGCAGAGGAAGGGGGAGGGGGGGGGGGTCAGGGAGCATGGCAGACATATGAGGAAAGAAACAGTAATATGTGTTCACATCACTAATCCGCTGCGACGACGGGCCGGGTTCAAAACCTCCAGCGGGGGTCAGAGTCGAGTAATTGATCAATCAGGATCCATTACGCAATGCAGGGGTGGGGGGGGGGGACATTTCTGAACTGGTGATCTTGGGCCACGAGACCCCCGACACAGAGCTCATTCAGCGATATTAGGCGGCAATCATTTCATCGGTAGCAATCATCGTATGGGCCGACTAATTCCAGGATGTGACCATGTGGCCCCTTCAGGGAGTTAATCACTTCGTATTCCTGCATAAAAGAATCGGAAACACGCCTTTCAGTGACGAACACTTTGTTCATGTGGATTGAATCAGGAGCGAACCGGTGAATGTAGCGAAGTTAAAGCTAATTTTAAAGCCCACGTCAGAGCGTCGAGGTAATAAGCCAGCGAGCGCGAACACCATGGTGAAATTAATAAGACGGCAGAGCAACCTCATGACGGGGCTTCAGAAATTAGAAAGCTACTGAGTGACTAATAAAAAAGAGGGGTGTTAATTTACTTGCAAAACTAATTTAAAAACGTGACTTCAGCCAAAATTTTCTTGAAGCGACACGCCACGCACACACGAAACGCAGCAGGGATGTAAACACACATCCAGCCGAACAAAAAAAAGCGAAACCTAAATCCATCCCGCACGCACGACTCGTCTCACTGAGACGCCAAAAAGGGACGTGAAGCCTCATCGCGCTTCCATCAAAAACGGTATGAAAATAAGCGCTCCAAAATGGACACGGTTATTTGCGGAACTTCATGCCAAGACGGGTACAGTTAGGAAAAAAAAAATCAGAGATGTGATAATTCAACGGTTGCTGCCGATAAAGGAGGCGGCACACAGAACTGTGCCCGGCTGCATTCACGGTTTTCCTTTTCACATGAAAATGAATCCTTTTACACAACATGCGGGCGAGCGCATGATTGCCTTCACCCTTATTAAACGGCGACTAATCTCTCAATAGTCACCAATCACGTAGGTGGGAGAGGGAGAGAAAGAGAATTTTTCATGGGTTGACAAAAATGCCTTATAAAAGCTTTCTGCCTGCTTAGCAGGGTGAGGAAGGGGTGAGCTAAAATTACCGTTGCTGGAGGCATAAAAAGTAGCGTAATGCATGACTTCACATCCTTTCAGCAGGGCCCCGAAATAGAGATTCAAGCAGAGATCACTTCACTTGGTGCCCGTGATTAGCACGAATCTGATCCTTCTGGTGTCTCTGTTCACTCTCAGCCATGTTTCGATGAGTCGGGGGTAGAAATGATGGACATGTGAACAAGTTTAACCTTGCTGACCATGCCCCCCCCCCCTTTCGAGCTGCAAGTCTTAGGAGAAATGCGAGGAACCGGAAACAATGTCACATAGAGCCGACCTTTTCAAAGGGGCATCGCCTGTCTGCTCATCAACGTAGTCCTGCTTGAGCTCTTCGGGGACATCGCTGTCGCTGTCGTAATCCTGATACACGCTCTTCTCCAGCTCGTCCGACTCGTACTTGAGGAACGGAGGAGAAAAGGGTCAGTCAGAGACAAGAGATAACCGGTTCGAAGAAAAAAAACATGCATTGAAAACAACAAATCACCACTTGATAAAGACAAAGTGAGAAAAAGAGCATGTTGTCATTGCCTTTTGACCATATTCAATGCATTATAATACGAGTTAGATTGAGCCAACCAACTCTGAAATCTAAGTTAGATCTCATCTATCTAGTTCTTAGGAACTGAATGCAAACGTGGGCATCTTGCAGGCTGGACTGAGCATGAAAGCAGAGAAGTCGTTACCTCCGAGACGTGTGATATTTTCTTTACTCTTAACGGCATGTTCTGGGAACACAATCATCATTTAGGGGGAATTACAAGCTTTAGAACAAGCTACACTAGCACCTCGTAATCCTGACATGTTAGATTGTACAAAATTGCCTGAGATGACGGAACCTGCGAAGAAAGTGTGTTGAGGTGCTCGGGAGAAAAGAAAGCCTGATTCCCTCAACCGACGGACCAGAAAGGAACAGCTCATCATGCTTTCCCATTATAACCTACACAGCTTCAGTCGGCTTGCTGCCGACTCTGCACGGATCAACGTGTTTGCCATTTTGTGTGTGCAGTTGAGACAGACACACACTGCAACAATGGAGGACACTGAGGCAGCATTACACTCAGTGCTCGGAGTACCAAAGTAAAGTTATCGACTATTCATACGGTTGTTTTGTGACACGAGAGGTTCCCAGCGTTGAACACGGAACCACACTGGAGCTAAGTACAGAGGAGTGATGCAGAGAGACACCAAATTCAAACGAGGACACAAAATACTGCAGTATTTCAAGCGGCTCTTTTCTGCAGTTTATCTCGGGCCCCTGTGCTGCCGTGACCCAGTGACTCATTCCCTATTTAACATCCTATATTGCATGTCAGACAGCGTGTCAAAGAGCTCGAATAATTATCGCAGGATTTGCACCACTGGCCTCTCGGCTTTCTAAAAGTTTGTTATGGCCCTGCTACTGACAGCTTGAGTGCTGCAGTAAACCACTTAATGACCCAAAGTGATTATGTCCCGAATCAGTTTGGCTGCTCGTGAACGTGTCTCGCGTTCTCACCTCAAATCACAGACGTGTTTATTAGTCATACTTGTATGAGTGGGAGTACAGCGGGTGCAAAAAAAAAAAAAAACCCTGACTGAAGCAGCAGAAACTGCGTGTCGACAGGCAGTATAAATAAAAACGATGGATAGCAAGAGGCGGTGCTAAATCTCGACGCTGTTCTTCATGGATAACTATAAATACCAACAGTTTTCATATTCAATCTAATCTTTGCTTCGACCTTTTTTCACCAGCCGGGCAGCGAACGCCCTCACGCGCGCAACACTCTTTCTCGACGCTTACTCCGTTCGACGCCAGCACGTCCTCGGTCTCCTCCTCCTTGTGCTCGATGTGCATCTCGAACGGGTTCCCCTCCTGCACGTACTGCTGGAACAGGGACAGCTCCTCCTGCGCCGGGCCGCCCGAGGAGACGGGCTGTCTGCTCGGAGACACAGACGGAGAGCGGCACTGGCCCATGAACTTAAACTCCTGAAACACACAGGACACAAAAGTGAGTCACGAAAGACAGTTAACATGGCGCTTCTGACCCCGCGATGCCACAGGACGCCCCAAACAGACTGCTACAAATGCTAGCGAGTATAGCTAAGTATCTATTTGTTTATTTATTTATTACTATAGAAGGCCAGGAAAAAAACCCACGCCTGTACAATGAAAGCAACTGAGTGATGTAGATGTGCAAGAAATGAGCAGATTTATTATGAAGCTTCTGTGGCATGTTTGTTTATCGCTGCGTGCGCTCAAGCTAAACAGCGATGATGGGAAAATAATGAAAATGAGAACGGAAACAAAAAAAACAAAAACTGCGTTTGAATTAACACCATTTGTCTTCCTGACACCTCTTTCTATGCATCACTTCTGTTTCCATATGAAGCGCGCCGCGCCGCGTGTTGTGCACCAAGTCGTTTTCTGGAGGCGGACACAAACAGAAAGGAGTGAGGTTCCTTCACAGGCCCTTGTAGGGGCTCTTTGGACTGTTGCTTATGAGTGTGGGGAATAACATACTCCAGCGCGCATCCCACAAGGGACAACAGTCTTTTATCTCCATCTGTGTTATATAATGTGCAGTGAACTTTATATACACACGCGCGCACACGCATGCTCGAGCACAGGCCCACAGGTCAGCGGGCCTCGGGTTTCAAATCCGTATGTAAATTTCACGGCGCCGGGGTTCGCTCTGAGTGACTGTGATGAAAGCTGCGACGCTTCCCCCCCTTTCTGCCTGGCTGCTGCGTTTGTGACTCACATGGAGCTGGGCGATGTTAAAGTTTGACTTGACCGGACACAGTTCCCAACTCTCGTTTTCCAGAAACATCCTCAGCTCCTCCAGCCGTGCCCTGGGAAGGGTGAGAAGAAAGGGGGGGGGAGTTAGAAAAAAAACAGCACAGACAATAAAGTGTCGACATGACTCATCGCTTTTTTTTTTTTTAATCCCCGGTCTTTACGCTGTCTCTTTTCCGGGGCCAAATTTAGATCGACTGACATAAATAAAGCCTGTAAAGGTCACTGAAACACGGTGAGGAGGTGGTGATCGGTGTGAGTGTTTGTTTGTAACATTCTTTTTTTTTAATGTTAACTGTGATCACAGCTCATAGCAGCCCCCCTCCACTGCTCACCTGCTGGGTCAATAAGAGCTCTTTCTGTGTGAAATGTCAGAGCAGTGTTGACTTCAAACACTGTAGCACCTCTTTTTTTTTCATTTCTCTCTTGTCCTAAAGGTGATTGAAGTATTAGAAGTGAAAGATCACTGAACACAGGAGAGACTCGAGTGAGACTCCTTCAACAGAGTGTCAGAACACAAAGTCAAATATAGCCGCCTGATTGCCGTGCAGAGGTTGGCTCCAATTCCCTACAGTGACTTTTCTGCTCCAAAAGAACACACTGATAATTAAAGGCGTTTAAACTTTGAGAGCATTTTAATTAATCACGGCAAATGAGGCACACAAAAGGTGAAGCTCTTTGGCATTTACAATGCTTGAACCCTGACAATGTCATTCGGCACTTCGCGGGCCGACAATACACCCCCGCTGATGACTGAGCGAGCCGCCGCCAGCGGCTGACAGACAATGCAGGCGAGAGTTCCCTGATAGCCATTTTTCTTGGGGAATAAATCAAACTTAAAGCACATTAGCGGCCTCCGCTGAGCAGCGCTAATCTGTGGCAGTCTGCACAGTGCCGCGAGGGTCCGCCTCCTCTCCCTCTCTCAGCACGTCACCTCCGGCTCTCGCAAACGCCGCGCCGAGATCACCTCCACGTCTCCACCTCTCACCCGAGGCTGGATCTCATCATGTTCCGTCAGCCCCCACCCCGTCTTTGCCATTTTCTCTCCACTGTTATGAAGCTCATTGAACTCTAATATTTAAACATCTTAGCAATGATTCTTGACAGGTAACCTTAGCACTGATCAATGCAAATCACCCCTGATGATGTGGCGCTGTCTGCGCGGGGAAAAAAATACATATTTATGAGCGTTGGCAGGGGGTTATGTAATCAAGATGTAAATGTGCTTCCAGCTCAGTGAGTGTTGCCGTGTAATTACACATCAACTCCAAAAGATGGTTATGCCGGGAACAGAGTGGTAGAGACAGCCAGTCCCCCTGATTGTGAGGGAAACAGGTTTTATCAAGCAAAAACAACCCGATCCACCGTTGATCAGCTTCGTCGTCTAATGAACAGGAGGAACATCTGCTGAAGGTGATCCAGGAGCGAATGAAAGGGGGTAAGACGCTGACCTGTGGTAGTTTTTGAAGTAGTTTACGCTCTGCCGCTTGATGGACTCCTGCAGGACCTCTGACTTACTGCCGCAGAACTCCTCGCCCACCTGCATCAACCTGCAAAGAGAGGATTAGGAGGAACCTGTGATACGAATACAGAGACAGTGGGAGAAAGCACAGGGAGGTAAACACCGATGGGGGAAGGGTGAAACGAGGAAGGGTGACGTTACGACGGCTGAAACAAAATCTGACAAGTCTGCGCTGTGAAAATAAACCTCCGAGGAGGAGCGAGTGGATTAGATAAGTGTGTTGCTTTGAAAGCTCCAACAAACAAAACAAATGTTGGGGACAGAGACAAAAAGACTCACTGTCACCAGGCTACGAATGGACTATGTAGAGAGAGGGGACGAGTGGAGCCGCATTTACAGGAAGCCACTTCTCCTGATGAGTAATAAATTACCACAGGCAGACATTCAAACCATGCAAATGATCAGATTCAGTTACCTCATAATTACACTATACTCTATCTGCATAAAATGTAAAATTTATCATAATAGTCAACATGAGGGCAGGTCTATTTCATCATTGTTGTCCGTATAACAGAAATCCTTGCAGATATATATAAAAAAAAACAGCCCTTCGCTTCAAAGCCTCTGGAGGATTACTGTGCTGTGTGCCAGACTGACAGCTGAGCTCGCAGGGGCACAGAGACACAATATAAACACACTTCCTCTGACTGTAAGTTGCCAATCAAAACGACACCGAGCGCACTGTTAGAAGTGGTGA
The DNA here is from genome assembly GCA_032274765.1 of Malacoctenus tetranemus. Taxonomy (NCBI): domain Eukaryota; kingdom Metazoa; phylum Chordata; class Actinopteri; order Blenniiformes; family Labrisomidae; genus Malacoctenus; species Malacoctenus tetranemus. The sequence goes on from JAUESF010000051.1 coordinate 8,209,881, forward strand.
TGAGGAGGAGGGGCCGCGCTTTTCTGCATCTCAACTATGCAATCAAAAAAACGATGCGCTCCCGCGTTTGGACACGACTTCCAGCTGTTTAACATGCTGGGGCTGAGCAGGCACGCTCTCGTTTCACCGTATTTGAAGGTGCATTTGGATGTTATCCAAAGTGAGCAACAAAGACAGTCAAAGACAATAGTTCTTTATTTTGACAATCAGCTCAACGAAGAGAGCGAACCAACGCACATGTTTCAGCTGGAGATTTGCTGTGTAACGCTAATAAACCTCCTGAATCCTTTCGCCACAACCCGGCGCCCAGCACACACAGATCTCGCTGCCTGACGAACAATAACCTGAGACTACAGTTAAAGCAATGTAATAAAGCTTTTGCAGCTTCCTGTCTTGCAGTCTATTATGAGAAATTGAAATGGTGTTCCACAGCTGTGCAAGCAGAGTTAAAGCAATCAGCGTGTTTGTAATTAGGTCAGGGGAAAAAACAAGACTTTATTTTGTAATTCTCTGGTGGACAAAAACAAAGCTAATAGGAAATTTCTGATTGGATGAACGAGTGTCTGTGTTTCTGCGTGCATAATTTGAGTTGGTCTTTGAGCGAGCGACGATGCAAATGAATGCGAGCAATTAGTGAAGGCAAGAAAAAAAGGAAAAAAAAGCACAGAAGACAAGAACGAGACAAGGTTGAAATCAGACCATTGGATGGATGCAAAAATGGGCCGTACCTGCTGATGACGTCCAGCACGACGATGAAATCGTCGTATTTGAAGTTGGACATGTCTGTTCCCAGGATGTAGGCTTTCACCTTCAACTGGACATCCTGAGGAGAGAAAATGAGATGGGCAGTAACTTCTGGGAGGAGAGGCTGCGGATGGAGAATGTCAAGGTTTGGGGTGGGGGAGGTGACGGCAGCAGCCCTCGTTTTCTACAAACCTGCCAGATTCGTGTCAGCCCGTGCTCCAGCTTCTTCTGGACATAACTGCGATCCACCACTAACTCGTCGGACTGTGCGGCTGCAGCATCATCTAAAATTAGTCAGTGAAAAACAATACAAACACAAATGACCTACAAACCTGATAGAGGACATGAAATCTCCCTTCTCTGACACTATTTCCATCTACATTCTGTCCATCCAATGAGGCTAATCAGAGTGTATCACAAGCTGAGGGGATTAAAAAGACTTTTGTGTGGCTGGAAAAGCCAAACAAACAAACAAACAAGCAAACAAAAGAAGATTGCTCAGGTGTATTGTAATACGAACAAAAAAGTGTGGTGTCGCGGATCAACACATCGGAGCCCCTTTAGGGAATTGTCGAAGGTGCTTCGGTGTCAGCTGGAGGCGCTTTGACTCTGCTGTGTTCGCCTGTCAGCAAAACTGACGAGAGCAGAGGTCACGTATCCCTGCAGGAGGAGGAGACTGACAGCAGTCTGCCATCCAACACGGCCGGCTTCCATGACAGTTAAATCAGGTGTTGGAGTCTCGGCCTGTCAGACGCGGCTCCTCCAGCTACTCTCTTCCTCTCCGCGAGCTGCAGACGCCGCAGAGCGGCAGCCATGTTGCCTTCCAGCTGAAAACCGCTGGAGTGAAGCTAAAGCTGCTCTGACACGTGTGAGAGGGGTTTGTTTTCAGGACGCGGCTTCAGGATCAAGGCCGTGAGTCCACAAGCAGGTGGTCGTCAATTCAATATCAAAGTCCATCCTTGGGGATATGTTAAAGAAGCAGCGAAATGGACAACAACATTGGCCGCAGATTACTTGCAATATGTTTGTTCATCCACTTGGCTTCCTCCATACAATGATAAAAGGCTCTTTTATTATAGACACCACTATATATTTATTGAATTTATATCTATAATACGCCCTAATCTGTCGACAATTCTTCCAAACTTTCGCAATTTTTGCCTTCTTGTATTTCGAGGACAGAATCTGCTCTTATGCATCTTTCCATTAAAATCAAGCCCACAAGAACAAACTCAGTGTTTGGTAAACAACACTTGCTTTGCGTGTAAAC
>JAUESF010000051.1:8220868-8235871 GCA_032274765.1 Malacoctenus tetranemus
CCGCAAACCGGTCGAACGAAGCGTCCGCGGACCGTTTGGTGGGACAGGAAACAGCTGGAACGGGTCTGGAAATTAAATTCTGGTTTAATCTGCGTTGGTTTGCTGCAGGGCTGAATAATTTACCAGGAGAGAGCCAGGAGTGCACCCTAAAAAATTAATTTAATAAAATAAAATAAAATAAAATAAAATAAAATAAAATAAAATAAAATAAAATAAAATAAAATAAAATGAATTTTTTGTACCATCTTATCACACCCATCTAACGATGTCAATCGTTTGCTGCCTGCCCATCAACCTACAGCAGAAGGTTGCCTAGCAACAAGGAGAGGGTGCTGGGGGGGGGTTGCACTGTGTAGGTAAACCACGTCGGTGGGGTTTGACGAGGAGGAGTAACCTCAACCTCGACCTTAAATCGCTGGTGTAAAGAACCAATGTTCAACCTCGACGCCTCCCTCCTGCTCCGTGACTGAGGGGCCGAGCGGACGGCCCGCCTGGGATCTATTTCCCGGCAGCCATTTCTAAAGACGGTCGACGATCATTATGCACAAAACATATGCCCCGCCGTGTCGAGGAGGTTTGGAAAAGAAAGAACGGAGAGCATTGTTGTAATCGCGTGCGTGGGTGAGCGAGAACGCACAGAAAAAGGAGAGATTTCAAACGACATCCAGGAGGATACAGTTTCCCATCACTTAGTGACAGAATCACAAAGGAACAGACAAACAAATGAACCCAGAAACAATTAATACTGTCAGCGATCCTCAGCTTGGTTGTACAAGCAGAGAAAAGGAAGAACTGCATCCTTTCTTTGACTAAAAGCAGCAAACATCTAATGAACTGGGCAGCTTGGCCGACGGATCAAAGACGGAACATCACAGCAATGGGAAGAAAGAAGCGAAAAGCTTGGCTGGAAAGCTGCTTCCTTCAGATGTGACCTGCACCCGCGACACGACAAAAGCTGCATGAGGCCCGCGTCTGCCTATAGACCCACGATGTTCCAGGAAATTATATGCTGCAGAGAGCAACGGGACCACAAACCGGTGACATACAATAACTGCCGGCATCACACAGGCGACACCTCGTTGTGTTTTTCCTGATCGCGTTACAGCTTCCTGAAATGGTCTCAATGATCGCTCCCTGTGGCTTGTCTGGATTTCTTCTTCTCACAAGATACAATCAGCGGTGAAAGTTCAGCAGCTTCCACAAACGACAAAGTTTATTGCACACAACAAAACGAAATACAAAATCAGGAATAATGAGGGTCACTCCCCTGAAATGTACTTATTCTAATCTGATGTAAATGTACCTCTAAAATGAATCCCGTTAAGTGGATGCATATCATTACTTTTGCGACAATGGTCTCTACATTTCAAGTAAGATGCTAAGTGAGTTGTTAATATGCTGGCATGTGCTGCCCTCTCTTAATAATGATCGTATCTCCTGTAAGAGACTCCAAAGGATCCTCTTTTTTTGGCAGTGAACTTCCCCCCATTTGAATCCAGAGGAAAGTCGGGCAGGCCGGGGAATTGATGCAGAGTGAGGCTCTCCAATAGTGATGAGATGCTGATGTAAAATTGATAAGACCCCTCCACAATCAGAACTGACCTTTCCCGAGCGCTCCCCATTCCCCGTGAATTTTTAAGGCGCATAACTGAACCGTGAAGTTCAGAGGGCGCGCTGCGGCTCCAACATTTTCTTAACCTTTACTTATCGGGGAAAGGAGGGGGAAAAAAAGCCTCACAAGTCTGCGCTTCGCCACAAACACCGACTCCTGGCAGCGATACAGACGGGCCGAGGGAGACTTCAAAGCCTTACTCAGCAAATAAACTGCATTTGTTAAGGGGAGCGGCGAGCGCTGGAGATTTCCCCAAACGTGCAGACGTGTGACACGGCCTTTCACAGGTGTACGTCTTGTATACTGCCAGAGAAACATCGGGAACGACTCGCTGAGAGTGTCTTCACTGCAGAATGCCGACAACCTGAGAGGCACGCTGACAGACATTTCAAATACTCAGGAAGGACACTTTTTTTTAGCACCTACAAGACACTGCATCAGCCCTGTGCTGGCGTAGCACAAAAGCTGCACCAATTTGGAGTCAAACTAAGTACAACATCACAGGTCAAAACTTAGACCTAACAGCGAGAACAGCATGTTAAAAATGCAATATTAGACCTGGACACACCGAAGTGCACCACGACTTTGTTCTCTGCACCAAATCTTTGGACTGTTACAACAGAGCCCTCAGTCTTTGGCTGGAAGTCACTGCAGGCAGCCTGAAAACAGTGTCAGTGATGCAGTGGAACTGCATGTGGCTTCATTGGAGAGAGAGAGAGAGAGAGAGAGAGCGAGCGAGGGGAGCTCGTGTTTCTGCGCGCGCCGCTCGATCAATCACGATCACGGAGCCGAGACCGAAAACGGCGCTCTGCCTCCGTCTTGGGTTGGCCAGTGTACAGTACGCGTACAGTACGGCGCGGCTGCGCCGTGAGAAGGATCGTCCAAGCGGTGCGCGGTTCTGACAGGGAATCCATCAAACCCAAGTAAACAGCAGGACGCATCAGTAACCAGTGAACAGTTTCATGCACACCATAATTCAGACACACGACTCGGACTCAGAATAAACCCAACAGAAGATAAATTCACTGGGCAAAAAAAAAAACCAGACAACGTAGTAACAATATGGACAGCTTGTAGATACCCTGAAATTCAAGATTTGTATTTTTTCTTTATTTTTATAGCATTAAAAAAAGAAAACACAACCAGAGGTGCCGATATGGAATCCCTGAAACCAACCAAAGACTCTGCAACCAGGAAGAGCAAAAGAAATACAGAGAGCCATCACTAGAAGAGAGGATACGTAAATAAGTTGAAGGGCAGCTGTTAGAAGTTCAGAAGGTAAAGGACCGATAACAAAAACCTGCAGAGTTACAACACCGCCCCAAACACGGAGGTCAAGGTTCAACAAGGAATTCAATCGCTGCTCACATGTTTGGAGGGACTGTAAGAAAAACCCATCAATGCCTGCTGCTCGCGCGGCCTTGACGTTCACTCCTGAAAAGCCCTTAAAGCTGCGTATTGAAGTGCAAGAAACATCCACTAATAACAGGAGCCTTTCCCCGCAACGATTCCTTAGACATGGAAATAAGACTTGTTTCTATTTGCAGAGAGAGAAAAAGACAGAGATAACCGAGGCATGTACGGACATGGTCGTTATACAGAAAAAGTGCTGAGGCCGGTGTAACGAACTGGCTCGATATTGGGAGCAAGATTAATTATCTGGTGGTGACAGGCGACAATGCACGACGCCACTCACTAAGGTAATAACATTTTTTTTTTCATTTCTCTCAATCACTTTCTGGACGCTCGCCTCGACTCCTTCATTTCACTCTATTATGGGAAAAAAAATGAAAACTCCTTTTTTTCCTCTCTCGGCTGCAGGATTATGACATTAAGGAGGGCGGTGAGGACCGACTGTGTGTGTGTGCACGAGCCCACGTCGGTGCATCTCCCAGTCTGTTACACGCCACGATATCAGCACTATGTTAATTCCAGTTATTAAAGCTGAATTGAGGCTCGTTAGGTTGCCACAACAGCCTGTAGCTTATTAAAACTGGCTGACTCACTTTTGAGTCCATCCGCTCCGCCTACTTGCAGAAAGTGGGAGCGCGGGAGGAAACTGAATGGCCGCCTTACCGTGCACAAGTCTTTGTACTGCATCTTCTGGAACTTGGTGTCGGCGTTGCCGGCGCACAGCTCCACGTAGCCCAGCACCACTTGGAACACCGTGTTGTGGATGGCCTGGGTGAAGTGCATGTGCAGCTGGTCCATGGCGGTCTGCGGGGAGAGCCGGTCACACTGTTATGAGAACCATTAAGTCAAGATGCCGCTGCCAGGCGCCCAGCACGGACCTGTGAAAAGGCAAATGTTGTGAATTTTCTGCAGACACATTTTGTTGCTGCCACAACGGGCGCAGGGGACGCGAGGATATCGGCACAAAGGGAGAGAGACACACAGGCAGTGTTTGTGCCATAAACGCTGTGGAAGGCTTCCAGCTTGGTGCACTTTGTGCAATTATAATCTTCCCCATAATACCACAAGCTACTGTGTCAAAATAATACATAACCGCAGAGAGTTGACTTAAAGGAAAATAAAGCCTGAGATGCTCTCGGGCTGCATAACGCCTATGAAATACAGGCCATTTATCTGCAGCTGGATGTTTTCAGCAGATCTTCGGACCAAGTAAATAGAGTCTCTGCGGCGTTGGCGTTGAAACAGGTGTTGGAGTTTATCCATATAACTCTTAGGATGCAACATTGATAGTCAGGACAGTCCTGAGTCTGAAGCAGACCATTAGAGGAAGCCAACTCTGGTCCAGTTCAGCTTGTTGTGAATGTGAGAGGTTGTCAAAAAGCTACCGACTTGCTTTGCAGAGATGTGGGTGTTTGTCGTTTCCAGTGATTCCTGGCAACATTTGTTTGCACAACAGCTGGTAATGTGAGTCAATGTTGGAATTAAATCATCAACGAGGGAAGTTTCAATGAAGCGTGATTTCCTTGTTTCACTCTGTGACAGCAAAGCGAGGATTTAACTCTGCAGTTTGACAAAAAAAAGGATTAACTGTGGAAAAAAAACAGGACATCAGCGAATCATTATGTTGATTTATATTGGCAGCAGGAGTGCTGTGATGAAGAAGTGATGAAGTTTGTTATGGTGGAGGTGGTCGGCGCTGCAGCCTGGAAAACACTTTACTCAGTCTTTCCTTTTCTGAGCACGTAGGAGAAGCTGCGCCGGCCTCTGGGTAATGTAAAGCATGAAAGTCACTCTCCGGAGTGTTCGGTTTGTTTAGGCGACTGTGGAGGCATGAAGGTGGATCAAGGTGAGCTCCATGCAAACACACTTGCACCCCCCTGTCGTTACCAAACCAAATATCCTACCGCCCACATTTTTAACAGCGAAACAGGGGAAAGGGGCAGGTAGCTTGTGTCTATTTTAATTTTGTTCGATCTCTCTTCGTTCCCTCCCAGCATCGAGTAACACTTAGTCCCATTTTCTGCATTGCTACTCACACTCTCTGGCTTGCTGGGGGGACCTTTGGGAAATGAGAGCGCCAGAATCGCCAGAGCCGTGGAAGCAGCACGAGCAAAGCCCTGGGATATGGGTGCTGTAGCACAATTAGATTTTTTTTGTAACCACGGGTATTGTGGCCACAAAATCTTGCCCCCCCACACTTTCATTCTGACCCCCTGCTGCCACGGAAATAATTCAGACGTTTCCCTTCTCGCTCCTTCTGACTCTCTGGCAGAGTTTCGCCTCCTTTTGCCTGATAAAAACGCACGGAAATCTCAGGGCGCCCAAAGCGAGGACTGTGAGCAAACTGATAATTGAAGCAGCTCCATCGTCCTTTGTGAAAAATAACGCTCGTCTCCTGCAGAAACTTCCGGCAAACAAGCAGACGTTTTGTCGGATAAATGGTGAGAAGCAGGCTGGATGTCAGGCCATTTAGGTTGAGGGAAATGAGAGAAATGCATTAGAGCCAGATAATGGCTGTGACAGATGAGGGAACATTTTCGCAAAGGAGGAAAAACACACGCGCGCTCTCGCACACACACACACACACACACACCACTGGAGGTGGTATGTAACAGGTTACTAGGTGCATGCTGAGGACGATTACTGCATTGGATGGGAGTTAAAATGTGTAACCAAGTAAAGAAGTATCTAATTAAAACCACACGCGTGTGTTTGTGAGTGTGTGACGCTGTGAAAACCACTCGCTAAGATTCAGATAATGGGATCAGCACAGAAGCAGCGAGGGTAGTACCGGCAAATCCAAGCAGCAACCAGCACTCGAGGGCGACTTCAAAATATACTTAACATGCACTTATTCTGTTTTTGTGTCTGAAACGCTCATCGCCACAGTAATAGTATAAACATGACTCACAACAAGGCCGGAAGGCTCTTGAGCCACCTCAAGAATCAAAACCTCCTAATGCCAAGTGGCATGGAGCCTATTTATTAACACCAACAATGGCTCCCGTTGGTAATAATACTCATGTTGAGTGGGAGAGTATAAAAAAAATCAACACCTCGGTTTGATTTGTGTGTACATTCAACAGCTTAACATCTTATTGATTTTCCATTTTGCCTCCGATGTATCAAACTATAACAGTGGTGAGAGTCAGCGTCAAGTGAAAAGGATCTCACTTCATTCTGCAACGTCTGTTGTGCTTTGTAACAAACACCCAACGGGCAGAAAAGATTACTGGAAGATTTCATCATTAGAATATTTCCTCCAGAATATAATTATTATTAATACTATTTTTATTATTACAAACTGGGTGTCTTGCTTTTAGACTGTGAAAGGAAAGTCTAAGACAGTCAGTAAGACTGGAACTGATTCGCCCAATGTTGTTTTTTGCAGTTTTACACTTGAAAATCTAAAACCCTTCACATTGATTTGACAGTTAAGGAGGTATTTCTATTATTTAGGCTTATTTAGCAGAGTGATTTCAACAGCAACGTCTTTTAAAATGACATTTTTAAGTTTTACATTGATTTCCTCAATAATAAAACAGACACAGGTTGTAGGACATCTGATGATTGTTAATTCAAAATTGGCTGGAATAAAAAGAACAGAATAATTCATTGCAGCAATGAAAAAAACAAAACATTTGCAGCAAGCAGCAAGCAGGCCATCGCATCCGTCACTCCCGGTCCGACTGGTCCGACTACTGACCTGCGTTTTGCCCAGGAGCGAGTAGGCCAGCTGGACCTTGGTGTAGTGCGAAACATCAAAGTGCTTACAAGTCTTGGACAGGGCGACATCGAGCTGCTCCTGGAGCCAGAAATAGGAAAGGACGACAAAAAAGTGGGAGGAAGGCGGTGAAGGGGGGGGTGGGGGGGGTGAGGGATTATCAACGTTAAGACCGGGGATTTAGATATAGATGTGCAGATGTAAAGCTATCACACAAGGCCAAGGGCAGGTAATTGGATGAGGATGTGGGTGCGCCTGAGTGTGTGGAAGTCTTTGACAAAGAGACAAAAAGAAAGTTTGTCGGGAAAACCAAGAAGGAACCGAGACGTGTAACAACCCTGACACCATAAGTTCAGGAGCGAAGTGCTGACAACAGCGAACACATCCAGTGGGACGAGTCTCGGAGCGCTTTTCCTCAAGATCGTGGACGTCTATATGTGGGAAAAAATGTAAATTCAGTAAAGTCCCTGAATGGAGGGGAGAGCACCTGTCAGTAACAGGCGTGTATGAATACACATTAAGCCGAGGTGTTTTTTTTTTTTAAATGTGAGACAGTGCTTCGTGCGTGTGTTTGCCTTTATGATTTTAGAGGATTTCGCGCCGCTTATTCACTCACGCTGACAGGTAAACAAACAGGCACCTCGGCGGGCGCCTGCGTGTGTCTGCGCGCGCGCACGCCTCCTCCTTGTGTACGGACCGAACTGTGAGTAATTGATCTACTCAAGCGGAGCAGCGGCACTGCAGAGAAAATTGCTTTGCATACCATTTATCACACGCAAGTATCACGACACAGGCAGAGATGAAACAGATATAATTTACTGCGCTTGCACATTAATGACTTTCTGTATGTGTCAATATTTGGCGGGCTCAGAAGGAGAGAGCCAAACCATCCGAGTGTCACAATGAGAAGTAAAGTGCCTCAATTGGATGAAGGCTGCTCCAGAATTACAAGGTTAAAGCCAAATATGATGGGCTGCTCAAAGACTCTTCTCTGACATCACTCTGGTAACCAAATTAGAGACAAAGGAGGGACACACGTACCTCGATTTGCTCCAGAGTGTCTTGCAGTTTGGAATTTAATTCACTGTGGAAGAAAACAAACAGTGGACGATGAGTTGACGAACCATTTTTTTTCATGATCAACACATTTGTTATTTTTCTGTGGGAAAATTAAACGCATAGGATTTAGTGGCATCTAGTGGCGAGGTCGCAATTTGTAAACAGAGTGCCCTGAAAAAAATACAGAGTTGTTTTTTATTCACAATAGGATGCAAAAACAGGGTAAGGAAGCATATAATCATGTTAATCAGTAGACAATCGTTTTGATTTTCAAAAGATAAATAGCAACCCTGTGTGAGTTACTGTGGGAACAACAAAGAATCTCTTATAGCTTATATTTAGCACTTCTTTATGACAACCACAATGTGAGACAAATACAGGACTTTATTTCATTGTTAGGAGCGTTCTTCCATTTCATTTTTTTTCTCTGTAAACCGCCCGGCGTGCCTCGGCGTGTGTGTCCGTCCTCGTAGCGTGCCGTCTGAGACACAAACCGCCTCCGCATCCCTCCAGCACACTCGCATTTTCTTTTGCCTTTTCTCGGGTAATTCTTTCAACTCGAAAGCGGAGAGGCAGAAGGAGAAAATCGCGACTACTTCGCCCATTCCCAAGACGCACGATTCCCTCAATTCCCTCACGACGTCCCCGCATCCATTCATAAACATCCTCCGTTTCGCAGCTTCGCTGCCTCCGTCCCTGCTTTGCTTGGGGTCTTATTCAGGTCAGCCTGCTCTTATGTTGCGCCTTGTGAGTCTGCCACCGCCCGAGGGAAAGAGTGTCCTTAACAAATTGCTAATTAAGCTTCTTAGCTTCGGTGGGGGATGAGGGGTGAGGAGAGGAAGGGGGGAGACCAACTGAGGGGAGGCGACGGGCTGAGGCCACCATGTAATTTGTGTAACGGGCGAGAAAAGGAGGAACATCTTGATACACAGGAACCCTTCTTGTACCCACCTGTGAGTGGGTTTGCGTCAGTGTGAGAAACAGTTAATTTACATTCAAACAATGAACAAGCAGCCCAATCGCACGAAACATTGCAACCATCAACATGGATGGCAGCTCAGTTTAGCACCAGTGGGAAAGCAAAACTCAAAGCAGTAAACAACATATAATCTCCGTTGCCAAAGCTGAACTGAATGAGGCGCGATGGGCCACAGAAAGGACAATGCAGGAAATCCTCAGTTACAACATCAAAAGTCAAAATCTCCGTCAGTCGTCTCCAGGGGGGAAAAAACATACGCAGCGAAGTTGGTTCAACAACAAGTCGGCGAGCGGATCAATGCAGTGTCCAGGCGAGCTGAGAAACGCATCCCAGTGTCCACAGAGTCAGACTCAGGGGAGGGCTAAACAAAGGTTTCCACAGTGGACAAACCCGCAGGTGTAGGGGAGGGGGGGGGCGCAGAGGCTGAGTGAAGCCGGGATATTCGTCTGAAAAAAAGAAACCTATCCCAGCTTAAAAGGAGCTAAACAACAAACCGAACAGCAGTGGGACGATTGTGGAGGAGCACAAATAAATCATCCCAGCAGACCGGTGCCAGGAGTTACAGGGGCCGAGTCACTGCAGCCTGGCAGGCGGCCAGCCGAGGGGAGCAAACAGAGGGAGCCGGTCAGCAACAGGACTCAGCATGAGTCACTGGAAAGTTCCTTCAGATTCACACCAACTTGGACGGAAACATCAAACTGAAGCCACTCATGTCTTTCTGGTCAATCTGACTGTGGAGCAAGAGAGAGACAGAGTCAAGTTGTTTCTTTTTTTGTTTCGTTTTGGCTTCGTCACGGAATTAATTCAGTGTTTACACTAAAAACGTGCTGGCAGCTTACAGAGGTGAGGCTGAAAGAAGATAATGAAGTTTTGATGCCGAACATTTTAAACGAAACCAAGTCAATTACACGTTCACTGGTGAAGTCGAAGGGAATTCGCAACATATACAGGATAATGTTGGCCAGGGGGGCTCGTGGAACCAAATCCATCTCCCCCCGAATGACTAAGGCTGCTAAATCAGCAGACAGAAAAAAACAGAACTTAACCAATGCATTTTGAGATTTACATTCAACTCAGTTGCCAACTTGAATAGAACCATAATTCAGCAGAGGCTAAAATCACCGCAAGCTTCAAAATGCGTCCCCTCATGCACGATTACTCAGGTTCAGAAGGTCTGAGATCTACAATGTCTAAAATGTTATTCAAATAAAGTTTTTATAAACAGGTTTCAGCCTGTTGCATTTACAATTTTGCATGAGAGAAATAGTGTCATTTTTCCACAAATTGCACCTCTTCACCAAGCAAAAATGACATTTTTAGTTTCCTGTTTGGAGACTAAATAACTCTGATTTGCTCTCTTGGAGCACAAGGACACCGAGTGCTGTGGCACAAAACTTCAACTACACTGAAACACAGGCGGGCAAGTGAATATCTACTAAACACTGTCTGACGTGTTTGGCTGCCAATCAATTTTGTGCCTCTTTACACATTATTTGACATCACATTAAATACGACCTCCAACACACCAAACTGACCGAATCACGCCTTGACTGACACTTCACAACGTCACGAAGGTGCCCAACATCGATCGCCAACAGCAGCAGAGGTCATCCCGGAGCAATAACTCAGGTCAGCTGCCGTATCTGCGCCCCGCCTCTGCATGCATTACTTGATTACAGTGTCCAGTCGCTGTGTACATTCTGCTGCATACAGATGCCGCCGCTCGCCTCGTGCTGGCGTCCTTCCACCATCAGACAGAATGCATTAATAACAGATGAGGAGAAAAACCTAATTAACAATCTGTTCCCTGCAGGGAACACGAGGATTGAAATAGAGTTATGTGGTAATCAGAGAGGTTGCTTTTTTTTTTCCTCAGCCCCTTTTTCAATTATCAATGGCTAAAGGTGTCCACAGGGGCTTTCAGGTAAGTCAATCCACATTGAGACTCGCTGATGCATTAAAAGGGGGCTGCCAAACGTGCCGATTTTGCAAAGGAGTCAATTTTTTAGTTTTTTTGTTGGAGATTTGTTAGCCGCTGCTAGCAGGTAGCCACAGAGGCGATGCAGTGGCAAAGAAAGCAGTTCAATGAGTGTAACGCAGCGAGAAGGGACGACCGCAACCACAACTACACAAGAAAGAGAGCCAAGGGTGGCTGGGAGGGAGCCAGAATGCAAGCGGGGAAGAAGAGGAATCACTCATTGTGTCTGCATGGCTATAAATGCTAATTGCCTGATGTTGGTCAATGTCTCAGCAGAATACCTGGTGAGTTTTTAGCCTTTTTTTGTTGGTAACTCGTTAGCTGGGACACAAGCCAGGAGAGTTAGTTCCACATGACGATGAAAGTAACTACTGTTGGCCTAATGCCATCAGAAATGACAGCAGATGGAACAGCAGTCAGGTCAATAAAATCCAAATTTCAGCTGATTTCCTTCTGCAAATAAACATTAATTGGTGTAATATCCTACAGACTGGTGTCACAGTCTGTGTTGCTGCCACACCACTAACAGAATAAGCCGCGCTTAGTCTATTAAAACATATTTTACTCTAAAGTCGAAAGTGAAAAACTATTTATTCAGGGCTGTTGGAAAAACAAGATAACACATCAGACTAAAAAAAGGTTTGCAGGAGGAATCAAGACATCCACAAAAAAAGTGCTGCAGCTGCAAACACACAGAAATAGAGATGTTAAAAAATAATCCCCACTCGGCACACACTCAACTGAAAAAAAGAAAGATGTTTGTGACAAACACAGCTAATATTCTTGGTTTCATTTTTAAAAAAACAAAGAACAAAAACATGTCACTGAGGCTACAGAGATCAACTCGGTGTTGCATGTCGCCTTCATCATTTCCCAGCGCTCAGTGCAGCTGCTCTTCTGAAGTGCCAGTGGTTCAAGTGCAGCGACGAGAACGAAGGCGATACGAGTGAAGGCAATGTGGCTTTGGATAAAAAATCTCGTGTCACGTTGGGCACTTTGCACAAATTCTGCTCTCTGCATTTCAGGGTGACACAATAAGAAGTCCTCTACCCTCCTGCACGCACTCCGCCCCTCTTGAACCTGCAGAAGAATCGCAGCATCCTCTGAACAGGTTTCAGCACCTGTCAAGCACAGATGAGTCGTGTCACCTTGAATAACCCACAAACTGTGGTAAAAGTATCAAATAAGGACAACTTCATTTCATTTAGTGCCAAAAACAAGAGAGTACTTCACGCTTATGGCAGAAAACATCATTATTCTTAAGTTTTAATGGGAATTAGTGTGAAGTAGCAGTTTACCAAGAGTTTTTGTCTTTATATACATGCATATTCACACACGTGCTACACGTCTGTTCTGGTTGGTGTTGACAGTAGTGAGAAGCGATGCAAAGTCTGTACGATGCACCACGAGTGCGGCAGCAAAGTTAATGAGCTTCACTATTGTCTTGCAAATCCACTGATGAGCGCCTGTGAAAACAAGCGTCCTAACCACACAAATAAACAGCAGTGGCAGGTGGGAGGGAGCAGTGGGAGGCACCACAACAATACCCTCTGCATATTATTGACTTGGTGATCACCGTCTCGCCGCAGTCGATCTGTCACTCACGTGGCGATGTCACAGCAGGATCGCCATTATGCTTCCTTTCCGCTTTGCGCTGGCTGACGCGATGTCAGGAGTGTTTTCATCGTTGAATTCAATACGTGTGCTTAAGCACGGGTCTGAATTCAGGAACAACGAGCAGCCTTCACTGTGAAACCACATCTGGCTGTGTTGATTGTTTGTGTGATGATGGTTTCTCCCAGATGTGTATTCGGACTCCGACTTTCACAGCTTTCTGACAGAGCAACAGTCAGTCACAGAGAGTGGGAGCTTCCTCATGCCTTTTCATGAAGTATTCTGTCCAAATCTGCACCCACAGGAGGAGGCAAGCTGGACGGCACATCCCCGATCAATTCTTAATACATACATAAAACTGGAACCACTCGACTCCAGCTGCAGACTCAGTGCAGCGACTGAAGACAGCAACAGATATGAGACCAGTGATTCTTTACATATGTGATGCGCGTCAGGTCAGTACAAAACTTTACAAGCCCTCGATTGTTGTGGACAGAAGCAAACATCGAAAATAAAGTGAGCCTCAAATATTCTTTCTGAAACATTTTAGAAACATGTTGATATCAGATGTGGACATGGATTAGGATAAAAATGCATTTCCTGCAGTAAAAAGGAAGGTTAATAAAATGTGTTTCTCATACAAATTGTTCTGCTATTATACATTCCATTCTATTTTTGACTCTTTTCATCCAGATGATTTTAGGCCGACATAAATCAGAAAGATCATCTCGATATCACAACGTCTTCAAATCACCCAGGAAATTAGGTGCACGTCTCCTCCAATTGTCCCCCCACCCCCCACCCACACCCCGACACGTAGCGCCCCATCAATCTGCTCGTGCTCTACCTGATGCAGCTGTAGTGTTTGAAGGTGCTGGCAGCCTTCTGGCATTCCAGACACAGTTGGATTGCACCTGGGTAGTCTTCCTCCTGACAGGAGAACAAAGAGATGAGGTCATTTAATGGTCTGGTCGAGTTAAAAAAAACAACAGAGAGATGGATTGGTTGTTTATTTAAACTGTGGTTTAGTGGTCAGTCTGTCTTTTTTAGAGTTCCACTGCAGCAGCAAAGACCTCTGGGTAACGGCTGATAACAAAAGTGTTTCATTCGTGACAGTTTTCTCATCCAACACTTTCTTAAAATGACTATTGTGGGAAAATATGTCCAGACAGCCAAATATTGCACTCGGTGGTGGTCGGATCCTTTTGACACACGACAGCTGACCCTAATATCAGACGGGTGTTCATCAGAGCCTCTGCTGGTTGTGTGGGTTTTGCTTTCAGCCTGCAATTCCTGCCGACATTTGACCTTTGGAGTCAATCATGAACATGTCTGTGTTTGCTGGTTCGCGCATGCAGCATCGTACCTCCAGCATCTCGCTGAGTCTCACGTCGGTTCTTTGCTGCGAGGGGAGAGAAATGAAAGAGACAGGATATCAGTGCGGCGACAAATCACATAAAAGACACAATGTTTGGTAATAACTGGCTGGAAACAAACACAAAACCTTCTTGCTGTGACATTTCATGTAATCACTATAATTTGAACAACTGATCAAAGCAAACAGAAAGGATTCAAGCAGAGTGTAATCCCGGTTTTAAATCGAGTGTGTAATGACTGCAATGACCCATTTCCTAACGGTAACATCTAAAAGTGTGTTTTCAGGAGGAGTTCTTGCAGTGGGTACAAAGTCGTTTTTCCTCTACCAGTGAAAAGATCTGCACCAAAACAAAGATGCAAGTCAGAAAAACGCATGGATCAAAAGTTATTGTTAAAAAAAACCTGAATGTTACAGAATTATTACAAAAAACCTCATAACTCAAAGAATGAAGGATTCTCCATTTACACTGCAGCTATGCTTGAGTCATGTATGCAAGTATGGAGTGATGTGCATCGTATGTCAAGTGTGTCGGTCACCAGGGTCTTGATGGTCCTCAGAGACTTCAGGAGGCCTGTCAGCAGCTGTCGTCTTCTCTGATTGGCCAACAGACCCAAACTGGCCTCAGTGAATCCCTCCTTCGCGACGCTCAGTTGCCTAACAGGAGGAGCCCAAGGTCAGGAGTGAACTCAAGTCCAGTGCAGCACAACGAGAAGCAAAGCCAAATAAACCTGTATCACTCCAGCAACAGGGGTTGGTAGGGACAACTATATTTGTGAGTGACAGTTTGTTTACATTGAAGATGTTAGTGGAAATGAAACAAAGCACGGCTGGGCTGCGGTGTTGGTGCAGTGACACTAGGAACGCTCTCATCTCAACTACAGTTTGTACCGAGCCAGAGCAGGATCGCTTCCACAGCACCAGCTAAAGGCTTTTAAACACAGCAGACGCAAGTCAGCGCAGGCTTGAGGGCTGTCGGATCCCTGCAGTAGATCCGGTTAACTGGTATGTGAAAGTTCTGCTGGATTGTTGCCTGCTTTCTATTTTAATACTTCAGCATTGCATTCCTTTACATTTAACTAAGCACACAGCTTTATTATGGATGTTATAAAAGTCATGATGCATAATTTACATCAGGGCTTTAGTAAGGAAAAAAAGAATGACTGAGGAAGCAAAAAAATTAAACCAACTGCAAAGTAAAACCTCTCCTAACTTTGATCTTTATGGGGAAACCTTGCATGAAAGAACA
>JAUESF010000051.1:8251205-8268039 GCA_032274765.1 Malacoctenus tetranemus
ACGGACACACCGACCCGAGGCGATGAGAGAGAGAGAGAGAGAGAGAGAGAGAGAGAGAGAGAGAGAGAGAGAGAGAGGGAGGGAGAGAGGTGGGTGTGTACCGGGGGGAAAGAGAGAACAGGAGCAGCAGAGAAGGAAAATGCAAATCACGGAGTTTGGGAGAGATTGCAGCCCGTTTCGTTGGGCAGCTGTCAGGGGAAGGATGGCAGGCAGCCATGAGAGGAAAGACAAGATGATGTGAATGACCAAAAAAAAGGGAAAAAAAACGCTACAGCAGAGCCTTATTGATTAACATGCTGTGCATCCGTCGAGGCTTATTGCTGCAGCGAGTCGTTCAGATGAAGGGTTTTTAAAGCCCACACTCCCTCCTGCCTGCCCTAATGAGCCGAGATGGAGTCACATGTCAATACACGCTGGCGGGGGTGACTGGATTTTTGCATCATTCGGGGAAAAGTTGCCGGAGAAGTGAGTGAAAGTGGAACAAAAGTGAGACTACAGTCGCATTCAGTCCCAATATATTGAAACATCATGTGGGTTCAGAGAGAGAGAGGGCGAGAACGTGGCCCCCCTGTGAGTCCGAGACCCTCGGCAGTCACAGTGTGATAAGAAAAAAAACATATTTACGTGATTGCTGAGTTGATCTGGGATCAGATCATCAGCACGTTAAAGGATGAATCCGATCTACAACCCCCCCCCCCTTCAATAAACGCCTTCTCCAGACAAGCTCACGCTGATCAAGAAGACCTCGTTACACACCTGCCTAAACACACACATTCTCCCAGCAGCTATCAGCGAGGGGGGGGGGGGTTGCACGTCGGGGGGCGATGGGGGTCCACCATGCAAGGAACTGACTCTGCCTCCGTGGGTGACAGCGTCGTCTTCCTGAGTGACGTTTATACGAGCCGAGACCGCCGAGAGTAGTTCCACCGGAGGAGCAGTAAAACATAGCTTCATCTAATTCAATTACATACACAGAATCCCTTTAATGCCATATATAATGGTGGAACAAGGCAGTTGGGAGGGCACAGACGAAGCATTAAAAAGTGCTTAATTTGAGGGTTTGTGCGAGCGTCTGCAAGGCAGAGATCTTCAGGGGGGAGCGTTTCTGTGCTGGAATCAGGTGGAGGGGGGGAGCGCATGAAGCAGCACCAGCATTAGCAGCAGCAGCAGCAGCGGCGGCAGCAGCCCACCCTCCCCTCCCCCCCTCCCCTCCTCTGGGGGAAATGTGTGGGTGAGCGCGTGAGATTGGAAAGGAGGGCTGGAGGTAGAAGATCACGCTCCGCTATCAAAAGGGTGGGTGGGAAATCAGCTCAAATGAGAGAGAAAGTGAAAGAGGGAGAGGGGGAGGGGGAGGGCTGGTGAGGAGGGGTGGTGGATGACTCATTGGTAGGAAAAGTTACAGCAAGAAAAAAAGGGGAGGGGCGAGCAGGAGGAGTGAGCTTCATGACAGACAATGGAGCGTCTCCCGTGAAACACAGCGAGGGCGATTCACTCGCACTGTCAACGTGTTCCCCCCTCTCTCTTGGCCTCCCACCTGAAGGGGGGGGGTGCAGCTCCAAACATCCTGAGGTGATTGACATGAAGGGGCCGCCTCGGGTTAAAGAACCTCCTCCCTTCCCCGCCACCGCGCGACCACGAAACAAACCAGGCGCCGCTTGCGAGACGCCCCAAAACACAAGCCGCTGGGAGGCTTTGATGAAATTTCACTTTGAAGGATGAGGGACAAACAACAAGCTCCCCCCACCCCCCCCCCCACCCCCACCCGCACCCACACCACAAATCCATGAAATCATTGTCTCGTGGTGGAAACCAGAAATCTGTTTGCATCCGAGGTGTTTAATGAGCTTTATCAAAGGAATCAGGGAGGACATCCGTCCGGAGCGCTGACTGAATGTGGGAAATAAAAAATGGAGCGCAGGACAAAGCAGGAGAGCACCTCGGCAACACAGCAGCCTCCACGCTGGCAAAAAGAGGGAACAAACAATGGAAAGTTCATGGAAAACTCCCACGAGACACCGCTGGAGAAAGACATGAAAGGGAGGAGACACACCGGGGCCAATTAGATCCAGCATGGAGTCGCTCATCACACGAGCGGATCAGCATTGCATATGAGTGCCGGCCTAATTAAATGTAAAGACTCATCTGCTGCTAAACAAGGGCTTTAACACACTTGTCTTCTGGGACATTAGGACTGCAATCACAGCTAATGGCACGACCAGACCTAAACTCTGCCAACAGCTGCTGGTTTAAAAACACACGCAGACATTTTAAATCTCTCAATCAGACGCACTAACACTCTGTATCTGCAGGTCTCTGACTCTCGTTGGTCCAGGCTTCAGCTGAGCCCGCCTGCTTCCTTCAGCCGCGATCTGAGATCCATCAGAAGCTCCATGCTGCATCCTGGAGGTAGCCAGATAATGTCAATGCTGTATTTTGAGGAGAGGGGGGGAGAAACGGCTCACGATTGAGAAGAGGATGCAGTGTCTCCTCAGGAAGACCCCCATTCTGACATAGTGAATGGAGGGTGACCCCTGCTGGTAGGAAACGGTCACAGCAGGGAAAGTGAGGCGGAAATGGCAGGTTTGTGAGAGAACTTTTCACCTCAGAGCTGAAGCCTCAAAGGGGAAAATAAAAACACTGCAGGTCCAAATTCGTGTCCCAGTCATTCAGCTGGAGTTTCAGGTTGTTTTTACCCCTTCATCTCTCAAACTGTTTGATCTCTTTCAGAAATTACCTTTGAAGAGATTAAACAAAAAAAGGGACCCAGAGATAATGACGACTGTGGAGTTAATTATTCAGTCAGACTGTCTGAACACTTTCAAATCAAATCAAAAGGGCTGAAAAGCGAACAAGGGCAGCCACTGTTTGTTTATCGTGTCGCATCTCATCACTCCGAACCAATCAAGCCTTTACGTTGGGATCAAATAGTAACGCGGCAGCATCATTCGTCAGTCATTCGCCCACGTGCTTCATCGTCCACCCCCCCCCGTTAAGTAGCCCAGATGTTGCCGTCAGCTCCTGAAGGATGATTGATGGCGCCAGTCGCGGCTCCAACAGCTCGGAAACACACCGGCACTTCCAATCAACGAGCAGTCGTGTCGTCCTAATGAAGGCGGCCAAGCGGCTTGGTCTCGCGCTGCGACGGCGAGTAAAATCATGCTGCCTCATCACGACCGTGATGACACACCGACAGGGATTACTCACCTTTGATCAGAAACAAGGACCACTAGTTAATGAGGGGCCGGCTCGCCGGGACTCTCCTGTGAGCCGAGAGGCCGGCATCAAAGCCAAATGGAGTCAGCGCGAGATGACATCAAACAATGAGGCTCTGTGTTACGCCGGAACACACGACGGGGCCGGCGCTTTGTGTCAACACAGCAGAGTGAATGCAGGGCAGCAGGCTCGCCGCACGTTAACGCACACTCCTAATGTGTTCTCTCTCATTTCTCCTGCGTGGCTGCTGCCTTCGGATCACACGACACACAGGCGGCAGGTGCGATAACATCGCTCGGGCCCGCACGGGGGAGGGCGAACGCTTCAGGACCTGAAAACTGGAAAGGGGTGTTTGATTACGGCACGTCCAGTCCGACCGCGTCACTCAATACTGTCGGCAGAGACGCAGGCCCCATAAAGTAAACTCGTTATTCACCGGACACGCCCATCTGCTCTCATCCAGGCCGCAGTCACACAAGGAGGATAAATGACAGCTTATCTGATCAGAGGCTCATTTGTCTCGCTGCATGTTTATCCTGCCGCAGCAGGTCAGAAAACACCACCGCAATATTGAAAAGAAAAACACTGCAGGGAGGGGATAGAAACGCCCCCAAATAGAGGAACCAGCTTTGTTTTCAAAGGAGATTTCCGGCTCTTTTCGTCAAAGGAATAAAATTTGTCATGGTACTTAAAATAAAGAGGGTACTCTCTGTACTCCTTTGTTGTAAATAACAACAAGAAAATTGCCACTGTGTGGACAAACCTGACAATATTGCACAAAAACAAAACTTGCAACTATGTTTGTGAAAACTGCTTCATGCACGTCTCTCCCTGCATCATCATCGCTAATCACAGCGACATGGCCCGACGTCGTGTCCTCCTGATTTCCACAGACTAAAGTCAACAAGCTCCCAACGAGACGGAGCGAAACGCAACAGCTGAGTGTTTAGAGGGGGGGCCAGAAATTGAATGTCTGGTTGAATCGAGCAGGCCGAGGTCAGCCGGCCGGCCGGCCAGCCGGCGACAAATGGAGTTGGTCCCCGTCCAAATTGTACTCGGCTACTTTAGTGGAAGGTCATCGCCGCGAGGCAAAGTCAAAGCAGAGCCCGGAGGGGCCGGGGGGGGCACCGAGGCGTCCGCTCAGTAAGTGACGACACGTTACATGAGGCTGTTCTGAACGTTCTGCTCCGTCTGCTCTTGAAAAAAACAGATTGTGTCCAAGTGGATAATGACAAATGTTGATAATGACAAATGTTCCCTGTGACAAAGCATGACTGATTACATTTTTCAAGGCCTTCAATGCCAAAGTATTAAGCTGCTAACACGACAGGCTACATCTCACACAGTTGGGTGAAGATGTAGCATTTGAGCACAAAGAACACATGTCCAATCTTTTCCCACTACTGTCTGAAAAGACTGTAAGTGTCACTTAATTAAAGCAGCTAGTGTCCATGTAATAGAGTGGTGAAGGAGGAAGTGGTGCAGAAACCCTGCAGAAACTGCATCTGACAGGCCAGTCATCCTGCTGCGCAGCATCAGGACCACCAGTGCAGGTCGTCAGTGTACGAAGCGCTTACTTCAAAAACAACAGCACATTTGTGAACACACAGTTGTTTTTGAGTGTCAGTGAATTTTGTGGGCACTTCCTGCTGACTGAAGAGCAATAAATCATTCATGAACATCAGGAATGTAATCGAGCACCGACTTCACACATGAAGCTACAAACATGTTACAGCAGAGCGACAGATTTTGTTCCCAAGAAACAAGTTTAATACTACGTCTGTACTTTGTGATCCAAACCACTTTTCCATCGTTAATAAATAACAAGAACTGTGGTTAAACAAATGTGTATTTTCCTGAATGTGCAGTGAGGATACAAATACGACTGCGCTGTCATGAGGTTTCTTACCTTGCTGGGGGTCCTCAGGTTCTCCACAGGACTGAGGTCTGCCACACTCTCCTGGGGGCTTTTCAGGCCCTGTCAAAATAAGAGTCAGGTCAGACCACAAAGGTCGAGTCAACGCTGTGTTTCCTGAAAATAAAACTTTGCCAGGTCACCACAGCACAAAGGACAGAGAGGGACTGAGAGGGTCCAGTGGTGAAGTACATGAAGTACATGTGCAGGCTGAGGACTTCCCCATTTCCCCCTGTTTCCACTGAAGCCATGTTGCTGAGCTGCTGTAATTATACATAATTATGGTCTGGGCGTGGACACGCAGACCGTTATGCTTGCACAGTCTTTTATTTAGGAATAAATAGACCGTTGACGAGATGCAGTGATGAAAAAGTCATGTATGAAGCCGCCTTTCAGTGAGCCACGGTGAGCTGTCAGGTTAGCCAGCTAGCTCGGTTAGCTGTCACGTTAGCTGCCTGCAGCTGTCAGTGAAAGGCGGCCCGCAGACGGGCCTCAGCAGGCCAGATTCGCTCACCTGACGGACCATCAGAGACTTTATCTTCTGCATGGCGAGTCCCGCTTGGATCCGTCAGGAAAACAACGGCCCGGAGTTTTGTGTTTTGTCTGGTTGTCAACACAGCGGCTACGAGAAGGAAGCCATGGTTTGTAGTCACGTGATTGCTGGGACTGCAGAGCTGCAGTATTCGGACTGACAGACAGACACTCACTCCGCCTCCGCTGCAGGGACCGAGAACGAAGAGCGCTCACTCCAACACTTATTCTCAGACCAGACACACGCTCCATTTAACAAGACGGTTTTCTCATTCAGAGACAAAACACAAGCTTTTAGCGAATCCTGCATTTATTTGTAGTCAGACTGAACCTCACTGGGTATTTAGAGGAATTTTGTTCCGAGTTAATTTTATCAAATGTGAATTTATTCCTCATTTTTAACACGGTTTTATTTCCATATTTACGTCAAGAAAAATAAGACAAATTCAGGATACTGACTCCAAAGTGTTACACTTACGCTCAAAGGTGGCCGCAAATATCATCACAATAGTAAATACACAATTCTTGCTTTTTTTTGTTTATGCCCTGATCTTTTTTTGTTTTTAAAGGAGTTGATATGTTTCACATACACATAAAAGATTGTAGAATTGAGTAGAATAGAAGTGTTGACAACAGCATCCTCTTTAGTGAGCCTCATAAACATCAGTCCAAATAAACTGAATTAAAACTTGCATTCCTAACAAGAATGCGTCAGTATCAGTTCAACAAATGTTGAGTTTCTACTCATCAGTGAGTAAATGAATCGAAATGGTAACCTACTAGTAACCCGACCTAACCCCTGAAAACATATGATTCCCACATTTTAGTCCAATAGGCTGATGGTAATAGATAGACAGTAATGGGAAAGGGCCTGCATGTTTTTATCTGCTCGTGACAAGGTGTCAGCAGGAGCAGGGGGGGGCGCCGCCACATGCTGTACCGGCCGTCTGTCGCTGCCCGTCTCTTCATCGTGCCACGCAGAAGCCAGGCCAACAAAGCCCCAAGAAGAAAACAGTGCTCTGCAACAATTTTGGGATCATAATTGCAACTCGTATTCTCGTTTGGACGAGCGATCACAGCCAAGACATCAGACAAAGACTGACTGTGAAGCCAGGGAACAACTGACAGCTTTGCTGGCTTCAGCATTTCTCGTGAGGACGTGTGAAAGAACAAGTGTTCATTTTCAGTCGCTGCTCTTTTGGCCATCCTTTGAAAAAGAAATATATGAAGAAAATAGAAATAAATTTAAAGAAAAGTGTGACGGATGCCGTGTTGTTTCTGAAACAAAGTCAGAGTTTATAAGCAAAAAATAAGGCAGAATAGTAAACAGTTATATCTTTAATAAAGTACAAAACAAACAATTCAATGCAAACTGTACAAATATGTACTGAATATTTATAATTTTCTCTACATCAAGCATTTCACAAGGTCTATTATGAGCAGAAAAATGCTACTTTTGGGGAAAAATGGAGGCAAGAACTTTGAAGGAATAAATAGATTAGGCCAAAAATGAAATAGAATACAAGGAATTTGCGGGATCACCTATTTACATTATTTACAATCAACCTGAATAAATTTCACACAGAGACAAGCATTCATTGTAACTCTTCTCACAAAACATACATTGAGCTGGGAAAGCTACAAGAGGGAGATATTATTGGTAATGACAGTTTATCTTTTCAAATAATACCAATATAAACAATGAACAAAATAAGGGAATTCGAGCATCTTGCATGTGCAGGTCTGCAAAACAACATGTAACTGGCTGTCACTAACTTGCACATTTTAACAGGTTCCTTTCTTATAAATAGAGAGAGCAAAATCTCCTCTTACTTTAATCATTCATGTTAAAAACTGAAGCACATACATTTGTTTGCATCTCACAGTAATGTCAGCAGAAGACATTTAGGATCTGTCCAAAACTCTATGACAGCAGTGCATGATCAGGCTGTGCGCTCACACACATCTCCGTCGTCCCTTGTTGTGTGCAAACAAAAGAAAACCGGGTCCACCACAAACCGGTGGTTCTCTTGCTTCACGGCCACCGAGACTCAGGAGAGGGAAGCTACACAAAAGTCTTCAAGTGAAACATTGACGTGCTCCAAGTCAACTCTCTCTCTCTGGCAGCGCGGCATCACTTCAGCAAACTGTGACTCGGGGTCTCGGGGACGTGTCGGATCACGTCGTAAATGGTGGTGTGCATATCCTGGATGGACTCGAAGCGAGACAGGGAGCGGCAGGAGGCCTGTGGGACGGACACGAAGAGAACAACCGAAGGTTAAACCTCGGCGCCTGCCTGGGTGTTTCTGTCAGTGTTCAGAGCCTCATTCACCTGCGCAGACTCCATTTTCCCGGGCATAGAGACAAACTCATAGATGCCAAAGTCTTCCGTCGCGTCCTCGTGACCTGTTAACACACCTAACAATGTGTTTATTCTGCCAAACTGTACAATAACACTGTGATTCTTATTTTTACATTTGCTCACAGTTACAAAAGCAGGTAATATCATTGGTGAGTGTTGTACCTGAACGATGTGGCCTCTTCTGATCTGGGAACGGCCTGTCAATAAAGAGGAAACAGAAGCATGTTGGTTGAAGTTCATGTGAACAAGAAGCCACTCTGTTGTTGATCAAGATGTCGATCTCTTACCTGTTGTAAAGGCTCAGCAGCACTGTCGGCAAAATAAAAGGCAAAGTCAGACAGAAATAAAGAGCATTATTGCACATCACTGATGAAATGTAGCCAATTATCTATATGTCAGACCCAGCAGAGGGAGGGGGGAGGGGGGCATGTTGTCTGACCTCTCTTCGGGTGGCAGGTTCTCCTGAGGAAGAACAGCAGCATACAGCCGATGACAAACAAGGAGCAGACGGTAATGACCACCAGCGGAGACACTGAACCCCCCTCCTGCATGTGCTTCTCTTTGCCTGTTTGCAAACAACAGTAAAAACGGTGTGATTTGAACACTCGACTGCACAAGTTTTGATTGTATCAACAAAAGAGTGCTTTAAAATGTAATATTGTGCCGAGAACATGACATCAGATACAGGATTTGTTCAAAACTGAGCAGTGGTAAATCATTCTTTGGGTCACATCATGTCATATTTTGAGGAAGTGAGAGCAGTGAAGACTGTTGTTGACCCATCAAACAGCATTTTAAATCATGTTCGGCACCAGCAGTAATCATCAATGTATCACCAAGACAACATATTCAGCACACAGAAACTCCACATGCTATAAAGCTTAGTCAACAAATAAAACAGCTGTCGTGCTCTGTTTACTTTCCCAGCCACTGAACTTTAATACAGGCACCAGATGCCGGATCCTAGCAACAGAGATAAACCCCTCCGTTTCATAATAACCATGTGTATTTCACTCTATATCCATAATCTGCTCGGTCTTCAGTGGCTTCGCTCACGCTATAGTATTTTGGCCACCCAACCGGTATCAGAGCCAGCCAGTGTTTGTCATCCTGGCAAGATCCGTCTCTCAAAGCTCACCAAACTCCACTGCTTTCTGGCATGACGCGCTCTTTGCGGAGTGTTTATCTCTAAAGATTCCCAACGCGGCCCACGCTCTGCACCCTTTCGCCACGTTCCACCCTCTTCCCACCTGTTCCTAAGCTGGCCACCACCAGCGTGAACTGGGCCTCGTCCTGCTTCTGCGTGACGTTGTTGAACGCGCGGCACAGGTACTCCTCGGCCTGGGCCAGCCGGTAGGAGCGCACCTCCAGCCGCGGGCCCTCGTTGATGACCTGGCTGGCGTTGCGCCTCTTGGAGATCCAGACGTAGCTGTTGGGCGGGTTGGAGTCGGCCTGGCATTCGAAGAAGACCAGCTCCCCGGGGTTGATGGTGAACACCTCCCCCGTCCGCAGGCCCTGGACGGAGTTCACCTCCAGGTTGTAGGGACCGTCTGTTTGAAGGTGGGGACACATGGGGGTTCAACACTTTGGGTACTTTCTAAGGACACCATCACAACAGTGTCAAGTGGGCAGTAGTGCAAAAGACTCTCTTGGTAACAAGTTCAATAAGCAAAATGAAGCCCCGTCCACACAGAGAGGTTTTCCTACAAACCATCACGTTTACTGCGGAAAAATCTATCGTTTTCTGAAGTTTGCTTTGTATGAAGTCGTATAGTTCAGTTGAATCTTGGCTGATTTTTGATTTTCAAAATAAATGCATCTCAACTGCTGAAACATGCACAAATCGCCATTTTTGGAAGCACAAATGATTAGTCTTCCATCTTATTTTATTATTACAGTGATTGCGATTAAAACAATCTACAAATGTTTTTTGAGAAAAGCACAAGTTCTGCTGTAAACACAAACTGTCATTTTTTGACTTGAGTGGGCGCGCAGGGTCTGAAGTGAGGCTGCAACGCTGAGACCAGACCACAGAAGAAGACGTGTTAGCGATGTGAACAAACCAGGCGCAGGCAGTGAATATGCAGGTTTCTAGAGAAGTGGAACTGGGAACTGTGAGGCGAGTGATTTCAGGTTAACGCACTCGAAAAAGTAGCGTTGAGCAAAAGTCGGGGGGGAAAAAAAACCCTGATGGAAACTCCTAGTTCCTTACACTGTGGGACAGAGCCTGAATTCAGTCACAAAAACATGGTGGTATTGCGAAGCAAAATTTAGATACAGCAGAAATATAGATCAGTGGAACCTTGAGGGAGGAAATCTGACCAAATGTAGTACGGTGCCATATTAATACTGTCAGTGTGTAGGAATGTGCGGGTGGATGAGGACACCAGTGAATGTGCGCTGGCACACAGCGCGCAACAGAGGCAGCACGATGATGATCAGGAAGAAAATAAATGATTTGGTTTCACAGTGATCCAAACTAACTCTCCCTGATACTACATGAGTGGCAGAGAAGTTCATCATGCACTTATGTAACGTTGTGTAAGCTCTTGAATTGTCTCCATAGATGTATTTTCTAATATTGGCTCCTTTTTCTTTTAGAAATTGATGCTTTCTATCATGGTGAAATGACAGCACTCTTTCTTGTCATCACAATAAGCTATTTAACACAAAAGTTTGAAGAAAAGGAAAAAAAATCAAGTAAATTCAAATGAATTCAGCAGAAGCCTGTATGATGGTTTCCTGTTCAACCTGAAAAAGGCTGGTAGTGGTGATCACCGCACCTACGCCCTCCATGAAAGAACAGAAAAGCTCTCTGTGATAAATCAGCCATCATGCAAATAACGTCACATAACAGCTCCTTGTTTTCAGCAGTCAGTAAAAGTGGCTGAGCTCGGACATTTACATGGTTCCTAATACTTGTCGTGCGTTTGTGTGAAACAGGAAGCAGAAAAGTACATGTAGTCTGTGGGTTGTTGTTGGGACTGAACACAAAACATAAACTAGAGTCAAAAAAATGCTCTAAAAAAAATTCTGACACTTTCACGTCATTGACAAACAGTTTCAACTGAGCAGAAACAACTGATCCAGTCTTCATGTGTGCCAAAGTAAGCAAAGGCCAGATGAACCTGTTATGTGAGAAGTTACAGAATGCAGCAAGTAAAACAAACAGAGCTTATCAGCTATCTCAATATTCTTAATGATTAGAGCTGTTCAACATACATCACAATAAAAACAAAGAGATAAAAGACACCTCAAAGGGAAGGTGGCCATCAGAAGATGAAGGGAATGGACAGACTGGGATACTCACAGTAGACGTTGAGATCCAGAGCTTTGCTGGCCTGCCCCGGACTCACTGGGTTGCTGGCCACACAGCGGTAGGTTCCCCTGTCCTCTTTCCTCACTGGGATGATGGACAGAGTGGCGTTGTCTCGAGAGAAGTGGTATCTGTCACTGGGAGCCAGCGGGACATGATCCCTGAGCCACTGGAACACAACCCTGGATCCTCTCGCCACAGAACACGTCCACGTTACGTTCGCTTTGTCCTCGATGACCGCATGGGACGGACGCTTCTCTATGACCGGAGTGGACACAGGGACTGGGGGGAACACAGAGACACGGTTGATATGGAGTCACCCCCAATGAACGCCAGTGAATCCTTTACAAATCCTTAAAAACATGAACATTTACCATCTACGGTCACATGGACACTCCTCTCCTCCTTGATCACGGCGCCACTTTGGTTGTGGAACTCGATGTTGAGGCTCAGGTAGTAATCCCCCTCATCGTCCTGGTTCAGCTGGTGGATCTGCAGCGACAGGTGCGGCTCCTTGAAGAGGATGTGGTTGCGGTGCATCATGTCGGTGATGGCGGTGTCTTTGGTGAAGGTCACCAGCGTGGTCCTGGTGCCGCTGGGCTTCGTGTGAGACCAGGTGCCCTGGATGTCCGCGTCGTCCAGTGGGAAGCGAGGCTCCACGGAGAGGAGCAGCGAGCTGCCCTCGATGCCGTGATGGACCACCAAAGGCATGTGGATGAATTCAGAGAGGACCTCTGAGGAAAGAGAGGAGTTATGGGGACACTTCAAGATATGTACATGCAATGCTTTATCTCACACTCTTTCATAAAGGACGTGCACTTAGGGCCTCAAGCTGGGGTCCTGAGACCCCTCAGGGGCCTCTCAGGCTACTGACAGAACGGTGAAGTCGCTTCTCTGTTGTCTGTCACTGAATAAAAACGTAATCTGTGTCCTCGTGTGCAAGATCCTGGTGAGGTCCTGAAACTGTGGTAAGTTAATATTGACCCAGCTCCAAACAGAGAGCGATGGTTGTCGAGGCCGCTCTCTTTCATTATCACTGACTCGCCTCTGAACAAACGTTTGGGCTGTTCGCGGTAACTACAACTGTTGATCCGTCGCACCCTGCAAGCCCGTTGCCGGGGAAGTTTGTTCGCTGGTTACAGAACGAAAAAAGAAAAAAACAAAACAAACAAAGACTTCAACCAGAGAGAAGTGCTTCTCTGTTTCACCTTGAAGTTGAAACCTGGAGTTTTTACTCAGCATGATGCAACAAAAGAAACAACACCATCTGTCCGTCAGTGTTTCTATTCACTTCATTTATTCAGTGACTGTTTCTGAAATACTCTGAGGAGCGTCTTACTCCTGCGCTGCGACCCATGTCCGTTTGACATTTGAAAGTTGAAAAGTGAAGTGAAATGAATGCGTCTGTGCGGATGCCAGGTTGTGCTAAGAAGCAGCATGTGAGTAGGCAGCGCTACTGTGAAACAAACTTACTAAAAAACCTCACAGTTCTTTGCTCATAGTAATCTGCTTCTCACTTCTGCCCTGGAAACTTCTCTCTCTCTCTCTCTCTCTCTCTCTCTCTCTCTCTGTTTCAGAATTGACAGAATAATAGTCATGACAAACTGTTGTGTTGTTTTTTCGCTTTCTGAGGAACAAAACTGTGGATGAGCAAAATGTTGCTTCCTGCGCAGCGAAATCGTGATGCAGAGGAGAAACTTCCACATCGCAGGTCTCTGTGGATCCTCGTCCACTCTGCGTCTGGGGTTATGTCCTAAATAATGCAGCTCATCGCTGACGGTGTGCATGTGTGTGTGTGTGTGTGTGTTTGTGTGTTGCCAGTAGCAGGCGCGTGCCTGTGTTTACGCCAGCTGAGATCCGGGGCAAAGCCAGGGGGAGGAAAAGTGTGCCGAGGCCCACTCCCCCGGCGTTGTCCCCAAACACCGCGGTTATTGTTGTGGTGATAGAGTGGAGACCACTGTGACAATGGGCCCAAGGTGAGGGGCTATCTCACGTTCAGTGGCCGTGCCCACACACACAGATCCAAACAGCGACGCGCTGCGACCCACACGCACCTGCCTCTTATCACCCTCACACACGTCCAAGTTGTTTGGGTACTAAATAAAGTCCGCGGGTGCATGTCCGAGTACCACCATCTTCTGCGTGTTTTCAGATAACTGCGCTCCTGGAGGAAGGTTGATGATACAAATATGAAAGCGGGGGGGTTTCGTCTGCGTTTCAGGCTCTTAGCTGTTGAGATTTATCTCGTGGTGTGAGGAGCACGGTTGCATGTTTGTTATCTCTCAGTCACAGCGCTGTGCTTGAGGTCACTTCTTCTTTCCACTGACCCTGTCTTCACGTCTCTCCTCCCAACAAACAAACAACAGAAGACCTATTCCTGTCAAGTCACGCAGTGGTGACTATGGAAAGAACATGCAAAAGAACCCAAGAAGCACGGACAGACTGGACGAGAGGCACAAGACTCCACTGGAGACGAAACGTGACGCTTCTGTGATGAAAAGAACAAATCGACAGCTTTGTGGTTCAGTTAAATCAACATTTTTGGTTAATGACGATGAATTTGTTGTTCTCCAAAAGCCCACGTGCCTGTTTGGGCCATAAATTGACTTTTTTTTTGTCATTTTTTCTTCCAATTCAGCAACCCAATTTCATAACTTCTGTCACACGAAACCCAAAGATGTCACAAGATTTACGGTTCTGCTCGACGACACAACAACAAAACTTCCTCACCCCACCCTCGGCTTCACCCTCCAACCAGACGAACACAGCAGCCACACTACTCCACCCAGACAGCACCGCGTCCACTCAGCCCCCAGCATCACTCACCTGTCAGGAGGAAGAGAACAGAGCAGACGTACAGCGCTGTCCTTCCTGTGGCCTCCATGGCATCTTTTACCCTCTCGGGGATACGTGGGGAGTGTGACAGGCTGAACAGTGAGTGCCAGATACAGGACGGAGGAGAGGACTGGAAGAGAAAGAGGTGGTGGTAAAGAAGGAGGAGGAAGAGGAAGAGAGTGAGGAGGAGGAGGAGGAGGAGGAGGAGAGAAATGTGACTGGTTGTGGTGACAACATTTGCAAGGGAAATAAGAGGAGCTGGCTGTCCTGCACGCAGACACAGGCCCCTCCCATGTGACACCAGGAGTTAGAAGTCCACCTGGCAGAGACACAGCAACAGTATCGTCATCACACACGCACACACACACACACACACACACTGCTGCCCTCGGGCTGAGGATTTTACCGTCAGAGAGAAACTGAGACATGAAAGTGTAAAATGATAGTTGAATGGAGACTGCTTTCGTACATTATGATACGCCAGCCGTCAGCTGCTCAGCAGCGCCCACCCCCTCACCCCACCCCCACCCCCACCCCACCCCACCCCTCCGGAGATTTTAAGGCAAAGATCTGGCTGCTGACAGAATATCACAAAGTTTTGTAGTGATGAGCTTTCGGTGGACACGGCAGTCAGCAATCAGCCACTGAGCCTTGAAATAGGACGAGTTAAAAAGCCACTGAGGATGGAGTGAAACTGACGGAGGAGTGCAGGTGCCTTCAGGGGACAGACTGGTATCAATATCAGAGAGACACGCTGACAACATGCTCATACTGTTTTTTTTGCTCCGCAGGGACGTGTGCGAAGGAAAAAGGTATTTCAAAGAGTAAATTTAGAAAAGTTGCACTTTTCTTCAACTACGTGGAACAAGCCATGTCTTTTCAATTGTTATGAACCAGTTTGTGCAGATTATTGCCTTTTTATATAGAGATTAGCATGGATTAACAGGAATTACATTTCCTTGATTCATTAGAGGAAGAGAGAACAACTCAGAGGAGCCAGCTGATGTCTCAGAGTGTATGCTCCCTTTAATTTCAATACAGAACTTCTGAGGGTAAATCATAGATTCTTCTATCGCTGCTTACTTGCAAACAGCTCGTTAAAAAGCATCCCGCGTTAAATGCTTCATCTGCCTCCTCAAGTGATTTGTGCAGGACGGTTTCTCTCTCCAGCCTCCGAGAGGCTGCGGTTAACTGGAGACTCAACTGCACACTGGATGAATTCAGCCATTGTGAGCTGCATAAATGAGTGCCTGGTTTGGTGATGGCACCAATAAAAAAGGCTGATTATTTCTTTCCACTGTCGAGCAGCTTCATCATGGGATGCTTTTTATTCACGGGCAGAGCAGAAGCCAATGAATGATGGTTTGATCCAAGGTCTTTTTTTTCCCTCAGATTTGTTTTTGTACAAATACAGTTTTTGTTGATGAGGACACATGATCTGACACATTTGACATGGTGTTGTATCTCAGTCATTGATCGAGCTGAGACACGTTGTGTGATATCAGTCTGAATAGACTGAATGCTGCCCGCAAAACCTCAAAAACCTTCACACAAGGCAGAAATACAGTCACATCTATGAGGGGGTTTCGCTGCTTTTTTAACACTTTTTTTAAAATTGTATCAAATAAAAGCTTTGGCGTCTTGGTTTTGGCTCAACAAATTATTTTAATCACAAGCTGCAAGTTTCCTCTTCGCCTTTAGATGGAGTCATTGCCTCATGTGAAGACGAATCGACCTGTCCACCGCTTTACAGAGGTTCCAAATGTTTTGTACCTTTAAAAAACTAATGATTTGTTTGGATTCTAGATTTACCTGCAAAATCTAGTTCATTAACATGTAATCGTGTTTGCAGCTGAGATTGCTTGGATCACTGGCAAACAGCCTCAATGTTTTAATTCCAAACAGATCAGCAAATTATCAGAGGACGGGGGACGTTAGGACCTTTTCTCAGGTTTCAAGTTTGCTTTCTGCCTCACATGATGATCGGCTGCCGTTCACTGATCTTACTCTTGTCTCAAGAGTTTTGCTGCAGTGGATTCAGTGAGGTCTGGAAGGGGTCTGTTTGGGACCACCTTCACAAAAGCGGGACCAACCAGACGAACGACACACCCACACACAGGCATGCACACCCACACAGCCTCAAATGGGGGCCCTCTTGCTGTCTTAAAACATGTCACATTTTCCATTTTCAGCCTCCCAGTCCTTGACTGCCACATTTCACCACAGCTCTCCCCCCCTCCGGACCGCTCGATGCCTCCTGCAGCCTCCTACTGTTCCTCTGATCACATCGTCCCGGTTCGCTGCGTTCGTGTCTGTGGTCCTAAATGATTTTCCTGCCCCACTGTAAGAACTGAATCTACATCCTTGTTGTGTGCCGAGTCTTTGTTTGCTTCTTTCTTTCTCCTGTGAAATCCTGCATTTGACTTTTCTCGCGCCCAAGTTTGTTTTTGAGACTCCAGTCAACTTATTTTTGTTCTCTTTTCCTCTTCATTCCTCCCGTCTTCTTGCTACCTTGGCCTCCAGCTGCAGACACTCAGAGCAGACACAGCACCAGCCCACATCAAGGCTGCACTATTGGCACACAAACATCTATGTGTGTGTGTGTGTGTGTGTGTGTGTGTGTGTGTGTGTGTGTGTGTGTGTGTGTGTGTGTGTGTGTGTG
>JAUESF010000051.1:8279097-8290803 GCA_032274765.1 Malacoctenus tetranemus
CCCACACCCACCCCCCCACACACACACACACACACACACACACACACACACACACACACACACACACACATCTTTCACACCTCAGATTTAGGAGTCACAATTTTGTACAAGTGAAGCCTGAACACAGCAGCATGTCACGATATGACGGCGAGGACCTGCAGCTCTGTTTCTATAACCCTGTCATAGATTTCTCCCAATCATGACTTTGCCAGAGTGTTGTTCAATGACTTGCTTTGAAGGGCTGATAAGCATTTTTCACTCACTTCCTTGGAAATGAGTGAAACTTTTTTGTTTCCTATCAAATCAACTTTGCTGTTTCTTTTTTTTCATGCAGCTTTGCAATTCCTGTTGTTTGGGGCAAACTGCAATCATACGTCCGAAAAAAAAAAAGAAGTTCAAATGTCAGCATTACACAGCAGCTGCTTGCACTGTTGATGGAACTGACCAGCTGATTCACAGTCAAGGTTTGAAACTGAGAGCGATGGAACGGCGCCCGTCAATGATGGCCGCTTTGAAAATCAACGCCGACACCAATTCGTTTTGCAAGAAAACACGTCAAATGTTGAAGAATCCTCGAGAAGTGATTCAAGGGGAAAAAGCTTCATTCGACACATTCCTGAGTCGCTTCACATCCGGTGTCGTTCCATTCTTCTTTCCAAAGAGTTGTGAGGACGATCGCTTCACGAATGGAAACCAGGAGGAGTTCAGGCTGGAGCCTGTTCACTGGAACTGCAGCGTGGTAGAGACAGTAATAATAATAATTGAACATACTCAATCACTGAGAACACACTGACAGGGGAAGAGAAAGAAGCATGTTTGATGACGGTCTAAGTGGCACTGAAAAGTTGCAGAACTGCTTGAAATGATGCATTTTGAACTTTATACAAGTTCAGTTATTTGACTTCACAGAAAGTGCGTCTTCACGAAAAACAAAAGGCTCTGAAATCAAACATTGCTTTGTCTCCTGACCGTGCTATTCCCAGAACAGGATGTTCCTAATTGGACCATCCTGTTCTTCGCATAGTTTCTGAGATGATTCTCTCGGATGAGCCCTGCGAAGGTGAACGCTGACCAGGGCCAGACCGCTCAGACCCCAGAAGGAGAAAAAATCTCACTCACTCACACACACACGTTGTACTGAGTCATCCATGGCTGCTGCAGGAGGATGTATGAAACAGTCACACTGGTTCACAGTGTGAGTGTGTGTGTGAGAATGTCTGAGGGTCCCCCCCCCCCACCCCCCACTCTCTCTCTCTTGCTGATGTCTATACTGCACATAACAGACCTAATTGGTTTGTTCCCCAGCTGGACCAGAAGTGGGCTGGCTGGGTAGATTCTCTCTGAGCGATGGCTCTCAAAGCTGATTTCACAGGAACAATGATGATGAAAAAATGTAAATGTCCCCGTTTACAGTAATTGGTCTGGGACACATTGTCTGCTTTGTGTGTTTTGTGATGTAAATGGTTTAAATTTGGGCTCGCCTGCGTAAACTTCTGCGGGGGAGATTTTTTTTTTTTGCCACAGATACTTCCATGTCATCACCCCCCTCCTCCCCCACCCCCCCACCGTTTCACCTTTTCTATGGAAATGGGGGGGGGGATTCTGCAAGCGGCATGGAAGACACGTTTGCATGGAAATGATCGCTGCGGAGGAACGACCTTCTTCTGATCTTGTGTGTGTCTCCGATACACGCCTTCCAATGGAGTTATGATAATGGGGCTTGGTTACACGCCCGTAATTGGCTATTCATTGGGATAATCTGACATCAAGTCTTGTCATGTCTAAACCGTGTCCAGATTGAAAAGGGGGGGAAGAAAACAGGTGGAAAAAAAAAACTTTGTCTGGATTTGTAAACATTTGTCAGATTTTGGTAAATCGTCATTCGTTTATAGAAGAATGTGACAATAAAAAAAGTAATTCAACAGACAAAAATAAACAAAAACAAAAACAAGTAGAAAATTTGTTACTTACATTTTTGATGAAAATATGAATTTAAAGAAAAGCATATTATGTTGCTTGTAAAATTAATTTCGAAAAAATAAATTAAAGCAATAAAATATCAAAAGATAATTCAGAAACTATAAAAGTTATAAAAAGTAACAAATATCCATGACATTTTTTGGAAATTGAAAGATATTCCTTTCATAGTATTATGTACAAACTATCTGGAGGTTGGTACACAAATGATTAAAAATATATATAGCTATAAAAAAGTTACACAAGTTATCCAGACTATTAACCAACATTAGTTGCTGCCACCTGACCACAGTTATCTCTGGCTACCAGGCATGATGAGGAGGATGAAGGCCATGCTCTGCAGAGTTCTCCTCAGTTTCTCCAAGAATCCATAAATCTGCCAGTCACGCCTGTCGTGGTCCGCGGGGGCCTCGCAAACGACCACCCGAGCAGAGGCGCCCCCCCGCCCCTCTGCCACAGATCAAGCCACCGGGCCTTGAACCTGACCCCTCGGGACCATCTAGGGCGAGCTTGTCACATTGCATTCCCGCTGGCGCATTGTTTCCGCAGGAGCTCCTCAATGCTCCTGGAGGGAGATAGATAGTGTGGCCGTCCATCCAATAAAAACCTCCGCTCTCCCCCTCCCCGATCCCCGCGGTGCTCCCGGTTTTGACACGGGAGACAAAACCCGCGGAGAGGACTATGAATGGTAAAGCACCGCGGAGGCCGAGGGAGAGCAAAAAGGAGGCGGTGAGCCTTTGTAGTCGGGGAGGAATGCGGAAATGTCCCCGCTCCGTGTCAAACCTCTCTGAAGGGGGTCAGGCCACATTCAGCCGGCGTGGGAAAGCCAGGCAGCGCCGGAGCTCACACAGCCGAGCGGGGCCGCACTGCTGCACCGGCCTATCCGCGTATATATGGAGGAGGAGGAGGAGGAGGAGGAGGAAGAAAAAAAAGAAGCTGAAGAAAGAAAGAAAGAGAGAAAGAAAGGAGAAAATCCAAAGAGGAGCGTGGTTTTGGAGGGCTATATCACGCGTTTGCCTTTGTCCTATATGACCCCCTCTTGGCCCCCCCTCCTCACACAATACCCCCTTCCCCTTCCACGCATGAAGTTGCAGTGAGAGTGTGCGCAAGTTTTCGTGCTGCTCCCCACCTCCTCCTCCTCCCTCCTCCTCCCTCCCTCTCCCTCCCCCTCCCCCCTCCTCCTCCTCCTCTGCAGCGTCTGAGCTGGGGCTGGTGCAGTCTGAGGGATGGGGGGTTAGTGCTCTGCACCGTCCAACTACCTGTGTGGCCCCCGCATGGAGGACAGTGGTCCGGGATGCGTCTGATGGAGTAGCCTTTTTTCCCTTTTTTTTCTCACGTACCCGAGACGCGAACGCCTCCTCAGCATTTTATCTGGCATGCCGACGTTACGACACTTTATTGACAACACACGCCAAAGGTAAACGCTGACACCAGGGGGGTACTTGTGCACAATTGGTCCTCAAAATGTGTCTTTGCCGAGCCGAAAATGTCGCTTTAAGCCGCAGTGACGTTGCAAACACTGACACGAGCGTTCCCCCGATTTGTTAGAATTTAGGCCATTTTTATTCAGCCAATTTGGGTCCTCGCGCGAATAAATTAGAAAAAAATTCGGGGACGGCTCCGGGGGGTTCGCAAACGCGCCTAAAACCCGGTCGCCGCACCGTTCGACGCATTTAAAGCGATCTGAGGCGCAGACGGCGAGTTTTGCGCCGTTTTAAATGGACTGTTGCTGTAGGAAGTTCGGACAATGCAGCCACGTGCTCGGCAAATTTGCGTCTCCTCCAACACAAAGTCTGACCAAAACAGCTGCGAGCGGCGCCACTTTCTTCTGATCGTTGTCCACGCCAAACAGCGCGCTGTGTAAGTTTAGCGCACTGTTTCATGACGTTTAAAGTTATAGTTTTAAACATCAGAACAACAAAGTGAACGCCGCGTTCGGTGTCACTTTTTTTTCTAAATTAAATTTCTAGAGGGGGAATTATTTGCAACAAAGCCACACAAAAAACGGAGTCCAAGTGTGCACAAATGGAGTAATTTGATTTTATTTAGTGTTAGAAGTAGGAGGACATGACTTGCAATGCGTAACAAGGAGGAGGAGTGGAAGTCAGGACGCAGCGGTGCTCTCTTGATAGTCGGAATAAAACATGATGACAGTCCTGTTATTGCCTACCTGGAGCTCTCGCTGACCAATTCTGACAAAGATGGTGTCTTCCCCCATCTGTGTCTCCCTGTCATCTAGGCATTGCATGTGCCGACTTTTTTCTGTGAATATGCCTTTGTGAGAGACTCTTGGCTCGTCACCCTCGCCGGGATTCCCCGCAATATTTTCAACACAGAGACGAGGAGAGGAGAGACTGAGAGAGAGGAAAGTCTGCAAAAATGGACAAGGAGACTGTTGGTACTCAATATGAGCCCGTGGCCGAGATTGGAGAGGGCGCATACGGGAAGGTGTACAAGGCGAGGGATCTGAAGAACGGGGGACGCTTTGTTGCCCTAAAAAGAGTTCGAGTCCAGACGGAAGACGAGGGTATGCCTCTCTCCACCATCCGGGAGGTGGCGGTACTGAGGCAGCTTGAAGCCTTCGAGCACCCCAATGTTGTCAGGTGAGTGAAAGTGTCAGGGGTGGGATTGTAGCCTGCATGTCCAACACGAAGACTATTGTGGGTCAGAGGGTGAAACCAACTGTACTTATGAGACTAGACAAACCCCCAGCTTCCCTATTGAGGCTTTCTGCCTGGCAACAGTGCTGCCTCATATGACCTGAGGGGCAGGTCTGCACTCATAACTCGCCTGCCATGTTTTTGCAGCAGAAGTCCAAACGCATTAGTAGTGGGTTTTTTCTGCTGACAATATGAAAACATGGGCTGCACAGCAACACGCAGGCTCTCGGTGCTGTTTGTAGCCAGCAGGCGCTCACCTGTCAGATCAGCTCTAGGCCCGTAATGTCTGCTGGGTTCGCTTCCTGTTCAGATTGAATGCCCCCTCAGTCACATTGATTACCTGGTGTGATGGCACCACTTACTCAGGAAGCAGTTGTGTTGCAGAATCAGTCCAAAGTTAATGAACCTGCCTGAAGTGTTTTGTCTCACTCATTTTCAAACCAAGGGCCACACAAGAGGGGGGGGGCTGCTTGATCAGTGAGCAAGCCGCACTTGTAAAGTGACAGCAGAAAGATGATTAGATAACTAGATCTCCTGAGTGTTCTCTTGTTTATTGTGCATCATGATTCAATTGGTTAATAATTGTGTACATGACTTGAAGAAGCGGAGTAGTTTAGAATGCAATATCAACATTGTTGCATGATGCCTCCTGTCGCAAAAAAAACAGTGAAAGGCCTCACTACATGTTAACTACTTTAGCAAAAAAGTTGCATTTAAAGAAAAAAGCAACAGGTTGTTTGACTTGATTAGTTTAAAGTCTCTGAAAAATATCTGGAGTCCGGTCTGCAACAGTGTGACGGTCCACTCCAGCGCTGGCAGCACCGTGTTGCTTTTCGGGGTGCACAGATTTCGCAGCCTTCAGCATGTTTTCACGTGGTCGTCCTCACGCTTTGCTCATGCTTCTTTGCAAACAGTAAGGTAGGTGCTGCACCTCTGACCTCCCAGCTTGACTCTCAGGTCAGAGAGCTGTGTCACATTCACTCCTCTGCTGAAAAACCCGAGAAACCTCCAGTCAATGAATTTGGAACAATGTTTACCTGCTTGAGGGGAGTTGAATCAATGTTTGCCCCCCACCACCACCACCCTCCACACACACGCACATGTGGATCTGCAAACTTGTAGTCACCTCCAAAGTATTTTACACAAGAAGTTTCCTGCTTCAGTTGGTCAAATGTGCAATAGCAGTTTTCAGTTTCTTCGTGACACTTGTTTAAGGAACCGACTGTGCTGTGAGCGTCCTCAAATCCAGTGGCAGAAAACTTCTACAAGCTTTTAACTCAAATGTATGTCCCAAAATGTAGGTTTTTCACTTTCAAGTAGATGCATTTCTCTTATTGTGTCACAGTGCACATTCACCGTTCTGTACAAAACACGCCAGGCATCGAAGAGAAGCAGCATGAAGTGCAAGTTCAAGTAAAGAGGGGCCGTAGATCTCTCGTAAATAGATTTAACTCAGAATCAATGTTTTCTGATCTTTGTCGCCTCTCAAGGTGAATGTGATTTTCCAGTTTCAGTGATATTTTTAAGTGGTCTTTCAAACATGCAACAGGTTGTTAAAAGCCACTGGATTAGTCTGAAAATCTAAAGAAGATCTTATTTTAGCTGCGTGTCCTGTATCCCAACATTGAAGCATGCAAGCTTCATGCAGCGACGTCGCTCTTTCAGTCTGCTCTTCATGCGCACGTCAAAGTCTCTTTTAGTTTTGGGATAATTTGAGCAGTCGGAGGGGCAGCGTTCAGCCGGTGCGTCATCAGCTGGCCCCGGCCAAGGTCTGACCTTGTGCTTGTTTTATTACGGAATATCGAGTGCTGTGGGATTGTTGGGGAAGCTCGAGGTGGATGCTCCAGAAACATGGCGGGTGCCCTTGTGCCTCGAACAATAATAACTTCCCCAATGTATCAATGAAAAACGGAGGATGAGGTTTGTGAGTTCTCTCATTGGGATCACAGTGATGATTGTTTTCACTGGATAAAAATGCACCCAGCAAAGTTTTAAAGATTTAAGTTGGTTTAATTTCACTTTCTCTCAGACTTTTCCTACTGTGCCAGTGAAAATGCATCGAAGGCAGCTTTGGACGGCGTTATTTTAGATCACAAACAATCAGCTTTTTGAAGTTTCATAAGGAAAAAACAGCCTCTCCCCTCTAGTTTAGCCAGTTAGCATAGCCCATGCAGCTCAGACCAGGAAAAGTGCATTGTGGGCCTTCTGTGTGACTCCAGGCAACCCCTGGATGTTTGTAATGAGGCCCATTATTCATTCCATATGTTCAGTGTCTGCTGAGAGCCCCCATTGTAGTCCAACAATCGGGCTGTGAGGGGCGTTTAACCCCGACGCTTCAGGAGGAGGGCGCCTTCTATTCTGTGACATCATGCACAGTACTAATACCTCGAACGAATCGCCCCTCACTCACTCCTCTGACTGCGCCATATCCAAGTCTGCTGATTACAA
Organism: Malacoctenus tetranemus; assembly: GCA_032274765.1. Classification (NCBI taxonomy): domain Eukaryota; kingdom Metazoa; phylum Chordata; class Actinopteri; order Blenniiformes; family Labrisomidae; genus Malacoctenus; species Malacoctenus tetranemus. Next base: position 8,286,183 of record JAUESF010000051.1, read on the forward strand.
GGTTGTTGGCATGGACACATGACGCCTCGTTGGAGAGGAATAAAAGAGTTTCCAGCCAGATTCAGTCATTTCTTTTCAGGGCCCCGTTTTAAATGGCTTATGTAGATTAGCTCGATGGAGTTTTAATGGCACATGTAGTGAAAATTGCTCAGGATGTTGTTGTAACGGAGTGACCGTGCCACCTCATGAATAGAATGGCTGAAAAACAATGATCAATGTGGCGCCAAATGTCTCTGGATGTTTAATACGTCTTGAAGTTAAAACAATCCGAGTCTCAAATTTATATTCTGGCTGTAACTGATATTTTGTCAACTGGCAACACAGTAGAGTTTTAAAATCCAGGCCCAGCTTCTTTTATTCGTGATCTCGTTTTGAAAATAGAATTTCAAATGGCGAGAGAGATGTACTCAATGTGGAAACCTCCAGGAATAAAGTTGTGTCCAAAGCACTGGGCAGTAAACAGCTCAGCGAGGTGAAGTCGGCCCCCACTGCAGACAACACAAGCGCTTGTTGGAGCTTCGTCATGGGACTCCGGTGTTGTTGTGATGAGAGATGCTGCCTCTGCAGTGGCTACAGGCAGCCTCCGACCGACTTCCCACAGAGTATCAGGAGTTGTCATAGTGCTGCTGGAGGAATGCTGCTTGTAGTCCCCGGCTCTTTGAAGAGGACATACTGGACAGCTTTTTTCTTTTTCTTTTTCTTTTTTTTTGCAGCTTTTCATCAAAGCTTGCTTTGGCAGGTCTACCGACATAATCTGGATTCTTGGCCTTAGCTGGTTGCCTAGCAAAACTCAACCATAAACTCTGGCGCTAAAGACTGGCCGGTGATAAAGCTTTGCATTAAAGCGGCGCTTTCTCTCCGTGTGTCACTTGAAATCGCGTAGCCAACCTGTCGCTCGCCCCGGCAGAGTTTCCGCATTCAGGTTTTTGTTGCTCTCGGTTCTCGAGTTGTTCCCATCAAGCTTCGCTGAGCGACAACGCCGCAAATGCTTGTTAAAGTCCCAGATGTCGAGGTTTTAATAGTTTTAGACTCGAAACTGAATTTAGACCCTTTAAACACTGTGAAAGGCCTCTTGATCTGCAGAGACGTTAACATGTGGTAGAAGTATCACCAACACTGATATTATGCACGTTGTGTACAAGCTTCAATTGGATTTCTACTCCTATAATGTTGTTTCTGACACAATTTTGATTCACACACTGAAAAAAATCAGATATTGTTCATAAAGGACTGAAGTCTTGCTTTAAAATTCCCACTTGTGACAGATTTCAATCAAAAACACTTGTTAAAACTGACTGACTGCCAGATATTGAAAGTTATTTATTTTAAGAAAAAAGGTACAGAAACACTCATTCATTCATTGTACATTTACCATGAAAATTATACCCCTATAAAAACAAAAAGAGCCCAGGTGGTTGGAATATAATTACAGTCATAATGGGGTGGAAAATGGCAAAGTTGAGCTGTAATAATGGGGGGATCTGCTGCGTTTTAGCTGAAACAAAAACCTTCTGTATCGCAACTGAATGTTTGGAACAACAAACGACTGTGAAAGATTTAAAGAAAGAAACGGATAGGATTCATTGTAATTTAAATAAACACAAACAGATGTTGTTTACACTCGGCAGCAGAGGGCTGAGCTCAGTGGACTCCCATTATAATCAATGGCATTGATCTCTCCAACTCCCACCCCCACCCCCCTTCTCCTGTTGCAGGTTGTTTGATGTTTGCACGGTCTCTCGGACCGACCGGGAAACCAAACTCACGCTGGTCTTTGAGCATGTGGATCAGGACCTGACCACCTACCTGGAGAAGGCCCCAGATCCCGGAGTACCACCCGAGACCATCAAGGTAAAATGCTGTCAGCAAGGTGACACTGCGACCTCAGCGTTTCACCGTGAACATCACCCCGGAGCCACGGCGATACACATTTTTTTCGGCACATTTGACAACAACCGACAAACCTTCAGTTGCTGTTTGAGATAGAAAGGAAGCTGTTGGGTAATCCTCTGTGGCTTCGGCGCTGGTTGAACTCAGTCACGTCTCTCTGGTTCTTCAGTGAGTTTTCTTGGCCATCGGACAAAGCAGTTCCCTTCGACATCAGAAGTACCGGGGCGTTTTTGAAGGGCAGCACATGTGGCAGATGGGCTCCAAATTAGAGACTAACTGCCTTCTCTATTTTCACTCCGCTCACCAACTTTACAGCTGGAGACACAACCAGTTTCAAAGTTTTCTTTTGGTGCCTTAAAACCCCCAATGCTTTCTGGTGGTGAACAATTGTATTTCACAGTGAGACGTCCTGCGTATCGATTGGAGGTGTAACACTCATCACCACTAAGTAAATCCATGAAGTGTCGCTTTACACTTGGCCAAAAGATCGGAAGTGAATGTGTCGTCAACTCCTTTTCCTCCCAAGCTGTCTCCTTTCATTCAGACTTTCCCACACAAATTCCCCCTTTTTAAAACCTCTTTATCGTGTTTCACCCCAAGGTTCGCAGATTCACCGCGAACAATATTGGGAAAGGTATATATATCTCTATTTTTGGATGGGGGGGGGGCCTCCGAGTTTGAAGTGTCGAATTTGAAACGGAGAAGTTGCGGAGCTGCAGCGGCCGTTGACACGACACCCCAAGGGCCGGGTTTTTGTGTGAGAGTTTTAGTGTCGGGATGCTGTGCAAGCGTAGACGAGTCAGGTAGATCACACCTGAGGCTTTCCCAGGGCGTTTGGCTGAAGCTGATATGGTGAGTGGTTCTGGAGTTTCTGTGGCTGTGTCATTGAGGCGATGATTGGGCTAAATCGCTGCGTTTATTCAGACCTAAAACACGGTCACTTGACAATCTGCTTTCATAGAGATAAAAGATCTTCTTTATATTTTGGCTCCTCCAATTTGTTTCTCGGATCATTTTCATCCAGAAACGCTTCCTCTTGGTTCAAGAGATGTTTGTCTTGAAGTGAACTTGCCTATTAAGTTGTCACATGAAGCCCAACTCACAGCTACACTCTCCCAACTATGGAAAAGTTTGCGTAAAGAGGCCTCGGAAGCTGCCGGGCCGTCCGACAGGCGCTTCATTGAAAGCACGCTGACCCATGAAGACGCCCCTCCTGCCTTTGCTTTCTCCCAACATCTATACAACTGGAGTCTCGGGGGGACAAAAGGACAACACAACATGGGCACCGTCCCCTGTTATTTCTAGGACAGTGGACACTGCACAGTAACCCCAGAGAGCCCCCCACCCCCCCCTAGCCCCCCAACCCAACGACTTCATGTGATTTCCGATGGCACCAGAAGGAAAGTAACCGTCCAGTAGCGTCACACCTGTCCACATCTGGTGGACTGATTACCAGCTAAACCATTCAGGCCTGCTGGTGTTATTTAAGCAAAAGGAACAAGCAAACTTCTCTCAAAATCAACCCCCCCCCCCCCCAGCTGAGGTCACCCCACCCTGGCCCAGCCTGTCCACTCCAAGCCCCCACCCACCCTCCGCCTCCCACTCAGATTCGGGACCCACCACATGGTCATTGATGAAAGAGGCCCTCCTCCAGGAATCAAATGAGCTGGAAGGACATCAAGCAGCCGGGCTGCCCCAGCCTCAGTGCTCCTCCGCCGGGCCAGCGCTTGGGTCTCACCCACCCTCCTCCACCGCTATCATCCAGCCTTCTACAGCTCCATTCTGTGGGCCCATGAAGGGGGAGGTTAATGAAGCATGGGGAGGGAATTACACTAACGCTAACCGGCAGATGTCCCATATTGTGCCTAGTTACAATAAACAATATGGCCGCCTCTGGTGCATTTGCATCAGAAAAGGAGGCGCTCTCAGAAAGCCATGTTTTGACTGCTTCTTGCAGTGGGCTGACTACTTTTTTCTCCCGGTGCTCCTGTTTTTTCAGGGTCAGACCTGCTGCCTTTTTGTGTGATTTTTGTATTTCCTCCAGGCCAAGTTGTTTTTTGGAGCTTGTGGCTGAAGTGCAGCCAGAAGACAACAGTTGTGTTCAGGAACTTTGCTGTGGACTTCATGTGAGGTGGATCACTTCCACGCATCCAAGTCCACCGCAAGTGTTTTTTTTCTATTTTGCACAGTTCCTACTAAAAGCTACCTTAAACACATGCAGTTAATGTCTTCTTATTTGGCTACAATAGCAGTGGTCCCCTGGAGGCTACTTTTATTATTGCCAATAATGAATGTGATTGTAAACGATCCTGATGATGGTGAAGCTGATTGCAGGCCAAGGAGGCCACTTTTGTTTTTGTGTTTGTCCAAGAGTCACACTTCTGAGATAATTAGTGTTTACTAGGAAATGCTGCTGGAAGGAAGCACAGCGACATGGCTATTTAAAGCAGAGAGGAACTGATTGGGGGGGTGGGGGGGTGTCATGCTATTGTGTCAGCCCCTACATACACACACACACACACACAGCACACACAAAATAACCAACTGCCTGCCTCTGTCCTATGGCCCTGTCTGTCTGCTGCCCTTCTCGGTAGGTCATGGCTGAATGGAGATGTAGAAAGGAAGGTCTGTTTATGCATCCTGCCTGTCCTTGGTCAGAGGGCACACACACACACACACACACACACACACACACACACACACACACACACACACACACACACACACACAC
>JAUESF010000051.1:8303296-8313530 GCA_032274765.1 Malacoctenus tetranemus
TTTCCATTCGACTGGAGATGGAGGATCTGTCAGTGGGGAACGGAGACTGTTTTTGTTTTTCGTTAGAGCAACCTGACTCTCTGAGATCTCTATCACCGCTCCCATCTTTCCCACATGTTTTAATATTACAACAGGACTTAAATGAGGGGCTGGAGTCTGGTGGTAACGTCCACATGCTCTACGAGTCGAATGGCATTAATTGTTCTGCACGTGTAAAAGTGAAATCATGCGTCAGAAATACTTCGAACCGTAAAGTTACTCGTCTGCAGACTGACAGTAACTTCTCAGAGAGCCTTCACAAGCTGATTTCCTCTGACTGTCATTATTTGATTGTCTTTATCCTTTAATTCCTCTGCGATCCTCCGATCAAGCCCCTCCAGGGTTCTGTGTCTCCTGCAGAAAGCCCACCCCAGGCGAGCCGATAAAGGTATCCCGGTGACATGCGCCCCCCCCCCTCCCTTTGCTTACAAACACCCACCTCGGACTCCGAGATCCTGATAAGCGCTGCGCAGCGCCTGAAGGGGGAACTGCAGCCAAAAGCTGCTGGAAAAATCTGGAGCGTAGGAAAGCACCTGGAACCAGTCCACTCTCTTACTCGGGGTCACTGAGTTTTGTCTGGAGGCTTTCCCTACTGTAGCTGCTAACAATGCTGCTGCTTTCCTGCAGGCCATGCTCACACATACACACACACACTCTGAGGTCCCAGCAGAGTTACAGGGACAAATTTGGAACTTGTGCTTAGTGCGAAGTGGCACAAAATGGCCGCTGCTGTGCCTACAGGTGGGTGCAGCGTTTAAAAAACCAGTTGTATGTAATGTTCTGTGTTTAGATACGGAGAGGCTGATATCAGTCTAATCCCGCTACCACTTTACATGCACCCGGCCCTCAGCACTTTAGCATGTTGTGCACTAGTGAAACACCACACACACACACATTACTGCACATGCATGTAAAGTCAGGAGTGCCTGGAAGTCACCTGGATTGTGACACTCTGCTTCATTTGTGTATGTGTGTGTGTCTGTGTGTTGCAGGTGGTCACGCTGTGGTACAGAGCTCCCGAGGTGCTGCTCCAGTCCAGTTACGCCACGCCGGTGGACCTGTGGAGCGTCGGCTGCATCTTCGCCGAGATGTTCAGAAGAAGGTGAGATCTGCAGAGAGCTGAACATCGCCAGCGTCAGTTGAGAAGAAACATGCAAACCCCACGCAGGAAGACACCCCCCGCCCCCCCCGTCTGGAGTCAAACAACCAGTGTTGCTCCACTGTGCAACTCAAATGTAGCCTTTCTATACTTTCAACAAAGGTCCAAGGTCTCGTTTTGACCTTCCTCTGTGTGTGTTTTGTAAATTGTATCATATTAGGTTGTGACAAAGAAGGTCATCGTGCGTTTGTACAGGATGGATGTGTCACAATGTTGTTTTTAAATACAGCATAAACTTAATTATGTGCAATTCCTGTTTGCTGAGTTAAAGTGATGCAGGATGCAAAAAAACACTATATTTGTTCAAAGACAAAGTGTTACAGTCACTCACTGAAGTGTCTCCTTTGGGACCGTCCAGTCTCGGCCATATTAAGGATCATGGGAGCAACTGGAAGTTGTGGAAAAGTCCGATATATTCACAGTTGATGCCAGAGATTCTGCTCCGTGACCTACAGAGACACGCTCACGCTGAACACACTCATTCACATGCTCGCACCCTTGTGACTATAGGTCTCCACTTGGAGCCACTATCGCTAAACACCATCTGCTATCTCACATAAGCCATGAGATCGGGTTTCACCTTCTGCATGGATCATTGATACAAAGTGTCCGAGTGTGAGGGGAGGTCTCGCCTGGTGTCCCAGCCAGCAAGCACCTCAACATTGATGCCTTGTAGTGAAAGCAGTAAATTAGGACCTTCATAAATCGTGGGTGGGGGGGCATATTTGACACCCTTTTGGTCATGTTTTATGTCTCCCCAGCCAGTTGTTCCCCCAAATGACACCTGTCAGATGTGCTGTGAGCCGTGAGCAATCACATTTCAGTTGGCTTATCAAACAATTACAGTAACACAGCCGGCTGCACGCTGTGGTCGCTGCACGGGACTCAAGATTCTGCTTAGGTTTGTGACAGTTTGTGGTCTAACGAACTCTTCTCATAGAAGAGAGGCGAGTTAATAGCGGGACATTCTTTAAAAATCACTTTTTGCTCAGTGACTGCAGGGAAAAAAGGCACTGGTGTATAACCACCGTTTTTTTTTAACCTCCCATTAAATATACGTTGTTACATGCTATAATCTATGTGCACAACATGGAAGGTAGCCAGCATTAAACTGGAGTTTATGGTTGTGTGCACCCTGGCAGATAAGAGCGGTCTATCTGAGGTAGGGCTGACTGCCAGGAGGAGCAGCCCAGTTTCCTTCCCCAACCGTCCTCGCACGCCAGCATGCACCATCGCACAGCAAGCCGCAGTCTGCTCTCAGTGGGTCTGTGTTATGGCACAGAACAGGCTGAGGTGTTAGAGTCTGCTGTATGGATTGGAGGAATGTTAAAACTTAGTTGCAAAAAAAGACAATAGCCTACAGAAACGGTGTCTTTCAAAGGCAAGATTTTGAAATTCCACCAACGAGAAACAAATGAGTAAGTTGTGATCGGAGGTGAAGGTGCTCGCTGAGGACGGCGCGAGCTGTAACCTGCCGGCTCTGGATCAGGGTGGGATTCTCCACAATCGATAATAGATGGCTGGTGTTTAGAACATTAGAGTCCTGGAAAAAAAGATACAACAAGCTTGACGCTCCGCTCTGCGAATTCTGCAGAAAAGGCACTGAATGAAGCGCGCTCCCGAGTTTGCTGCAGTGCATATTGGGAATATTTAGAGGTGTAGCTGAACTTCAGGGAGTCGAATGTGAGCTCAAGAAACGTGTTGCCCTCAAAAATTTTCAAGCATTTAATTTCATAATTACTGTAATTACTACATTTGGATTTTTATTAAAAAAAAATCTTAACGTCTTTTAAACGTTCCTCCATGTTATTGAGAGCAGTTGTAAACGTTATTGGACCATTATATTTGATGTTTAATAAATTGTGTGCTGCATGAACTAGGGTTTTTTCTTGCACAGTTAATAAGCAGAAGTGCCGATGAGACGGGCAGCTACAGTTTGAGGTGAAACAACTGTGTTCCTTCAGGTTGGGCTGCGTCCCTTTGGGGTTAGCGGCATGTGGATGTGCCTCCTGACGTCCGCCTGGCACGGCCGGGCTGGAAAGTTTCGCAGCACGTGTGAGAACGCGTCGCAAGCGACACAAAGCTGAAGTGTTTCCCGAGGATGTGGAGTCATTTTAATGGCCGAACGCGAAGGTGGGAATCGAACCTGCGAGCAAACCAAACTGTTGGAAGCGCCGGACCGTGTGTTTGCCTTCGTTTCACACGGCGCGCCTTCAAAAGCGGGGAGCAGTCCGAGTCTGTTTGCAGTCCTGTCCTGGGTGGAATGAGCCATCTGTGTATGAGTGTCGTGGAGGTTCGGGCCTTTCTATCACACGCGCACAAAAAGCTTGAAATTGCCTTGGTGTGTATTTGTGTGCACGTGTGTGTGCCCGTGATTTTTCTTTGCAATTTGGCTCTCGTCCAACTTTGCCTAAAGGTGGAAGGCGAGGCAGAGCCTTTTGATGGCTGCGAACAGAACATGCACTCTGTTTATAACACGCGCACACACACACACACACACACACACACACACACACACACACACACACACACACACAGGTGATTAAGATGGCTTTTAAAAAGGCCACCTGTCAGAGATTAAAGGGCACCTGGGATTGTACAGGGAGAGAAAGCAACAGTAGGGACTGAGGGAAAGTGCACAACAAGAGAGGAGATGAGTTTAATTATGTTTATTGGTTTGTACTGATGTTGAATTTCAGATTAGAATCGTTGACGGATCAGGAACCACAAACCAGACATTCCCGTTTGGAGCCTTTTAGACTAGCTTCGCCTATTTTGGTGTCCTTTTCTGAAGTAATAATGAACGCATGAGCAAAGAGTTCCTTCCCACACAGTTGAATTCAGCCTTCGGGTTCTTATTCTGCAATAAAATCCGCATTCACTTTGAAGAAGCAGTATTTCTGTTAACATTTGAAGATGCTCTGGAGTGGGGGTGAGAAGAAGTGTCGTGTTTGGTTTCCAGTTGAATCTTCTCATTTTGAGGTCAGGGTCTGAATGTCAGAGGCCCGCGTGGTCTCTGTCACGTCATGCTGCAGGTCAGCAAAGTACAAAAAGTTGACATTTACCTCATGACTCATGAAAGCTCAAAGCCCCTCTCTCCCCCCTCCCACAAGCGAGCAACTTCTTCTTCACTTTCATAATCTCGCATATCATTGTAAAACAACCTCTCTTAACGACCAGGTAGTGTAAAGCGAATAGCTGTTGTCAAAGGAATTTGAGCAAATATTATACAAGTCTGCATCTGCATGGCTGGGATAGTGTCAGGGTGAGTCATGGCCTGAGAGAATAGGGAGCGAGAGCGCGTCTGCTTGTTGACATTCCTCCAATCGAGAAGGTGGAACGCGCTGTGTGTTAATGGCCCGGGAGAGGCTCCACATCCGTGTTGACTTTCTCACAGTTCTGGCTCTCGATTGATAAATCCGCCTCAGCGCACGCGCCGCGCGCACGTGCGCTCCCGACGACGCTTCGCAGGTAGAGCTCCGCAGCCTGAACCTGGCTCGGGCTGCGGACGCCGGCGCGAGCACATCGAGGAGCCACACGCTCGGTTCTCTTTCCGATTTCCCATTCAGCCCAAAATTGAAGCCCTCACGTGCAAATGCGCGGGCGCGCGCGCGCGCACATTCCAGAGGTTGTTTCAGTGGAATGTGGGACAGAGCCGTGCTGGCACTAAAGGAAGCGTGACTCAGCTGCCTGTCCCAGCCCAGTCCCAGTCCTTTCACTGCCACCACTTATGTGTGTGTGTGTGCGCAGGAGCGTGTGCACGAGGAAGTCTCAGATTGGGAAACGACAATGCTGGTGCACGCGCGTGTGCCCACACCGCGCTGACTGTTGACTGTGTGCATGCCAGTGGTCAGGCCTGTGTGAATCCAGTTATCCAGCCTACCAGCAAACCACTCCAGCTTCTGAGATGGTTCCCAGCGCTACTTGTTTTAGCATGATAACTTTGCTGGAGGTCCTTTTTTTTTCTCTTTTCTTTTTTTTCCCCCTTCCCTTTTGCAACAGTCAGAAACTGGTTTGGTCTGATCCTGAATGGCTCTCAGAGTTCAGTGAACTGAAAAGGCTGCGTCTGCAGTACAGTCCCCTTCTGGAAAGTCAGATGTTCTAAACTGCTGCGGCGCGAGGGTTCAAGAAGCGCACTGAATCATCTATTGGTTCTGGATATCACTTCGAAATGGCTGAATCGAATTAATATCCTGACACCACTTCCGACCTGAAGCATGTGAGCTCGCTGTCACTGTGAAAATGTGCAATCCCTCCCTCCTCCCTCCCTCCCTCCTCCCCCTGTGTGACTAATATCCCAGTGTCTGCGTCCGTAGGAAAGTGTGGGTGTTCAGCTATGCAAAGCTTCCTGCGAAGGGGGGAAACACAGGGAGCACATGTTGACTTGCTCGACTCTGTTCTCTTCAGTTGAGTGTGCTGGAGGCCTGTTATGACCAAGGGACTGAGAGAGCACACGCATTCACCAGTGTGACAGATTCCTGCATCACATTGACATCTGCTGGTGACGCATCACCTCAAACACACACACAGACTCTCTCTGACCCCTCGTGCGGTCGTGCTGTAAATTTGGGACGATTTCATTGAGGAAAAGAAACGTGACATTGAACTCAGTTGGTCTCTTCCATGCAGAGGAATCTTCCGAACAGGAAGGTCGCGTTCCCAAACGCCACCTTCCTGCCTTAGAATAATCCTGCTTTTCTTTCACACGCCGTCCCCTCCCAGTTTGCCCCTGAAACATCGACACTCGCAGTGAGCAGTGCCAGGCACTCACACGCAAAAGGGATAAATAGGCTTTTTCTGTCCAGTGTGGCAACCGGCAGCCTTGTGCTGATGATGACTACTGGAATTTGTGCGGGTGCCAGGGCAGGCATGGCCGCCCACGGGCGCCCCAGGACGGCCCAAAGCCACAGGAACCACCAGCGGCCCTGCTGCCGCTCTCCTCCCTGCTTTCATCCGTCTTCAGTGGCACTACCGTTACCGCACCGCAGTCCCGACTACACGAGATGGAGCTGCTACTTCAAACGTTCACATCAGACTCACACATTCCTCCTCGCTTTGGGCCAGAAGCTTATATATTGGGACTGTGTGTATCCACAGCCAGTCATGGGAGGGCCAGCGCTAAAGCCGACATCAAAAAAACAGGTCGATAAGAGCCGAATGAAGACTTTGCCACTTGTGTGTTTGAGCTTTTTCTCATAGTCGACGTGGTTTCTGTGGGTCCATATATTGGAAGGAAACTGATGAACATGTGTTTAACATGAGCAAGTCAGACTGATCTGTTTTTAATCTCTCTTTCCCAGGCCGTTATTTCGAGGAAACTCAGATGTTGATCAGCTGGGGAAGATCTTTGAGTGAGTATCAGCAGTCGACTCGTGTTGTTTCTAAAGGACATTTAGTGTTTATGTATTTTAAAGATTTTTTTTAAAAAAAAGGTTGTGTGTTTTTTGCATTGGAATCACTAAAAATTGGTCACAAAACTTGAGACATCTCCTTCTTAGATTGTTCTTCTCCCTAAACCCTTAAAACTCACATTATTTAATGTGAATATTCTTTGGAAGAGAGAAATGGTGCTCGCGTTCTGTTCCATGTTTTACAATGTGGTTTGGAACTGACGGTCCCAGCAATGTTTATGTCTCGTGTCATTTTAGCAGAGCTTTCATGAGGAGAAGCAGCAAATGCGTCTCTTTGCGGTTTCTGAAGGTTATGCTGACTGTACCCCCCCCCCCCCCCCCGCCCCCTCCCACAGTGTTGTTGGCGTACCTTCAGCAGAGGACTGGCCTCAGGAAGTGGCCCTGCCACAGAGTGCCTTCACCCCCCGGCCCCCGAAACCAATAGAGGACTTGGTCCCAGACATGGACGAGCAAGGACGGGCCCTTCTATTGGTACGCGGCAATCTAATGAATGCGCCGCCGCCACAAAGTATGAAAAGCCGACCCAAACGCTTAACTAACACTCCTCCTGTCCCCGTTTGCTGCAGCAATTCCTCGCCTTCAACCCCTCCAGGAGGATATCTGCCTTCACTGCACTGAGTCACCCCTACTTTCAAAGTGTGGACAGCCACAGCAGGAGTGTGTACGCAGCCCAGCCCATCCCCAGCAACAAGCCCACGATGGAGGAGAGGACTGCCTGACAGTACTCCAGCGGCCTGCACAGTGTCCACAGAAAGCTCGCTTCGTTGGTGTTTTTCGTGATTTACCTTTGTGTGCATTGATTAGGCTTTTTGGCCACTGATCTGGAGAGGATTTCAATTGTGGGAAAATCTGAAGAAATCGAGTATAGTCCTCTTTTACATGTGTGTTAGAGAGCCCACACACCTTCCCTGGACAAAGTAAAAACTGCAGTTTCAAAATATTTGGCGCAGATACGCAGTCGTTGACGTCCTGCTTGATCACAGGACTCCTGGTCAGAATGACAGCAAGGTTTGACCTCCTGTCTTCACAAGTCTTCTGCTAACATGTGCCACCACTTTTGGAGCATCCCATCATCAAGCCTGGTTTTTCAGTGTCACTTTACCTTTTGGCCAACGCGAGCTGGGACTTTTTCAACACTGGCTCACTTCCTCTGATCGGCCATAGGTCCACTTCCATACTTGTCCCTATCTCACCGTGGGCTCCAGCTGCACCATGTGTCAGCCAAGGAACTCTGTGAGGATTAGGACGAGTGGCACCAAAGGTGTCTACCAGGTTTACCGTCATATCCTCCTCAGATTTTTCCCCTATCCTTCCTCAGTGACCAAAAGCTTGATTATTTCTTGAATTCGCTTACGAAGCAAAACACACAAAAGAAAACTCGAGAGGAGACATATATTTTTTTATAGCCAATGTACGAAGCTCTACAAAGTAACCAGAAAGTGAGGGAATGGACATCTGCGCTCTCACCAATTGAACCCTGCACAAAAGCTGTCCTTCCATGAACTGATGGATTGTAATTGCTGCTTTTAGGTTGTGAATGGATGATAATTGACTTTGTGCAACAGTGCAAAGAGACTTGCACCCCAGATTGACCGGTAGTTGTGGGCGAACTGACTGTGGGGGGCCTCGAAGCCACCGCAGCCTCTCTCTGACCAGTGTTTATCCTTGAAAGAGCCCCCCCCCTGGCCTGCGGGGGAGGGGGGGGGCAACACCTGGACTACTCAGGAGCAGGTGTGGACAATCTGGATTTCGCCTTCAATGCTTTAAGACAGTGAAAGCACACTCGCGGGAACCCGATGCGTCCACTGGTGCTGACGTAAGCACGCTCATGTACTCACCTAGAACCTTGCCGGGCATTACAAGCCAGCCACTCACTGCCATGACGTTATCATTCCAGTTTTATCTATTATGTTGCTGCCACCATGTGGATGTCCGGAGTAGCTGCAGACCAGTAGCGGGATTCTAATGGTCTCTGCAGGCTTGAACGGACTCAGAGTAAACAGACTGATGTCGGTGATGAGACAATGATAAAGTATGTTAGAAATGTTCCTGCCACTCACTCGTATTAAAGACTCTTTGTTTGTTTTTAAAGATGACATTTAGTTGACCATCACAGGCTTTTATCATTATGAAATCCAACTTTTATGTACTATCCAGATGACACAGTAATGCACAGGCTTGCAATAGGTGGCAAAAGTCCCACCAGCACTATTCGAAATGAAAACATTTGGCATCGTATTGTGTCGCCAATATTCTGTATTTAATTTTAATTTTATTGACAGGTCTTATATGCTTGTTACTTGATTTTATTTTTTTAAATGCTGGGGCATCCGATATTCTTACACCGTTCACACCAACTCTGATGATTACAATGTGGTTTGTGTAAGAATAGTTTGACAGTGTAAGGAATGTATAGAGGATAGGCATCTGGTACTGTACAGTATATTGTGCTAGCTGCAAAGTGCCAGCTGTAATGATAGCAAACTTTCGATGCCAGCACATAGACGTGTGGTAAACGCAGATAGACGTAGTGTAGCGAGGGTCAGCGGAATGTCGTTCGGCGAGTTTTTTGTCATTTGTCAAATGTTGGATGGGCTCTGTGGGTGCTTTTTTTGGATTTCAATGTACTTTGGATTCAGAGTGAGTAAAGATATTACCTTAGTTTTGATATTGAAATGATGCACAAATATTTTGTGTACAATTGTGTGTTTTTTTGTTTTCTGGTTGTTCGTTTAATCTTTATTTTACATTCATGCGCCGTTGTATTCCAGTTCAGTTTTTACCAGCAAGGATAAAAAAAAAAGTTATGCAGAGTTGTATTTTTGTATGTAGTAGTTCTTGCAGAACAGTAACAATATAACACTGGTCTATGTTTTCCTAACAGGTAGTGCAATTAGCACACACACACTCAGACTCACACAGACACATTCTCTGACTTTCTCAGGTTCCTGGTATGGACGCCCAAACCTCTCGGGCACCGTTTGCACATCCCCGGTCAACTTAATAATAACCACAGTAACTCCTTCAGGTTTTCCTTCAAGCTGTCTCTCGATCATCTCACTGATCACAGTCTACTGTCGTTTCTATTTATCAACTATATGTTACTGTAGTCATTACTGTCTAAAGATAACTGCCTGTATAAACTGTTCTTGCCTGCAGTTTCTAATGCTAGACGGCAAATACAACAGAAATACACGAGTTAAATGTCTGCTTAACTAAACACTGTGTGAATTTTTTTTTCAGTTTGATAAAGACTCAAGTTTGAACTAAGAGGTGCATACAATGCAATGAAAGCTTCACATACTTTAGGCATGGACAGGATGACTTTGATGACAATGACTGCTTTCGTGTCCTTTCAGCTGATGCCATCACTGTACGCTTTTCTTATGATTCAACCAGTTTGTAACGCATTTCAATCCTGTAACAGCTGAAGTCCACTTTGAACTTTTAGCAGTTTCACTGTTTGTCAAAGCCAGCACAGCTTGATCTGTCATATCACTCAAATTGGCATTATACATGTGTATCAATGCATTTGGTGTCTTATTATTTGTGTTGCACCAGCTGAATAAAAAGCAGCTTTTTATGAGTGTTGTTTTGGTTTGGCTTATTTGAGTTGGTAAAAGTT
>JAUESF010000051.1:8666657-8684877 GCA_032274765.1 Malacoctenus tetranemus
CTCTCTCTCTCTCTCTCTCTCTCTCTTTCTGTGTCTCAGAGTCACTTAAATGGGAGCATTTCTATCAGGAATTGAAAGTTAATCCAGTAAAACTCCCCGTCCCTTTAAGACAGCTTGTTTTGCATGGAAACCTGCCTTGTTTGGGAGGTACTTTGCCAAATCAGGACGTGCAACTTTTTGATCCCTTCAGCTGGTCACTCCCTCACCTACCTCATGTTCTTTCATTTCATAATTGTCAAACTCTGGCGAGTATTGTGTGCTTTTTTCCTGTGATACAAACTTCCTTTCCTCGGCTTTTCCCTGATGTGAGTACCACCTTGGTTATATGACACAATAGTCGCACGGATAATATCAAAGCGCCACTGGTGGTGTTGTTTTCAAATAATTATTATGTCTTTGGGATTAGTTTTGCGAGGTGCGAAGCAGCAAAACAATCCTGGATTTATCTTGCCAGGTTCTGAAAGCAGCTTTAGATTTGGAGTCATGTCATGCCGGGTTAGATAAAGCGAGTCTTCTCTCGCCGTGTCTTCCAGAAATATTCAGCTTGTAATCCAGTCATATTGCAAAATGGGCTGACGAGTTCATTCAGAAGCCGAACAAGAGATCTCTCAGCATTTTGAGGAGGTTGAAAAAAATTCTCCCGTGAAGAATGCGTGGAAAAAAGAGGCAGCTGTGACCGTGTAGTTTTAGAGATGGATATGAAGGAGATGAAGCTGGTTTGAGAGGGGGAAGCGATGCTGAAGATATCGTCCCTGACAAAGAGACAGCAGGTGAGTTCAGAACAGCAGTTGGTGGCACCACAGTGTTGTTTTGATCTCACTAGAGGTCTTTGTGTCAGTGTGCCGCTAATGATGCGTTTATGGGACGGCTTCCGGCGTTGAGAGGAAATCTGTGAATGAATTTGCTTTGGATATGTGGGAATCTTTGCACAATACTTGGAGCTGTCACCTCGCCGCTGCACTGACTTGCTCTGTGTGCGCTGACTTGTTGTACTTTGACCAACAAAAGCCATTCTAAACTGTCAAGACAACTCTCGCCCTGAGGCGCTAACACTCCTCTGATGTTTACGTGGGGGCGATTTCTGAAGTGATTGTGCCGCTGTGCAAACTAAAAATGAACCGGGACGCAGCTTTTATTCAAACGACGTCTCACACAGTTGTAAACTTTGACTGTATGGGGATGATTGGCATCACATCTGTTTGTGTAACTCTCTGCGAATCAGCAGTGCCTTACTGGAAGCCTCGTCTCCCTGCAATCGAGGAAAATCAGAGATATTTGGCATCTAATTGCCTGATCATTTTCCGAGTGTGCCACAGGAATGTTATCGGGGAAAGGGCGATACCTCTGGAGCTGTGTGAGCTCCTCCGAACGAGACACAGAGAACCACTGAAGAATGTTTTCACAGAGGTCGAAAACTCGTCTTTAAAGAAACTTGCAGCACGTCACGGTGACATCGTGAACGCTTTGCTTTACGTTTTTGAAGAAGGTCCAGTTGTGCGATGGAGCCCAGGCCTGCATTGACATCACCGAGGCCCCCAAACCTCCTGATCTGGCTTCCCGATAGTATTAAGGCGATGGAAGGGTGGGGAGGCGCTGCTTCACTTGGCCAGCACGCAGATAGACGGGCTCTGGAAAGGAATATAATGTCAACATTGTGGGTTGAAAATGTTCCGTTGTGTGTACGTGTGCGCGTCTTAAGTTTGTCCAGACATTTTTCCCGTCGAGTCCACCGCTTGCAGGAAACGTCCGATTCTCCAGGAGTGGAAATCTTCTGTGTGTGTCTGTGTGCGCGCGCATGTGTACATAAGAAAGTTGTGCTGCAGTGTGTACGTAGTTGACTGTATCGGCCTGTTTTTGTCTGTGGATGTGTGTGACTGACGTAATGTTTGAGCTTACCCAGACAGAGACGAACCAAACCGTAGCACACGTACGTACACACGCGCACACACACACATGCTCTGGTGCGTGTGTGTATTAAACCATCAAATACATCTGACAGATTTGAGCTGGCTGCTAAGTGAGTGTGCGTGTGTGTGCGTGTGTGTGCGTGTTTCTGGCAACGCTGTAGTTTGTTTTCCGTATTTTTTGGGGGGAAAAGACAGCGAAGCAAGAGTCAACAATCAACATGTTGATTTATGCAGCTACTAGTTCCTTCCATTACGCCTACAACTACCACTGAAGCAGAGTTTGTTCTCCATTATTTTTGATGTATGAGCGTCTTAGCTGTGGAGAGCAAGGTCAGAATCAACAGTGCCGTGTTGATTTATGCAGCTCCTGGTTTCCTGCTACTATCGTACATCAAGGCGGGACATTAACACCGTCCATGAGGCAAACGGGGGTACTTTTTTGGGACTATGGTTGGTCGACCAGCCATAGCAACAGTTTACCAATCATCTCTCCTTGTTTGCTGAGATGCAGCAGCCAATTCTCTAAAAAGTCTGAAGCCACTCTCTGGAGTTAATTCTGTCAGTGACTCTTCAAACAACTATTGTCCCTCTTTAATCTGCAATTCTGAATTTTTATCCCCTGAACTTTTGAAATTAGAGCAAATTGTGATTCAAATTGGTGATATATCTTACTTACTGAATTCATGACATTTTTATGTCAATCTGGCGTTGTTTCTATGGCGTCTCCTATTCCACTCAATTTAAAAAATAAGAGGCTAAAACAGCCCATAAAAGATAAGGAGTGTCCTTTCATGCGACCACTGACTTCATATCAACCAAACCACGCGTTATGAGTTCTGTCCCCTTCTGAGATTTTCTCCAATAGGAGGCCTATTCTGAAGCCCCACAGGAAAAAGTGTGCTAATGCCATTCCTAAGCTTGTGTATCTTGGCGTTAAGAGGTATCTCTCTGTCAGAGGAGCGGTGACAGTGTGTCAGTCACATGCATGTGCGTCTGTGTGGAGGCATAATATGAAATCTTTGGGCGTCACTTGCAGTCACGAATTACCAGACCACTCCCTTTAGCTGAAAAAGCCGGTCGATCAAGGTCATTTTATGATGTTCATGTGAACAATGTGTCCTTTTCTCACATTAGCCTCGATAAAGGTGTTGCCATCCTCTTTGTGTCCCCACAAACGCACAAATAACAGCTCCCTGCCGCCTTTTAGACATGAAGCTATTTATTAAGAGCCTCCAGCCTGCAGGATTGCCAAGAAAAGCTTGATGTCTCTTTTTGTGAGAGAAAAAAAAGTGGCAAAGTCATGTTTTGTGTGTCTGTGTTGATCTATTAGATAACTGCTATTTTCCTTTAACTGGGGTTAAATATTCTTTCTTTTTAAAAAGAGCTGCACGCAGTTTAATCAATGCAGTGTCACGAGTATCAGAAAATATTACTAATTTTGGGCTGGAAGATTGCTCGATTGAGTCAAGACAGAAAAAATGCTCAGTTAACTGTCATCATGAAGCAGGCGGTCTGAATTTTACATCAGCTGTAACTGTTGCTGCTAATTTGCTTCGGGAAGTACAGTGAGTACTTTTAATAGTTGAATTATCTGATGATGATCCAGTAAAATGTTTGGGCTGCACTTTGAATTACACTGTGTTTTTCAGTCTGAGTAAAATCAACAGGAAATGATGAAAACGTCTCCGTCTTGCCGTCTCGGTGAGTCCATCAGCAGTTTTTTGTGGGAGCTGTCTTTCAGCAAATCATTGTAGGAGTCCAATTTGTCCAAATCTTCTCCTGCTCACAGCCTCCAAAGTAGTGTTTTCCTGTTAAACTGCATACATGACAATGAGGAAGACCCAAACTGTCCTCTGTTGGCTTCATCGATCCAGTATAAAGTTTTATTACTGCCGCGCAAGCTCAGCGCGACATCAAAAAACAGCAAGGAGGACTAAATAATCTTTTTCAGATGGAACAGTTGAGTTGAATATGAAACAATGTGCTCTCTGTGCTGTAATTGGTGGAACATGGAGCTCAACTGTTTCTACATAACATCTAAAAAAAAAAAAAGAAAGAAAAGAAAAAGGCAGTGAGACACATCAAAAAGACCTTTCAAAGTCAATCATTTTCTTGGGGACGGAAGGGGGGAAAAATCACTGGAAGACGAGGAAGAAACAAGCGTAATTAGTTTGACCGCCATGTCATTTGAACCGGCATTAGCAATAACAAATCGGAAAACAATAAAAGATGGGAACAAAGATAAAGCGAAGGGCCAGCGTTTTATGGCCAAGATGATTGAAAATGAGTTTGAGTAATGTGTCTGTAGCTGTCAGCGTGCACGGACAGTATGTGTATGTCTTTGTACTTCTTTGGAGGCAGCGAAAACCGACTAACATGTGCGTGGCTGCGAGCATGCGCGTGCGTGTGAGCAGAGAGTGGGTGTGAGTGGGTATTTGTGTGTAATCATGTACGTCAGGCCGTCATGAATGGTGTGTTTGAGACAGAGCGGAGTGTGGAGTTCCTCGGGCTGGACCAAATTGGAAACAGAAAAACAAACATTCCCTAGGAACCCCCTGCTCTCCAGCCTCCCCCAGCCTGCTCCTCCCCCTCCCCGTCCTCCCCTCGCTCCCCCTCGTCTGCTGGCTAGTGGCGCAGTCCAACCTGTCTGGGACAATGTAACGGTCTATAGTCGGACCGGACCACACACACTTTCGTGGAGGGGGGTCGGAGCGCAGGGGGTGGTGGTCGTGGCGGTAGGGGGAAGTTGTCTGGGGGTGGGGGAGCTAGAGTGGGGGGTGGGGGCGTCTCGGCCACAATGACAGTTGGAAAAACAGACAGAAGAATCATAGAAATATGACAGAGAGCTCAGTGATGGATTGATGGGAGAGACAGAGGCTGGAAACGGAGACAGCGAGGGGGGAGAGTTGACTGACGTTAATGTGGAAGTGGGAGTTCCACTGGTGGGGAAACGAACGGGAATAAAAACAAATGATTACTCATAGTGGAGAAATACAAGTTAAAATGTATGAGATGGGGGAAGACTGCGACTGAGTAAATGAGTAAGCGTGAGCTGGCCTGAGTCAGCTTCACAGGAGAAAAATATTTAGAGTCGCGCTCATTCTTTAAGTGAAGGAAAGCATTTGTTTCCCTTTTTTTGCTTACACGACGACTCCTCTTTTGTTTTCTTTTATTTTGAAGGGAAACTTTCAGACTTTCTTTCTTCTCTCAGCTGCAAATGTGCAAATGTGCTCTATCATGTAAAAAGCGTGAGCACGTCTGTGGACTTTGAGTGTTTTCACAGTCAGAAACTCACAGTCTGCACAAGTCATCAGACTAAATACCCTTTTTTTTGCTAATCTGGGCTCTTCTCTGTTTTTGCCTTTAGTTTTTCTTTGGAATTATCAAAATATGCTTTTATTTGACTGCATTATGTGTTTACCTTTAAACACCTGAAAGCTTCATTGCACATGCTGAGCTCAAATTCATTCCCATAAACAGCTTTTTTTTTTCTTTTCCAGAAACATGTTTTTATCCTCAGAAACGTATCTGTTTTTAGATGGGAGGGCCTTCAACATGACTCATTATTCCAGTAATGACTCATAATGTGCTGTGCCTTTAAAGCCAGCACTTATTTTCTTTCTGTCTTGGACCAGGACATATCCATTTTCACATAATGACCCACTCCGCTTCCCGGTGTGTTAATTTTCGATCTGCAGTCTAAACAAAGTTAAACCTGCATGTGGAAGTGGTCAGGGCCACAATGAGGCAGGTGAACCACCCAACAGGTATCCTCCCCCCTCCTCCCTCCTCCCACCTCCATCACACCTCTGGCAGTGTGACGTTCATTTGCTCGGACTCGAGGCGGTCCAGTCTTGTCCTTGTTGGGATTTTGGGAGACTTGTCTTTTGTCCACCACTGATGCACACACACACATCCACACACCTACATGTGCACACTGGAGCCAAGAGTGACCCAAGGAAACTGGCTTAGGATAAATACAGCCTCAAATTTAGATTTGTGGTGAGAGGGAGAGAGAAAGAGAGGCAGGATGGAAGGAAAGAGGTGGCAGAGAGAGAGAGAGAGGAGTGGTACAGAGAGGGCGGGGTGATTTTTGTGGTTGGGGCAACAAAAGGGGGAACTGAGAACTGGAGAGTCTGACTCTCAACACTAGAATTACAAATGAAAATGTAATGGTAGGTGCTCACAGCCACTGCGATGATTTTCTTGTGACTTTTTAATAGAACATTCTTGAAATGACTCATTGATGACTGCCTTGTTCTGATTCATCAAGTGATCGATATCGAAAGAGTGCAAGTTCTCTCTTAACAGAATCAACCAGTGTATTGCAATATTGTTTGTGGCTTTTTTTGGTCACCAATCAACACGCTCCCTATTATTTAGATTAACCTGACTGGAAGTCCGTAACCAGCTTGTCAATCTACTCCCTGTCTACAGTTTATGATCTGTTTTTTTCTTCAGTCTCATAAGAAAAAAAGTATTTAGGGGAAATATTTTGTAGTTTCCACCCTTTCTAAATTATTGAAGTCTTTAATGTTGACAAACAAAAAATAGAGGAACGCTTGCAGGTTTACATTTGAGGGAAGCTGATCGATATTATCTCTCATTGCACTGGAACAGATTTCTGATATTGTGCAAAGAGCCAAAGCTTTGAAACAACTTTTGAATGTAAAAAGTCGTGCCAGCTGTCAAAGCCGGTGATAAAACACAATTACAAAGTTTGACTGGCCCGGTTCTCAGAGGAGCGTTATTCTGTTCTCTTTTTCCCTTCTCTTAACTTTGATCGTTCAGTCAGAATGGGCGGCTGCAGTCAGGACCAAATTGTTTCCTGCAAAACATGTACGAAATGTTTTGATTTTTCCAAAGAGGTTCCAGTAAATGTGCTCATTTCTAACGTTATTTGTATTTCTGTCGTTTTCCAGGTTGTTAAAACGATAGTGGACTCTGACAAGCGTGACCGAGGACCTGAACCAGGGCTGAGTGTATAGACATGCATTAAAACAAAAAAAACAGGACGAGCTGGCCGTCGCATAATACTACTTACACGGATCTACAACACTTTTGATCAAACTCAAAGCGGCGATGCCCAGCTGCTGAGCAGAAGAGGGGCGGCCGTCCTGGACCAGAGGCAGCTGATGCGACTTGACGCTGAAGACCTCTCCGAACAGAAGTCAAACAAGCCGAAAGCTTTTCGCTCTGATGTTGGTGGACCTCTGAGGAGCCGCGTGGACCTGACAAAGACATGGAGGGATACTGATCCGGCTGCGACGCCTGGTTTCTGCTTTGCATTACATTGTGGAGTACGGAGGGCCCGCGGCTGGACTGCGCTGCTGGAAGGAGCGTCGTGGCGCCGGGGTGAAGCGAAGCGCTTCGACAGAGCTGATGCCAAAAGCAGGAGTCAGCCATGATGTGTTTATAACCTGATGACCAGCAGAGGTAGGACCATTTTTTCTACTTTATTCTGTTAAAATGACACCCAGATATTTACCTTTATTGGTGATGTACGTTGACAAGTCACTGAACAATGAAGCCTTTTCTTATTCATATTATATATGAAATAAAGGCAACGTAAACCTTTTCATCATTGTAAAATTGATTTTTCATTTTTATTTTGCATTCTTTATGTACTCTCCTATGAAGAATTTATCTTTATTATTAAAATTTAAGTGCTTATTATGATATGATGGATTCAAGAACAATCACATAATTTACATTTACTCTGGAGATAATATTCACTTGTTGCTTTGGTCCCTATCAATATGATTTGGTTTTCAGAATTAGAGTTTTTTTTTTTTTTCCAAAACATCTCTTTTTTAAGCTTTCTGCAAGTAAAAATTGCATTTCTTGAAGGAAACGATGAAAACATTTTGTACAGGAGGCGAAGGTTTACAAAACGTCCCAGTTTGTGGTGTGTGTGATGGTCCGTACGGCCGCGCTTATGTGTATTTCTTTTAGCTCCGTGAGTCATAGTCTTGTTTGAACGTTTCTGGAGACACAAAAATCTTTGTGACGGAAAAGAAAAAAAAAGCGTTTGATGGACATTTATACTCCTCAGAGTTCAACCAGTTTGTGGGTTGAGGTTATTGCCTGCAGCTAAAGTGGGTGCGGGGTACAGTTCGCCAATCCGCCGCTAATAAAAATGTTGTTTTTGCAAGGCGACAAAGAATTATGAAAAACTGCTCTTTGTCGTCAGCGCTTGAGGAAGTGGCTGCGTGTTCCCTGGAAACGCCGCCCGTATGCTGTGGTCGCGAACGTGGGCCTGTTAGCTGCTTTGAAGGCAGGGAACTGTTGGAACATTGTACTGATTGAATGAATATCATTCACATTCGGAAAAGTGTCTCTGACATGATGCAGCAGAGCAGTTGACTCGTACCCAAACACGACGTGGCCCTTCCTGAAGCCCACTCTGATGCGATCCAGTTAAATAAACCTCATTAGCTCATTAGTTTCTTGCACTTCATAAAATTTGCAACTTGTTGAGCTGTTTGATTGGTGGGTGAGATTATGTGTACTTGTAAAATATGTAAGTAATCACTACCAGCAATGTCCTGATCTCTCTGACATAACTTTTCAGAAACTATAAAATACACTTCCAGCATTTGAGCCCACCTCCACAGCTCTGGCATATTGATGATGATAAATCCCAGTAACCCTAAACGCATCACAGAAGCCAAACTACTTCATCCATTGGCGGTGGTGCAATGGTGAGCCTTTGATTGCAGGTTGATCGCATAACATTGGGGTTTCTGTGCGTCTGGTAATTAGACACTGAGCCTGACTTTGAGTGACATCAATTTGTTTAGGTTGCTTGTGTGTTTGAATCAAACTGTCTGCTGTTTCCTCGGCAGCGTGCGCTCGGTGATGCACGCGGGCTTTTTTCTACAATAGGAAGTGCAAATATAAACAGTTGAGGTTATAATTTAAGTGTTTGTGCAAAGCTGCAGTGGTTTGTGGTGTCGTGTATATTCTAATTACAGACATGTCAGTATTACCCTGACGTATTTGTTATATGGACTGACCGTCAGTTAGTAAATTATAATTAAGCGAAACTGACTCTTGCTGGTGAAAAAAAAACTACTGCCAAACTGTCCACTGAAGTTGCACACAGGTTGTGTTTCTGGTGTGAATGCACATCATGGCATCACGTTGTGTTTTGTTATGAGGTGTTTTGTTATTATTCTGAAGTTGAGTGTGCTTTTATGTCTGTGTTTGATAACTGGTGCAGTAATGCAGTAAAAGCAGTAATTGGCTCCAAAAATGTATACATGTGTGCAAGCCTGTGGATGGGTGTTTTGTGTGTGTGTGAGTGATATTGTGTGTGTATGTTTTTCATTATATGGTGCAGTGGCTTTTCTTGGTGATGTTCTTATGCACGTTGACATTTTTTCAGCTCAGTTTTCGCTGCGTGGTGCTTTGAGACGCACTTCTTGTTTGAGTGTGTGCATTTGCATCTGTGCATCTGCATGTTTGCATGCCTTACACTCTGCACACACACACGCATGTTCGTCAATGCGGTCTTGAGTCTGTGCATGTGTATGTGTGTGTTGTGGTTTCATGTAGCCTTTGAAGTGTTTGTACGAGTCAAATTTGGCACTTTTTTTTGGTTGAACTTTCATAAAACTTTGGAATGTTAAGAAGCAACAATTCAGACAGTTTGACTGTCGCGCTGCACCCGAACACACAACGCACACAGATGCACACAACACTGAGACACTCAGAAGTTTGTTTCTCTGATGTCGGAGCCTGCAAATGAGTTTCACTCCTCTGAGGCAGTAACCCCCCCCCATCCCTCATCCCCACCTTATGTGCTCTTTCACCTCGTCTGTTCGTTGAGCTTCCCCCTCTCTCTCTCTCTTTTTGTGTCATCCTCTCGCTCTCTGTCTTTGTGTGTCACTCTTCGCTCTCCTCACACCAAAAGGCACACTTTAGCCTCGTTGGGTTGAAATTGTGATCGGCTGAATGTAAACTACCTGCTGACCTATTTGTGTGAAATGGGTCACACAGGAGCTTATTGTGTGACGATGATCTCATCCCTCCACAGCTTTACATCAGGGCGGACCACTGTTAGTTGCCACACACAAACCGACACACACAACTCTTTGTTATTCATTCAATGTGTGTATACGTGTGTGTCGGACAGCGAGACGTATCCATTCATCATTCCGTACGCTCAACATTGAACCTTTAACCCACCTACGTGCACGCACACATGCTTGTGCAAACAGCGTGCATGCGACAGGTCTTTGTCTTTGTCCCCATGATTGCAAACAACAATTAGCAACCATTAATTCAAATTAAAGCTTATTAATTATGCAGACAAAGATGAATAAAGGAGGTGTCACTGGCTGTCGTGGTCATTAATGACTTAATTTGTCAGTTTGTAAATGATCGACTAGTTAAAAGGACACAGAATTAATCAGAGATCAAACTGACAGATGTGAGTGTTTCTTCTCGTTTGTTTCCACTTGATTATGTGTCCATTTGCATTTGTACTCGTTATGTTCCTGGAAGAAAGTCGGACTGGAGACGTGGAATCACGTGTTGCCTTTTTTTTCCTCTATGGTTGTAAAACAGTCTTGGTTAGTCCTTTATGTATCAGTGCAGTATCTTTAAAAGCAGGCAAGAAATGTCCCCTGTTTAGCTGACAATTCTTAGCATCACACCTGATATCATGAAAAAAGTTGTCGGTCAGCGATATACATCTATACCTTTAAAATATAGCATTTGGTTTGCAAAAACCTTCCATTGAGGGGGTAGTAAAATAAAGTCCACCCACACGGCTTTACATTGGCATCTATCATTACCCATGTCGAGTCAGGTTTGGTGTAATTGATGTTCCTCTGGCCAATGCATATATTAAATCTTTGGGCCGAGTCATTGGGGTGCTCGTTACCCTGAGCTCACCACAAAACCACTAACTGTTGCTCTTTCTCAGCCTGAATTGCAACAGTATCAAGCACTAAATGAGGAGAATTGAGCTGGTGTGCATTTGAGGGAAGTGTAAACTCTGTGAATTTCGTGTCACAGTGTTGCGTTGGTGAGCTCCACTTGTAAGTAGATTTGAATCTGGGCCTTGGCCTCACTGCGAGGCGTTTGCATGTTCTTCCTGTGTATCTCCAGTTACACTTCACCTTCCAAGTTTGAGACGAGGTCATTGTGACAGCAGATTCTTTCCTGCTGTGTTTCCCTTGAGCAGGGTTGGCGACGTGTCCCCAACTGTCCCCTGCCCTTTGCACCGTGTCGACATTTGTTGGCTGCAGCCTAAATCATGTACAGAAGGCAAAATAATGGATAGAGAGAAGGTTAATATTTGCCAAAAATGTGTAACATATTTATGTTAATTATTCGTTGGCTCGAGGGTGTCTGGAGGTCCTGTTGCAGACAGAATCGAGTCGTCAATTAAAGGAACACTTACAGCAAAGTACCTTTAAAAAAACACATGAATCGTGAGGACTTTTATTTTTTATGTGCTCAATTTTATTCTGAAAACTTTTTTGACTTGTGGTAACATTGCCAAATCAGATATTAAGCAGGAGTGCTGCACTTTTAACCCATCTATCACAGCAACCTCCACAGGTTTCTCTCCCCCCCCATGGCACAGATTTTTCCTGATTTGTCGGCTGTTTGGTTAATTTAACACTGCTGGTTTCAGGGTTGCTTTTTTCCTTCTAGCTTTTCTGGGGTGAATTCCATTTATCAGATTAAGAGCAGCAACTAGGCAAAGCAGGGGCAACGGACCCAACCTAGTTTTCAAAGCTTGTACTAATGTATCTTCCACTCTGTCTGCTTCTCTTTGCTGCCCAGTTGGAGTTGAAATCCATTAATCAGATTAGTTCAGCAACTGACCACATAGCCAGAGGGAGGCCAGACCCACCGTATTTGTGTTGTTGTTGTTGTACAGCATTACAATCCAAGCTTGTTCCTCGATTGTGGACGTAAGAGTGTTTGTGTGGAATGGCAAGTTATCACTGCAAAGCACACCAGTGTGTGTGTACTTGTTCCATGTTGATTAAGAAAGAGTTTCAGTGCCAGTACTACTTTTTCATTTGTCCATAGTTGTCGAAGCATTTGTGCCAAACTGGGGTCTATTAAACATGAGCAATGGCAGCATGAACACTCGTTTCTGGTTCCACATCAGCATTCAAACCCACAGACTTGGTTGATTATAGAGTATCAGGAAAAGACCTTAATTATCAACACCGACATAACTGAGCACTTAGCGAGAGCTTTCCCCATGTTTTCCGTGCTCCATGTATGTTTGTGTGCATGCTTTCCAAGCCATTAGACTTGCATATGTCCTCCCACTCGCTTTCACAATAACCCCTTCTATTGACAGCTGTTGGCGTGTGGCATACCTGACTGCGCGCGAGCAACTTGCGTGTTCGTCTTTGTCTGGGTGTGCGCAGATGTGGGTGTGTGCTTTTTTTTGTTCGGTTTGTCTAAAAATTGCGCCGTAGCCAAGTGAACAAGTGTTAACAAGCTCTGTGCAGACTGTATTTATTCAATCCATATGCTGGTGAACTATACAGCTGTGTGCTGCTCCTGGTGTGTCTGGGAGGAAAGAATCACGCTGCAGTCGCAGCCTTGTCTGAGGCACAGCAAATATTGCCAAGTCAGCTTTAATGTGACTGCTTAGATTGACAAAAAAGCTTTTCTGAAAAAAAAGATCACGTTTTGCTGATATTCAGTATTTTCAATCATGTGTTAGTCATAGAAAAGTTGCATGCATTTACTGGCAGCGCGCGAGAATGTTGTCTGAACCACTGTGGCCAACATCAGCAACTTTAACTGTTCACTTGTGTGCTGTGACATCATAGAAGAAGTTTGGACACGATGAGCCAATTCTTCCTCACACACGGTGGATTTTATGGAGAACTTCACATTTCGTGGCTGTTGTCTGCGTTCGCTTCAGACAGAATGCAGTCAAAGGCAGGCGAAGGCGGCCACTGATAGTGCTGCTGCCAGGCCGGCACCGGCGGCAAAGGAACCCGGGACGATAAAGACAGAGCCGCCGGGAGCTGACAGGCTAGTGGCGAGCAGAGGTGCTGCAGCGAGCAGCCAGCACAACCTGCTGAAGCAGCCAGGGTGCCTGGCAGCAGCTTCACGACTTGCCAGAACAATAAAAACAGAGTAGCTGGGGGCTGACAGATAGTTCCAAGCGGTAGGGTTGTGTTTTTTTTCCCCCCACATCCAGGTACCCACCAAAGCCAAATGCGAGCGAGTCAGTCAGCATGATGCACTGAGTTTTCTGGTAGACTGCTGTGTGTGTTTGACTGTGGAGCCAGAGCCAGTGGCCAGGGACCACTGGTTGTGTGCAACAATGCGGGCACAAAAATTGTTGGGAGAGATAAACAAGAGGGAACAATGTTGCCAACAGGAACAAAAGATATGGTGTATTTGTGTAAACGTACAGTTTGCTGCGTCTGACCAGGTCTAACAATTTCTTAATTGTTGGTCTCACATTCGCTGATCTGGACTGTTTTCCAGTACAGTTGCTTTGTTCTTTTTTTGTGAGATTTGTGAGAAAATTACATTATTATGATGATTGTTGCTATAAAGAAAAGGTTTTCATGTTTTATTATTATACATTTTTATTTGCAGTCTGTTTTGTTCTCAGCAAGACTCCTGTTAGTGCAAGGCCTGTCAAATAGAAGATGGTTGCAATAATGATAATGATGATTATAATTATTGTCGCTGGCAAGTCATTTATTTATTTCTTTAAATGTCCTTTTTTTCTCGTGTCTATCTTTTTATATTTGCCCCTGTGTGTGTTATTCTCACAGAAGGCTGCTCTCTTTTCCTGCATCATGTCTTACAGAAGACACTCACTTGGTCTTAAGAAATCAATGAGCTGAGTAAGTTGACCTAAAAAAAAAAAGAGAAAAGAAGAAATCGCTCGTTCTCGTCTCCAGCTGCTTCAAGTCCCCCGGATACGTTTGACTGAAATAACAAACAATGTTGAGTTTGACTCCTGAATTCTTTCAGAGCCAATTGTCTGTAATAGCACATGAGAAGTTCCATATTGTGAGGAATATTGGAGGACCTGCTGTTTCTTTGACTGCACGAGGGAAAGGGGACATCGGGAGATTGGCAGCAGAAATGGATTAAATTACTCTGAGAGACAATAAAGCCAAAAGGATGAGGAAACTTTTCTCTGCCATTTCACAGTGAGCTGAATTGATCAAATTGGTAGCACTTACGTGAAAGCCAGGGAGAGGTAGACACACACAACTGCATATTCTAAATTACAGCCACATTAACAGTGCGATGATATCATGGTAGACTCGAGGAGGAGGATGTCTGCGCTTTGTTTGGTCACATTCTGCTCCAGTTCGGCCTGTAACGCTGCCTCAGGATCACACATCGCTGTAAATCTCTGACCTCGCTTCATTTTCCTCCAACTCTCCGTTCAGATTTGGAAGTAAATCCCGTGGACTCGTATAGCGAGAGGTGTTGATAGACGTGCGTTTTAAATACCGAGCAAGTAAAATCTAAGACATTACTGTGAGCCAGCGTGACTGGGAGAAATCCAACATTGTGGTGCCGAAGCGATCCAGCTTTTTGGAGACATCTGCCCCAGCTGCTTAACCGGCTGGATTTACGACGGCCTCCGTTGGAATATGAAGTTGAATAGCTACTTTTAGAGTGAGGAAAATAACTAACCTCCCTGATGGATAAGTGCCCTAGAATGCTTAATACTAAGCCACAATGTGTGTATTTCTGTGTGTGTATGCTAATCTCCATAGCAGGTTCCTTGCCATTAGAGCACTACTGAACAAGGCAGCAATTCATTCAACAGGTTTAACTGTCTGGTGTTGTGTGTGTGTGTGTGTTCGTTCAGATGTGTGTGTGGGGGAGTTAGAGAGAGAAAGTGTGTGGCTATGTGGCAGGTTTCTAAGTGTAGAGTGTGTGTTGTTTTTAGCGAATTGTTTCCGTGCGCCTGTCTGCACCATATGGCCCAATGTGGAAAAAAAGGCCCCTTCAGGGGTCTGTGTGTATGAGAATATGTATGTTTGTGTGTGTGTGTGTGTGTGTGTGTGTGTGTGTGCGTGTGCGTGTGCGTGTGCGTGTGCGTGTGCCTGTGTGTGTGTGTACAGCAGTGCAGCCTGCCCAGAGTGAAGCTGTAAAAACAGAAACGGCTTGAAGAAAAAAGACGACATTGGAGCCGTGATGTCAAAAACGACCCTGTTTTCTCTCACTTTCTCACTCTCGCGCACACATTCACAGATTGCCCTTTTTTTCTTTCAGGGATTGTCGGATCTAATGTGGTGTTTTTAATCTAATGATTATTACTCGCCTTTTTTCAATCAACATTTTCCTTTCGGGAATCGATTTCTCCCTCCTCGTTTGTCATTTAAATTTGTCCTTGTTTTGGGAATCGGGGAGTGGAGAGGATGGTATTGTTTTCTTAAATTGGTGAAAATAATCACTGTAATGTTTTTTCTTCCTCCAGTAATCACTTTCTTTCCTCCTCTTGTTTTGCATTTGTCTGTTTTGTTTTTCGCGTGTCGTTTATTTAGCCTTATTGGCGTAAACCTCGGGGCTGTGGTAATGACTTCTGAGGTTAACGAGCTGCTGCTAACAATCACTCACCCGCCTGCACGCGCGTGCACACGCAAGCACACAAACTCACATGAACTACCAAGGAAGCATGTACAGTCGCAATCAAAATTCCTCTGTGTAAGTAAGTCTCACACATCAAATTATGCTATTGTGAGGTAAAATAAGGCCTGAAGTCCCTTTAAAGCTCTAAAACATCTCAAAAGTCTCAACTAAAACTGAACCTAATTGTGAAAAAGTTTCCACAGACTGTCTGATTAGACGAAGCTGGAACTTCTCTGTTTATGGTTGTACCCAGCAGCTCACTGACAAGCTCACAATCCAACTAGTTAGTGGCTCTCAGTTCACAGGGACGAGGATCCTGCCACACAGACGTGATAGTTTCGTTTTATGGAGAAACAGTTGCTTGTTTGTGGCGTTTCATGAGACCATCTAGGTCAGCAGCACCCAGCCTTATTTCCAGGAACCCCCCCCCCCACCCCTTCAAAGGTTGTCGTGTTTCAAAGGTCTAAGCAGAGGTTTATCACTGACTAGGTTGTTGTATTTCCCTTCAAAGAAAAAGTAATTTGCAAAGTGAGAGAACTTTTCAAATGCAAATGATGTATAAAGAAGTTTCCACACATCCAGGAGAAAGTTGCAGTTCCTGACTCGTGTGTGAGCAGCGAACACGAGCAGTTCCTGACTACATTGTTTCCGACCTGGCAGCCTCAGTGAATACTGAGTTATCACTAAGCCTTACAACAGCGCTCGGCTCGAAGTCCTGGAGTGACCGAGCTCACGCAGGTGTCTCACACACGCTGGTCAGTCTCTTTCAAAACTCCACGCATCACTTTACATTCAGCAACAGATTAGGGACTTTGGTTGCTTTGAGATGCCAAATTCCACTAAGCCTTATTGATGACTGGAATCTGACTGGAGTCTCCACTGCAGCCTGCTTGTTCCCCTGGTGTGAACTCCACTTTAATCTGCCTCCCTCCCTCTTTCTCTCTCTCTCTCTCTCTCTCTCTCTTTGGTATCTTGATATGGTCTGTGTTCTGCAGTGACTTCCAAACATTTACATTTCTGCTTTCAAGTGCTGTTTATATATGGCTCTTATCTGCTATCTAACACACACGCACACACTCGCAAGACAGACACACATTGAGACAGGGACGGACGGTGAATCAAATCTTCAGTCGTCTTGACAGCGACGCCGTTGCTATGTCCATAATAGGACAGGAGGAGAGTGAAGGAGGGAGGCAGCGAGAGAAAGCAGTGCCACATAGACAGAAGGAGGGGGAGGCAGATAATTTGCCACCAGAGTGTTTTGTGGTGAGGTGAGGCGTGGAACTTTGGTGACTTTAGCCCACAGGCTTTTTCTTGTGATACGCCGCCGAAGCCCCAGTAGGGAAATTTCTCGTTTCACCCCCTGCCCACCTCAAATTGCCGCCTCCACAACAAAACGGCGCCCCTGGGACCAGGAGGGAGATTCGGTGTCCTGCTCAAGGACACTTTAGCAGGTTGGCTTTTCACAGTCGCCGGGGAGATAACTTGGCCTTCAGGTTGAGCGATGCTTTGGTCATGAGTCACTCTGCCATCCTTCCTTGCCACCTCTGGCTTATGTTCCTGAATGATGCTCCGTCATGATAAACTGACGACTTTCCAATGTGGGAAAAAAAAGCCAACTTCCCCACACAGTGTTCCAGAAAGCTTTCAGCATCGAACCACTTCCTGTTACTATTAAAATCAAATGAATACCATGAAATTGTGTCAATCAAAGCAGTTCTGATGAGTGACATGTCATTCATGTCATCTGACATGTCCCCTTTTTTTTTAAAAATATCAGTATAGACTGAAATTTTTGCACCTGAAGCGTTGTTCAGACATAACGAGCGCTCTCAGAAGGCACCTGGAGCTTTAGGACGGCGTGACGAGGCTTTTTCCGAAGGTTTCTGACATTTCACAGACGAGTCGTAACATTATCTGTTAATTCACAAGAAAACCAGATTAAACGGTCTGAGGAGTAAACAGGAGGTTGGTGCAGCACTGAAGCCTCTCTCTTCTCTTGCTCTGCTGTCCCGGTAATCCTGTTGCTGCCTCTGAAATTCACCTCGCTGCCTCCGAGGGGAGTGTGCACCCTGAGGTTGGACAACTTTGTGTTAAAGTTCTACCAAGACTCCAAGTAGGTCAATCTGCAGCACTTGCAGAAGCTCTCCCCACAGCTCCTCCTGATCGCTGACCTTCCTATTAGACCAATACAAAAGAAAACCATGGCGCCCAGTGTGGTGATCACTGAAGTGTCACCTCATACCACACTCTGTATGATATGATCAGGCAGTGGCACCGTATCAGACGGCTGGAATCTCGCAATATATTTGTATTTACCTCTTTCTGACAGCACTAATCTGTCTCCTTTGTTGAAGTTGGGTGAATATATTGCTTCAGGGAGATGTGCCTTGAATAGCAGGAGTGATGGAGCTGAGGTAGGCTTGAGGAAAAGGCGAGGGGGTGATAGAAAGGCTTGTTAAGGAGGAATTATGGTGGGAGAATAAAAAAGGGGAATTGGAGGGAGGGAGAGAGAGAGAGCGAGAGAGAGAGGGGGGGGAGGGAGAGAGAGAGAGAGAGAGAGAGAGAGAGAGAGAGGAAATGACACATAGGTGGAAAGAATCTCATCCTTGCTCCTGTCTCACACTGCCTCACTTCACACACACACACACACACACACACACACACACACACACACACACACACACACACACACACACACACACACA
>JAUESF010000051.1:8800495-8811170 GCA_032274765.1 Malacoctenus tetranemus
GTGTGTGTGTGTGTGTGTGTGTGTGTGTGTGTGTGTGTGTGTGTGTGTGTGTGTGTGTGTGTGTGTGTGTGTGACCTTCTGTCATTGATTACAGGCAGGGCGTGATTGGAATAATCACTCTGCTGTCGGGGGCTTGTCACCAAGGCACTCGGCACCTCACCTGAACCTCACACAAACCTCGTATGAGCTGTTTGACGTTTTGACGTGTGCTTTGAACAGCAGTGAAATTCGGATGACATATCGAAAACACCCGTGATGACATTGTTTTTAAGGCTTCGCTGGACAAACTATTTCTTCTTCTTGTTTGTAAAAATACAGCTGTCTGACGATCAAGTCACAGCAGAGGCTTCGCTCGTTTTATTGAAACGTAGTTTTTATTGTGAAAGACATTTCTAGTTCCTGGTTGACAAAATAACACATGTGAATGTTGTGCCGACAACAGTTTCTGAGCCTGATGCACAATCTCTGCATGCATTTTTGTTTTTTGCTTCAATAGAAGTATAATGGACCACAGTAGATATTTGTGTCTTCACCAATTCTTCCATTTCTCCATGAATGGAACCTGTTTGTGACGCACTCAAATAAACAGAGTGGTTTGAGAGTGGGGGGGGGGGAGTGGGGGGCTGGACAGTTCTAAGAACTCACACAAAGGGAACTGCGGCTGTTTTCATCTGAGACCACAAAAAAATGCTTGTTTTCTCTTTATCTCAGTCGGTCCCTGTATTCATGTGAGCTGTGGAAGCAGGAGATTCAGAGGTTCACCAGCTGGAGGATTTATGACGCAGTTTCTTCTATGAATATGAAATACAGAAGCACCTATTTCAATGTAATCGCCTACTTGCACTTTAAACACCGTCAAGCACACACCAAGTTTTGTTAATGTGCATAAATGTGTGTTTTATCAAACACTAGCAATTTAAAGGAAATGTGTTCAGTTGCCGTGCAAATCTTCAGCTGATAGTTTTAAGATCAGGTATAAAAATCTGACAGAAAAAGCAGAAATTCCCAGTCTGAATTTTTGTTCTTATAAAATAAAAATATTCTTTTTTTCAGTTATGATCCAAATATTTTTCCAAAGAGAGCAGAATAGGAAGGAGTTGCTGTGTGGACGACCATGCATGCAAACAGTAATTAGGTTGTTTCCTGCTGATGCGTATTTGTCTGTGGGACCTAAAACAGTGTGATAGGAAGTCGGTTCCAGACAAAAGTTTATTCGGGGGTCTCTTTTTTGCATTGTGGCATTCTTGCAAGAGCTTGTACTCTGCGTGACGCTGCACAGTTCACAGACACACAACCTCTGGCAGACACAAAGCGCTGCAGCTGGATCTCACAGACCACATTCACTGTAACATTGCCTGAAGCCAACCTCTACCTCTGATTTCCCCCCTGTGTTGTTTTCATTCTGCTGAGTTTGCAAATTCACACCCACACACACACACATTTACAGAGTTTCGCTCTCCACCCGAACACTCACAGCCTAAATTCACAGTTTATCTGCCTCAAAAATGCCTCTTTGTTGACCCTTAGCTGCGTGTTAACGCATGCCAGATTTTGTCACGTTAAAGCGAGACCTTGTCAGCGGAGATTAACAAGGCTGAGTGCTGCAAACGGAGACCAAACGGCACATCCAGGTCCTGGGACGACATTTATCAAAGAAACCAGGAACTGGATCTACTATTTACTTTCCACTGCTTTTCCTTGAAATCATGCATTCGCCGAGCTCCATTTAAATTCTCTGTTGGTGTAATAACGCTGAAGTTGGGCTAATTTTGCTCCAAGGCTTACACACAGCAGTTGTTGGCAAGGTACAGGTGTTGTTCTGCTTAAAATATATCATCAAAGCTTGCCAGTGTTCATTTTGTTGAAGTGCCAAGATCTGCTGCTACTTCCCTTTTATAAAGCGCACCAAAACGCAGGAGTTTTGCTGTCTTGGATGCATAAAAACATCCTTTCACAATAGATCTCATGTTTACATAAAAAGTTGATGTGTAAATTGGCTATTTATTCCGTGTATCTGAGTGAATTGAACGTATTTATGTGCAGGATTGCTGAGTATTCCCAAAGCAACAGCTGCGTATGGAGCCACAATTAGACCATTTATACTAATTCATTCTGATGTTCAGACAGCAAAAAACTGTAAATTGGTGTTAATAAGCAGGGAATACAAATAAAACAAAAGTGGAAATGCACAACAAACATGAATTAACGTGCCAAGCTGCCAATAATCAGTGGACGTACGCAGTGCAAACTATCAGGGCAGGTGTTTTATTCATGTCGTCAGCCTTCTTCATTTGAAGGAGATGCAGAACCTTCATGTGGGAGGAAGGAGTCCAGCGAGCTTCGGGAAGGGCCGAGTGGGGACAGAAGAAGTCAGACTGGAACTACGCAAGCAGACTACGCAAGCACGGCTGATTTCCATCCAGACCACATCTGAATATATTTTTTATGTTTCTGTCAGCATGTCGAGACGTCAGCCGTGTCAACTCTTACACATGTTGCTGCCTCGACTGTCAGCAACCTGGAAAAAGAGAGCTGATAAAATAAAAGTGACACCTTTGGAATGTAAATAGACGTGTCGACCAGTCGCATCGCACGCCAACCAGCAAGCGAATGAGGGCAGCTCGTACAAACGTGTGATTTGCACCTCGGCTGGATTATTTGACGACTTTCAGAGCTTCCCATCGATAAGTTACTCTGCAGATTATGATGTAGCACAATGAAGCACTAAAAGAGTCTAAGGAGCCACACAGAAGGGTCATAAATGGAAATATAGTAATGGATGATATTAAAAGCACATTTATCCACTTGACAGTTCAACCAGAGCTCATTGCATTAGTGTTTGCGCACACTGAGAAAGTTTTAGCCAAGCGCTTGTCGCGTGGAAGGCGTCGGTAATGACAGAAGGGCTCACAAGTGTACGACATGATGCTGATACTTCATGAACACAATGGTGCAGAACAAGCATGAGTTTTGGGTTTAAATGCCGAGAAGCATAAATCAAACTTCACGATGGATTTCTGCTCCTCTCATCTATCTCCACTTCCCTCCCTTCTCTGTTTGAAGTCAAAATAAGGCTACAGAGCTTATAAATCCACGATGGATCAAAGTATTAATGGGAGGGAAAAAAGGTTGTTTCTCGAGCACGACTTATTCGACTGCGCTCCAACCTAAAAAAAAATCAAGATGCCACTCAGAAAAGATGCCGCCACACATGGCACATCAGCATAAATTAGGACTTTAGATGTTTCTCTCATGAAGGCCGCTTTCAACCGGAAACTCAAAATCGGTGCAGAGATTTTTCAGTTTCTTCGCTCCACAGAAGGTTTTGTAGGAAAAAATAAACTTGATCTATAATTGTGTTCGTCGGTAAAAAGAGAATGAAGTCATTAAAAAAAACAATTTGACATTTCTTTCTAAATCCGACAATTTTGGATGACATGGTGAATCCTTCGTCTCTCTGGAGAAGAACTCTGAGACTGTTGAGGAGCATAAAACACAAGGAACATGTGTCAGATCCATCTGAAGTGTGTGTAATGATATAGATGACTTGCTTTTCCACCTTGTGTGTCAGTTGTTGACTCAAGTTGTCATTGGTATTAGTTAAAAGATTGGGCTGCCGCAGGAGGAGAGGTTAGATTTGAAATATGTTTTATATGATTATTACTCACTCCTAATGTGTCACAAAGTACAAATCCATTTTCCTTCCTCTCGTCGTAAATTTTCTTAATCTCCCAGACAAGAATCAAGGTTACTGTGTTCGTCTGCACGTGTGTGTGCGCACGTTCACACATTCTGTTGCAGTCGGATGTCTTTCTGTTGGAAATTTATTGCACGCCATCACAGTTCTTGATTATGCATCTGGCTCCCGTTGTTACATAATTGATGTTGCACACGTGCACGTGTGGAGGAAGTAATCTGTTCGCCGCATTAAGACAGATGCTCTGTTTCTTTCTGCCATGAGACACTTTCTGTGCGATGTGGCTTCTTTCTCTTCAGCTTGTGTACACTTGGCAGAAAATGAGATTTTGCGAAGTTCACAGAAAATGAAGTTCAAGTGACAAAGTAATGACTGGCTTCAATTTTGTACAATTTTATGCAAGACCTGTTGTGCATCTCTAATTTTGTTCCAAAAGAATCGGATGATAGCTGCACATTTTCCCAACATGTGGCCATCACAGATGTTCGAACTGCGCCGCTCTGGCTGTGGACTTTGCGTGATCTGAACATGTTTTTGCAGAAAAGCCTCCTTCCCTCCAAAAGCATGCAGAACAAGTGAACTGAACACTTGAGATTGCCCTTTGGCTTGAATGTGAGTCGATCTGTGTCAGTCTGCTTTGATTCGGTGATTGGCTGGTGACCCGTCCAAGATGTCGTGGCGCACGCCGCTCGCTGCATACAGAGGAGCTGTCTGCTCAAACCCTCTCCAGACAATAAACATCTTTGAATGCGGGAGCTGAGATAAGGGTCTGAACATTACTTTACTCGCAGTTTGCAAGTCTTCTGCAAAGTCATGCGTTAAATAAATGTGTAACCAGGTTTTCATGAACAGATGGGATATAAGTTCCAGTACATCCACAGCACACTCAGCTGGCCTACTTCATGCTACGCTACAATATTTATGTTATTGCTCGGGGTGAGAAAAAAACCCGGCATTTATCATTCAATTGACAGATTAAAAGTTAAAACTGTACCATTTTACATCAAGGTTATTTGTTTGATGTGATAAAAGTGAAATAATTCTCTAAATATGAGCTTTTTGTAATAATTCAAGAGCAAAGAACGATTAGATTTAGCACACGTCTTGAACAGACAGTGAATTGCGTGCTCGCTCTGCACGAGTCAAAGGCTGCGTTAGTGAGGTTACTGGAGTTGATGATGTGCTTTTCCAGATCTTGCTCTCGAAAAGCAAAAAAAAAAAAACCCAACCTTGTTCCGAGTTCACGGAGGTCAGCGGGGGTTTTATCAGAGTTTTATTTCTTCTCCATGTTTTATTAATCCAGGGATTATTATGAAGGCGGGCAGGACTTTTAGATACTCCTGCTCGGCCCTTCATGATATCCACATTGACCTCGTGGAACTGCCCTGTGGAGTCTTTTAATGTCAGCTGACTGAAGCAGTTTAGGGTTAATTGTCCTGCAAAAGGGCACATCAATGCTGGTAATGTAACAAGTGCAAACCTTTGCTACATGCCCTTCAATTTCAGCCAGATTGTGGAGACATTTGGATACTTGTTTAGAGAGTGTTTGGGGGTGTTTTTTGCACTGATTACTTACAATTCAAAACATTTACGTCATTAAATTCACTTGGAATTTCTCTGATTGAATTTCATCGTTATGGAGTCGGATACACGACTTGATTGTTGTGTTTATTTATACACAAGCTTTTCACTGTGTGGAGGATATTTTGACATAATGGGGCCAGTGGAGCTCCCGTTTCCACTGCCAGTCCTGCTTATTGTCAGCTGTGGGAAAGGTTGAGTATAAACCTTGTTAATTCCCTCTCACATCAACTCAACATCAAATTTCTTATGATCAAGGCATTTCCTGAAAAGTATATGTTAGTGAGAGGACACTCTGTCACACATTAACCTCAACACAACAGTAACACACCGCTGCAGCTTGCACTAATGCTACGAGCTAATGCTATGAACTGTTGCCATTATTTGGCATTCGCTACGAACTCACCCCATCACCGGATCACCACCAAAACTTAATCACCTCTTCCTTGTACCACCTCTCACCTATGGTGCTAGTTTTGCACTTTTCATTTCTTTTCACACTGAAGTGTTTGCAAACTGATCATTTTTCAGCAGAGCTCATACGTTGCAGCTTGGATCAGTCTGGCCTGGTGTGTCAAAGCACGCTGGGCTGGACTGGACCTAGTTAAATGAAGCGCAGAGGGCAGCACACCTGCTGTGAATGAAATTCAAGAATCCAGCGCCTGCGAGCAAAATTCATCACAGTGGCTGAGGAGAGTTTACCCGCAGGCAAAGGAACATGTTTGTACAACAAAGGCACCGACGGAGAACAATTTCACAGCGGAGGAAGAAGCACTTCTATTTCTCCTGATAGCATGAGCTGTTTCTTTTGTGATTGCTAACGCTAATGCTAGGTTACAAAGAGAAAGTAAAAATTGAAGCACTTTGTCGAAGCATTTGCGCCTCAGCCGGGGTTCGCAGATGTCATTCGAACAGAGCGACTTGGGGGGAGAGTGTCTGACCGAATCGTATTGTTTGTCTGTTAACTAAACCACTCGTGTTCAGAGTCTCTTGCTTTATTGTGTCTGTGCTCAGTCTCTGCTGAGTTCACATGCTTGTTTTTTCTTCATGTGAAACGTATTAGATGAATGCAGCATGAACGTTTGAGGTCTGTCAAGTGCTGAGGGGTTGATGAACTGCCGCGCTGATAAGGCGCTGCTTGCTTTCATTCTGCTCACTATCTGGATCGACT
Source organism: Malacoctenus tetranemus (assembly GCA_032274765.1). Classification (NCBI taxonomy): domain Eukaryota; kingdom Metazoa; phylum Chordata; class Actinopteri; order Blenniiformes; family Labrisomidae; genus Malacoctenus; species Malacoctenus tetranemus. The sequence continues at coordinate 8,806,945 of JAUESF010000051.1, forward strand.
GTTATCATCCATGAATGTTGAGTGCAGAGGGAGTGTGCAGGGAAAATTGTTCTCCCAGTCCATTACAATGACACCGTGTCGCGCTCATATTTGTTCCTGCTTTCTGCTGCGGTATGAAATCAGATTATTTTCTCATTGCGTTTACTTCGTCTTAGTCTGAGATGCGTATGTTTACACAGAAACACAGGGGTGTGTAGGATGGTTGGTCACTGGAGCTCCTCCCCCCACACCAGCCAACCAGGGTGATGATTTGTTGGACACTATATCTCAGGTAAAGGTGGTCCGACTGATCTGAGCAGGTCCGGCAGAGTGAAATGTTCCAGAGGCAAACTTTTTCCTTTGGCTTTGCAGGCCCCTTCTTTCAGTTTGATGAATGCCGATCAATACAGTAATTCTATATTTTTTCCTGTAATCGTCAATTATTTGTGTTTTATTACCCTCCTTGACACTCGTGTAGCATTTTCTTTTTAGCATCCCACACTTGCCACTGTTTTTTGGCCTTATCCTAAATTATGGTTTGGCAAGCCCAGTTCAAACGGTTGCAAATCAAACAGCCCAACGTAATTCCTATATTGACTTTTTTACTTTTTTGGAACTTGCATCAGCAGTTGGCCGTCGGTTTGGGCAGTTTTTTTGGAATAAAGTCAGATGGTATTTGGTCCGACCTCGGATGCATCCCCGGTTGCTCTCACCTTGGATACGCGCCTCAATGACTTGTTCTGAGCCATTAAGATTGTGTTTTGATACTAAACTTGATGACGAGCGCGGAGACAAGCCTCTCCAAAGCTATACGGGTTTCGGCGTTGATTTCTCCGACAACTGAACTCGGCTGATCCCGAGAAACCGAGTCTTTTTTATCACCGAGTCTCTTTCATCCCGTAATTATTCTGTTCTTTTTGATCCGGGCAACTAATTTCATCTTTTGTGAACTTTTGGGTTGTTTGTGTTTCCTTTTGTTGGAGCGGTTGTGCTCTTGGGGCGAGCGTGTCTCAGCTGGTCGAGCGGTTCGGCCTTCAGTTCGGAGGTCCAGAGGCCCAGACCGTGTGTTGAAGTGTCCTTGAGCAAGAAACTATCAACCCCAAGTGGTGTGTGTGTGAGCACCTTGCATGGCAGACCATGTGACTGGTGTATGAATGAGTGAATATGGCTTTGAGTGTGAACTGCCGCTGAATCGGTGGCTAAGCGCTAAATAAGTGGAGTCCATTATAAAAAAAGACTGTCCTGCATTTCACGACCAGTTTTCCATATGTTCCTTTTCTGTGTCGTTCCTGTGTCAGAGCTTTTTTCCAACGCTGCGACACAAATGTCTGTCTGCTTTCGAATGTGCCTCCTTTCTTGCAAAAGAGAAAATGGGTAAATGCTCAATCTTCTGCCAATTTGACTGCCTCAGTAGTCTGCTCTCACGAAGAGACACAGCACTTTCTCTTGATCCTGAAAGTGCGCATTGTGTGTATGTGTGAATGTGTACATTGGGTAATTTCTTTCTCGCCATGTTTCTGTGTGTATTTGCACATGTGTGATTGATCCAAAATGACAGCAGAGTTCAGCGTGAGCCAAGCACAGTTGACTTCAAAAGATCTCAGCTCAGTGGATTTACTCCATACTGCTCGTCGCTATGTAGGTCATTGCACTTGCATGTGTTCACATACACCCAAAGCTTGTTTTTTTAATGTGTGTGTTTGTGTGCATGTCTGTTCTTGAATAATATGACACGCGACTTTAAAAGTGTCTAAGTTGAACTATTACCTGTGTTTCACATTTTCACTCCGTTTGAAGTCTTTCCTCGATGACATTTGCTTCAACATGTCTGCACAAATCCAGAACACAATGTTTTCCAGGATGAATATGACACATCAGTAAGCCGACACAATGCATTTCAGAAGTCAGTCAGGATTTTCATGGTTAAAACCACAGACACGAGACGAGTTTCATAAGAACAAGAGTTAAAAGTAGTTGTTTCTGTGAAGGATGCTGGTTGGGCAACAGTTTAGGTTTTTGTTGTTGTTCGTTTGCCACTTTGTTTGCTCCTACTTTGCTGTCATGTCGTGTTTTAATGTTTCTCTGTGCATCAATATGTAGAACACCTGAGTGGGCCTGAACACGGATCCGTGATTCATTATGATAATCACTGGATGTGTCTTCTTGAAACCCGAGAATGCGCCTTGTAAACGGCGCAGCAAACAGGCTTGTATTGCAGCTGTTTCTGCTGGCTGCTCTGCGTTAATTGGGGGCATATCATGTTGCCGTCAGTGTTGGTTTTCTCACTGTGCTTGGATGTGTTATTTAGACCTGGTCAGAATCCTGTTTGTTCTTTTTTCCTTTTGATGCCTTCACGTGCTTCCTGGACAAGCGCTGAATTGTTCAGCAGATAATTACTGGATATCTTAGTGTGAAAGCGACTGTCAGTCTGCAGTTTTTTAGACGATAGATCAACTGCGTCTGACTTGTAAGTTGAAAGTCTTGTGTGGGGCAGGTTGTTTTTCACTCGGCAATCAAGTGCAAGTCGACCATATTTTAGCAGACATCTCATGGCAATGCTGCTGGCTCATGTGGGGGGTTAAAAAGATGTATGGTACAACTGAGCCCTGCAACGTGTCTTTTTATGGCCGGCGTCTCAAGCGTGACATTGTGGAATGTATTAAAACTTGTCACAGTAACAACCTAAAATCACTTCTGCCACTTTGGGGTTGAGTATTTAGCTACCTAAGCCCCCATGACTATAGATAATACATAATTACAGGCACACACGGACAAAGACATACATAATTTCCTACACACACACACACACGCGCGCGAGGGAGATGGAACATCCACTAAAGCAGTTCACACACAAAACTCAGGAATGCTGGGAGAAAACAACCACTCAGAGCCCAGATGGCCCTTTCTTTTCCCTTTTCCCCGTCCTCATTAAATATCAAGTATCTCAGGGAGGCAATAACACACAAGAACAGACACACACTCACACACAGGTACTCCTCTGCTCTGTTTCTTATATATGTCATCAAGATTTAAATCTGTTACGCACTTGTACACACAAACGCTGCTTTTTAATAGCTGTATACAAAACCCTGGTCCCTCAACAGAGGACCACACACACACGCACACACACATAAATGTGTAACCATGACTTCCCTTCAGTAGGTCTCAGACCTGCAGCTCGGTGCTCTGCTGTCCCCGGCTTTCCTTCGTTGAAGGCCTTTTCTAAACGATCAGCCGCTTTGAAGGTAATTACACATGAAATCATGTGAAAAGTGTAAAAAGGCGAGAACAAATGACTCCAGGAGGACTGGGGGAACCACACCCTGATGTTTGGGCCACGGTTTGGAAATGTGAACAGTACAAACGGAGCTGTTGGAGCAATTAAAAAGGCCTAAATCTGAATATTAATTATTTCAGGGATTCGTGATATCTGAACAGCTCAGTGCGCATGAGAAGACCTGTGAAATGGCCTTTTTGAAACAGCAGAGATAATGAGGTCTGAAATTCACTGTTTCTGATGTATTAGCCGTCTAACGCAGCCTGGTCTCATAAACCCTGTGAACGTTTAAATATGAAACTGATAACACGGAAGGGCTTCAGAGGACACTTGGAGAGGCTCTGTGCCGGCACATTAAAACCCTGATAATTAACAACACATGCTGGGTCTTTCTTTGATGATGATGATGAATATAATGATGAGGATGATGATGGATTGTGAAATCGTCACCAGATCTCGGCTCCAGATTTCCGTTCTCGGGGTCGGGTTGTTGCACGTCGTTCTTCGGAGGGACTCGTTTCACTTGGAGACTTTTTCACACAGAACTTGAATCTTGACACTTGAATGAAATTCAATCGGTCACTGGGACTCATTACTTGTTCGTTATTAGAAAGTAGCCATTGTTGCATTCAGTTGCAACAGAGAATGGGTTAAATGTGGTAGAAGAAATTCAATTATTAATGAGATTTTGCATTTTAAGCACGATACAAAACTGATCAGGAAGTAAAATGCCATCAACCTCTGAGTGTGTGCTTTCCAAATGCAGTTTTTCCATCATTCTCCTCCCATTTAAGCCAGTCTCCTGTTGGGGCTTATTACAGCACACACGGTGAACTGCAGGGTCCATGATGGACAAGTGGCCAGTTGTGGTATTATTTTTTTCCTACATTTTTCCAATTTTCTCGCAGCTTGAACTCTTCACTGTACAAAATTGCTGAACGCCATCCTCTGTTTTAGTTTGGCGACGTGA
>JAUESF010000051.1:8867646-8878161 GCA_032274765.1 Malacoctenus tetranemus
GTGTGTGTGTGTGTGTGTGTGTGTGTGTGTGTGTGTGTGTGTGTGTGTGTGTGTGTGTGTGTGTGTGTGTGCAGGTGTGTTTGTTCAGCTGTATTAGTCAGATGTGGGAAAGGGGGGGGCTTATCCAAAGTTCCCCTGGGACGGCGCTGACTGACAGTTCTATCCCCGGTTGTCATGGTGATGATGATGGATGTGTTGGTTACCACGGAGACCGCTGTTTAGGCGTTCTATCTGCATGCATAATATAGTTTTAGCATAAAGAGATTCTGTCGCTGACAGAAAGATGGGAAAAAGGCGATACGGAAGGAGGCCAGAAACAACTTTAGTGGCGGAGTTTGCTGCATGTTGGTGTTATATGGATGCTATAAAACATTAGGATTCCACATAAGATGGGGAGCACAACAGCAGCTGTCCCAGATGGGGCTTAGGGGCTGACAGTCAAGGAAACGAGCGTTGGGGTTGGAAACAGTGCACGTCCTCTGATAGAGATGAAAGAGTCGGTTCTATGGAATTATAGAATTTTAACCATCCTCCACCTGCAGCGCTGAATTTTTAACACCGTCAATCTGCAGAAGATCTGCACAGAAGTTGCGAAAGCACAGGGAAAGATCTGACCCCCAGCAGGTTCACAGACATGAGTTGTGTTGGAATGTATTCCCACCCCCCCCCCCAACAAAAAGTTACAAGCTGCTCTCAATGCAGCACTTTTTATGACTCTTATAAACACAAGTCCTCCTCTTTTAAACCATTCAAAATCCAAACGAGAGGGATTTTCATTTGAAAAGCAGCCAAACAGCTTGTAATTTACCCACACGGCATCTACAGATTTAACATATTGACCTTTTTAACCACTTCAAATTTGAGTGCATTTATATTTCCAGGGCCACATGCAAATTATGGAGCCGCTGTGGGCCGCCACTGCTGAGGTGGTCCTCTGACAGGCTTCAGTGCCTAAATTGGAGTCGGTTTTCTTGCTGTGGTTACCTCCCACCGCTGAATGAAAATAGATGAAATGCCATGCGACGCTACACTGCCACAAATTTAGTCATTCATATTCATTTTCATTTTCATGCACCAGCAACACACATATGTCAGGGCTCACACATGCAAACATGTACACAGACACAGTCCCTGAGGAGATGCCACCACACATGCATGATCTGCTTGTTTAGTGTGGCTTCAGGGCAAAAGCTTAGTTAAACTAGGCATGCCTGCATTTCATATACCATAGCATGCACATCTTCTGTAAATGTTTCAGGCACTCAACATAAAGTGGAAATGCCAAACGCAGCTCACTGAAACTCTTGTGGATGAATCTGAAATGGAAAATCAGTGGATGAGTGAAGTAAACACAAATGAAATGTGATATGTAGGCAATTCAAGGGTTTTGTGTCTGTCAGATGGCATCAGACCACATATATTCAAGACAATTCACTGAAAAAAATGAACATAACCGAAATAGAAAGATATTAGGCATGTCCATTGTTCTGAACTACTTGGAAACTTCTTTGCGTCAATCGTTAATTTTCTTGTTATCCTGTGTTAAAAGACTCTGTGGGGGCCAAACCATCTGTTGATGGGTTTGTTCTCCTCCTCCCTAAAGATCTATATGACTTTGTTTGCATGTCTGAATCTGTTGTCATGCTGCAGAGGTAATTTGGGACCGATCGGTTGCCGTCCCAATGACAGCATGCAGTTTGATCACCGACCCATGTGTGCACAGGATTGTATACGGCTACAATGATACTGTAGACAAAGCGTGTCTTCATATGCATAATGTTGTACACAAAGCACACATGTTTCTGTGGATGTAAACAAACAGACAGTCTCTCTAATATACACACACTCGCTGGTTGTACACCAAAACACCCACACAGACTCCATTGGCTGCTGGCATGTGTATCAGTAGTCAACATGCATGACTGGCTCATTCACAATGTAGTAGGCAATCAGGCTGTTCACCTATGCATGACTAGCAGATGCACGTCCTTTATCACACACACATTATTTTACATACAAATATTGTTGTGTGTCTGAAACAAAATAACAGTCTCACTCACTGTTCCTCAGAAATACTGCTGTTTATTGACATTAGTGCGCAGCTTTACTCATGATTGTGCGTTTAAAGAAGATAACGCCATGTACAGAAATAAAATATTGATGTATACACACACCCAGGCTGAATCAAACAGGGGAAAGTTTCCATGAGCATGAGTAACGGGTGAGATTGCACTTTGGCATCAACACAGCATGTGTCAGACTTGTAGCGCCGTCTGTCATTATCCTCTCTCCTTTTTCTAGCACGCAGGCCTAAATGAAGCAGCAATTTGTGTCACTGTAATGGTTCCCATTGAGAAAAACAGCTCCGTGTTATATCCAGTTCTGTTCGCAGTGGTGACCTGGGAGCTTCTGCATTTCTTTAGGTTCTTGTTTTGAGCTCAGCGTTGATCAGAAATGAAGTGAAAGAAACAGAAGCAAATCTGTCAGATTTGGTCTGAATTGGTCCTGTGAGGTGCATGTTTTCAGTTGTATTTATGCCAACTGAGCTGCTTATATGTGGAACAAGTGAAAACTATTGCAGGACTTGTTCACATATTTAGTCATCTGTGGTCCATGCTGCATTTATTGCGTAACCAAGCAGCACCAGAGGCATCCCCAACATCCCCAGCGTTTGCTCTGCAGCATTTTCCTCACGTCGTACAGAGATTATAAAGAGTCTGAGTCATGATAAAAGTCGACTTGCCATTAGGGTGGTCTCTATGACAGCTCTTTCAATGTGTCATGCATTGTTCTGATATGATACAGAATTTTATTTAGATCTGGGGATGCCACCCTGGGTTCTGGGGTCTTCCTTTAGGGGGCGCCAGAGGTGACAAAAGAGGCACAAAGCTCTGGCTGCTTTGACAGTGTTCCTATCACAGACAAAAGCCAGTGAAAGATCCTATAATCTGAGTGTCAGTGTGAGCGAGACATGGTCTCCGAAGAACAGAAGTGTAGGAAGGAATGTGGAAGAACTGAGTGTGATGTGTATGTTTCTGCTTGCATGCGGTTTGGTTTTAGGGTTCTGAAACCTAAACTTCCCAAGGCTATGCATGCTTTAAACATAGATAGACATGTTGTGAATAAGATATTAGAAGCGTGTTGCACTGCATTTCTCCCAGAGGAGCACTTTAGCCTCATAAATTATTCAAGCACACACTAACTCACAGACACTCACAAATGCACACCACCCACTAACAGACATGCACAGATACACATACTCACGCAGGGCCTACACACACACTTACACATTTCCTGCATTGATCCTTTAGTATTTAAAACTGCTTGAAATGGACCTTTCCAAGAAGAGGGTAAGTGATTGGTTGAGTGGACACCAGTGAGTGGAAAAAGAGATGGACACATGTGGAGGAGGGATGGAAAGATGAGGTTGTAAAGAAGGAAGGCTCACTTGCAACATTAATATGGCTAACCACACTGAATTAGGTCTGAATTCATGGTCAGGGATGGCGAGAGGGGAAGGAGGAGGAGGAGGAGGAGGAGGAGGAGGCAGATAAACAGCAGAAAAATCTCAAAACAAGGTGCTTCAGCCTGCTGCAGAGAGAAACAGACGGTTCCCAATACTTTGTTCTGTCAGTGACGTGGAGGAGAGACAGAAGGAGACTAAAGGAACACAAGAGAAGATTTCTAATGTTGTGACACTGCAGATATCCCTCACTCGCACGCACGCACGCACACACGCACCATGATGGACACAGAAGCAGAAAAGTCCACACTCTAAAAGACCCCCACCTCTGCTTTTGTTTTTTTTTTCTCCAACTGTTGGTTTTGAATGAAATTCAATGTTCGTGGAAGAAAAAGGAGTTTTAGTCCTTGCGACGGTGTCCTCCAGTTTGTAGGTTCTGTTTAGCACAGGTCCTTCCTTGAAACCTATTTTCCTCATGTTTCCATCATGGCGCACTCCTCACTCACTACTCTCACGCACCATGACACTGACATTTCTATCTCTTGCAGTAGTTTTTGAAATACTTTTGACTCATCCCACACATTAATTATTCTTTCTCTTTTTCCTGCCTCCGTCCTCTGCAGTTTCTCTCCATCGGCCGTCCCTCCACCTCCTTCTTTGTTGCCATTCTTATCTGTATTCATATTTCTCTATCTCTCCGCTTATCTCACCATTGTTCATGGTAATCCTCTAAATCGTTGTCCTGATCCATCTCTATCCAATATTCATCCATCTTCCTTCTTATTCCTTTCATTCCCCCTCTCTCTCTCTCTCTCTCTCTCTCTCTCTCTCTTTCTCTCTCTCTCTCTCTCTCTCTCTGTTATTCCGTTGCGTTCTCTAATTGGTTTTCTTTCCTTGCAGCCACTCACTTCTTCATTAACCAATCTGTCATCATCTCAGTTTCGTCTGGGATCCATCGTTCTCTCCACTACCATCTCTTTGCCCCCCTCCTTGTCTTACACCTTTATTAGTAGTCATCAGATTTTTATGACAGCTGGATGATGGATACCACATTTTACATTGTAACTTCACCTATCTAAAAGATGGCTCTGTCATGACAAAGCTGTGGTAGAGTGTGATTGGGATGGATGGGAATATTGTCGAGATCTAACCTCCTCTCTGTAGCAATTCATTAGAGATTTCTCCAATGTTTTTGTTTTGACAGTGCCTCTCTGTCTTTATGTGGACATCCAAATGTTATGTTGACATCACAATACAAGGCAGTTCTGTAACAGGCGGACATGACCAAGAACTGAGCGTCACAGCATGATCCTTAACAACTACAGAGTCTTAAAACATCAGAAGTTTATGAAGAATTCAATTCAAAAGCAAAGAATAGTGAAGATCATAAATTGGCATATCACTGAAACAACATAAGGAATGCAAATGCAGGTCAGGTGAAGTAACATTTCTTTCTGAAACTTTTTCAAAAAAGACCTTCATGATTTTGCTCAAAAAAGGAACAAAACTACATCCACAAATACAGACAAAAGCGAAGTCATCACCGACCCACCGCAGGGATTTCTTTGTTGTGCTGTCGCTCTTATTCTGTGACTTTGCATTTGGCCCCGCAAAAGTCTAATTGATTGTGAACCTCGGAGTCATCACAGACGCTGCACTGCCTCCTTCCCTTGTCTGTTCTCTCCCAGTCTCTCTTTATCGCTTCTGATCGTTGTGCGGCCGTCTCTCTCAGTTAAAAATGTATTCAAACACATTTGCTGGCACATTCTGGATAATAGGACAGTTTGACCAATTTAGCTCAGTTTCTATACCACACGGACATATTTGCAATACTGCAGTCAGAAGCTTCTTGTCAAACCTTATACAGATCAAATTTGTCACACTTTCCTGGATAAAAATAGAAGAATAACACTTTTTTTTTTCAGTCACACAACCCACGGGGTCAAAACATTGGAAAATAATTTTAACACCCTGGATCATTAGCTGGACTACTTTAAAACATGTTGATCATTGACCGACGCAGTAAAACGTCGCTGCACCTTTTTTCATTCCAAAGTTCTAGCTTTGGTTCTGGGTTGGCGTGGAAAGGTTCGGGGGTGAGAGTGGTTTATGGCTCCGGCTGTGAGCTTTGCAGCACCTTCTTGCCTGGACAGCCCCCGCCCCCCTCTCTGTAGTTTGCGGTGGACATGAAAGAGTTTGAAAGCTTTTATGTCCATATCAGTAACTACACAGGAATAAATGACACAGCCATAAAGAATTTGCCAGGAAAACTGTTAATTGAAAGCAGCTTACACGTGAACACTATTGATCTGCTGGCTCTTTACCACACATGGCGCCTGCACATGCTAAGGTATGAACCATCAAAAAAGGTCATGGTAGGAACATGTAAGGAACAGTCGATGTGGCTGACCTGAGGTTTTCACATGTGATCGACTTGCTGATTTTTGGCACATGACTTGATCGGCATCCCTGAATGTATGCATCGATTATGGAGGCCTAAATGCCAACGTGACAGTGCCAAGCCTGCTGATTGGACTGTATGGATGTGATTGATCTGTGCCAGGCCACACTGCAGTTGCCTCTTTCAAGTGTATTCTCTCTATAGATGGCCTGTCAGAAACTATTTGGAAGTAGCCGTTTTAAGTTTTGCCTCATGAGCATTTCTGAGAGACTGTCATCACTGGAGACATGTGGCATTTTGCGATCAAATTCCTTTTGACAGTACCTTATTACTGTGACTATACTTGGTGACAGTAATCTAATAATTCTCTTTAGAAAAGACACATCACTTTCATGGTTTGTCATTTTTATTTCGTTTTATCATTTTTATGTCTCTCTCTTCTTGTACACGTCCTCCGTGATACAACAATTATTCAAGATTACATTATTATTCATACAAAATGAAAGTTAAAGGTACTCTCTGAAGTTTACTTGTACACATCCAAGCGTATTCATACAAGTGTTCCAGTCGGCCTTTGGAGGTGCCAGTTCTCACAGTCAGGATGATGTGACGACAGCTTGCTGCCAACAACTCATCTGCCAATTTCTGCTGAGCTACAAGGACATCGGATCGTTCCTTTACTATTATGTCATTGGCATTTTGGTCCTGGTGATGCTTCTGCATGAGGTCCAAAACGATTCACTTAGTTTGCTACCTTTTGCGAACCAAAATCTTGGATTATTGCAGTGATACACCACGAGAAATATCAGCATTATGGGGACATCGTTTTCACTCATTTAAGTGAAAGGAGTTTTCTTCCAAAATAAAAAAAACTCATATGTCTTGATCATCTATTTCAGTAAACAGGAGTTTGGTGAGATAGTGATGTGGGTGTTTTTCCAGTTGTATGGTGAAGCTCAGGCTAAGGTGAACAATAATTGACTCTATTCACTCAGAGGAGAGAGAGTGTTTGAGGCCACCGTGTCGATCGTATGTTCCTGTACGCTGCACAGGAAAATGAAGGCGGAAGAAGGATCAGGTGAAGAGAATTGAATATGGCTTTAAAGAGGAGGGGAGAGAGGCGAATACGTTTCGTCAGAGCTGCGATGCGTTAAACTCTCAGTATGCAGCTATTTGTTTAAGATGTCAGGGATGACATTTAACACTCACCAGCGCCCAGGGTCGCTCGCTCTCTCTCTCTCTCTCTCTCTCTCTCTCTCTCTCTCTCTCTCTCTCTCTCTCTCTCTCTCTCTCTCTCTCTCTCCCCCTCTGTCTCACTCTTCCTTCCTCTCCGTCTCTCCTCCACACGGATGAAAGCACATCCAAATAGGTCGACGCTCACACAAATCCAGGGACGGACACACTCTTGCACACTGTCAAACGTGTGCATAAACAGACACAGACGGAGACACACCCACTCTCAGAGAATAACAGAGTGAGAGAATCTTGGGGGGGATGAATGAGAGGTCATGTCTATACATCACAATGTTGGGAGTTTGTCACTACAGTTCATAACTTAGAAACTCTATTTAAAGACCATATTAGAAAACAGACATGCTGGACTCATCCATCTGCAGACTCAGCCAGCCAGAGAGGTCAAGTCAAGTCCATTTTTATTCTTTCACTTGCTTTCAACTTGCTCTGCTCAACTTTTTCTTCCTCTCTTCTCTTTCCATTCATACAACAGATTGGGCCACCACTGTCGAGCTTCAGCATGTTTATTGAAGCAAAGCACTGATGCCCGATCAGTCCTGTGGTCGCAGATTTACTCCAGCGGGTCAAACTGAGAGTCAGAATTCAACATTATTGGCGCGCTTGTTGCAGAATTCAAAGGACAGAAAATTCTGAGCAACTGTCAAGGGATTCTGTCCCATATCATCACTCTCTGACACAAGCTGAATGAGGGAGTAATGGAGGTCAGATGGCAACAGACGCGTGATTAAAGTTAAATTTTGTCTCACTGTGTCTGTTACCTAGCCTACATATGATTCAGTTAGTCAGGGTCAGGTGGCTTCTGCTGGAATAATAATTATGATAGCAATCTGTCTATCAATCAATGCCCTTACTCTTCAGGGCTCAATCTGTTGATCTACCATTAAATCACTCTTCTGCCCTAATTGGTCTAAATGTCAGGCTGTTAGTTGACTGGCAGACAGCATCTGTTCTTTGATTTGTGCACAGATGGTGGGAGGAGCTGAAGGTCAGCATGGTTACTAGTTTTCCGTGGGTGAGTGTGTGCCCCTAACGCTGTGACGGTTCATCTACGATTTAAAGCTGCCAAGGGAGAGGACAGAAAGCAATATGCTTCTAACAAGGTTTGAAAAGATGGATGGAGAGATATGAGCAATGCACGAGGAGAAGGAAGATTAATGAAAGCAAGACATAAAAATGTCTGAATCTGACAGTAGTCAGTCTGCACGACAAAAGCAAATACACGGATGAGTCATGCAAAGTTGAATATGGGTATTTGTCTGCTACAAGCGCAGTGACAGTTCTCACTTTTTTGAGTTTTGAAAAGGAAAATGCAGCAGCTCGGTGCCAAAGCCATAAAGCAGTTTATACCTGAATACCCGGGAGAGCCTCCGACAAACAGTGGTCACAAGTTAACACTTGCCAACAGAGACGAGCGCAATTTCAAAAGGATAAATATAAATCCCACAAAACTACACTTTAAAGGCAACCACAGAATCAAAAGAACATCTCGGTGACCATCTCAAAAACTGGAACTTCCGTTGCTTTTTTAAAGCTGCGGATTATGATAAGACCACAGACACACAATGGCACATTGTAGGTGTGAACAGGACTGCAGCAGTGAATGCCAAAAAACAAGAAGAAGTAATGTCACCCTGTGTGTCACAGTTTTTTTTTTTCTGCATCCAGATGGGTTTACATTTGGCAACAACAAGGATGCCTTTAGCCCACATGTCTGCTTCATAGCCGAATCGCAGCCAAGGAACATGAGGCCAGATGGTGCAAACACTGTTCTCTTTATGCATCATTTTCCATATCAATTTCTATATCAACTCAAAGAAAAGAATTACCCAACAACTACATTAAGCCAGACAAGTGGTGGCTAAATTTCCTGTTTGGAAGGAAATAAAGATGTTTTTTAATGCTGATGGGAAAAAAAGGAGTTACTGTGCAAATAGTTTTTTAAAAGACAATAAACAGAGTGTGTTGTGGCAACAGCCAAAGTATGTGTTATTGTAATATGTAAAACCAATGATAGTTCACGTCAAAACGAGATGAATTCTGCAAAACAGCTGTGCCGGCTTTTTCCATTGTCGGTTGTTCTCGGGGTTGGGTGTATTTTTCACAGGTATTTTTAAGTCTAAAACCATTTATTATGCCTCCATCCAAGCAAACGCAGTGTGGACCCAGACATACTGACAACTCACAAAGAAAGACCGAAACATTTTTTGTTCCTGATAAATCTCAGTCAGAGTAATTTGCAGCAGTACCAAAACGGTGTATGTAAGTGCACGGAGTGTGTAAGTAGGTGCTGGGAGGCTATATGGGGGTGTTAAGGGTCAGACACATGCCCTGCTGACCGAGGAGAGACAGCCCAACCATTGTTCAGAGACATGCTCCAGCATCAGGGCTGCTGTGTTGCAGGGAAAGATTCATACCGAGCAGGATATTAAACCGAGACGCTCTCAGACTTTGGAAGAGTTACTTGTAGATCAAGTGGGACTGAGTTGGTGACACGTTGAGACTTTTACCTCGCAGTCACCTGACCTCAACCCCCCAAAAAACATTTATTGTGACACTTTAGACTGAGAGAGCCTCGACTCTACCGGCATCACAGGGAGCTTGGATCCCTGCTTGGGATCACTGTCAGCCAGGTTGGGTTAATGTGGGTTCTTGGATTTTGTCGAGTCCAGGCCAGCAGGAGTGCAAGTCGTGTTCTTTCTTCTTTAATATTATGCTGCCCCAGCTGACATCAGCTGACAGTTCATCAATGAAGTAATACATCTAAACACATTTACACCTTTAACTAGATCAGAGTTACCAATTCATCTAAAAAACAAACGAGTGTGGTTGCAGTTGAGGTAAACTCACACAGGCACACAGAGAACACTGCAAACTCCACTCAGAAGTGCATCATGTACAAAACCAGACTTCACTTCTCAGGCTGTACTATGTCATTGCTGTAAATGCCAACCCAAGTAACTTACCTTGTTAAGCTAAGTTTTTACACTTGATAAAGTATTAACACACACATAGTCAGCAGATCAGAAAACAGTGGTGATACAAGTTTGTGAGGTTCGATCACAACTGGAGGCACATATATCGCACAGTATTATCTATCAATGTTCATCGAAGATTACGTTCAAGGATATTTTCCACAATCTGAACTTAAAATTAGTTCCAGAGCATCTGTCACATGAAGTATTGGAACATTTTTCCTCTGCAACGCATTCTTTCGCGTTGTCACTGAATTGAATCTGGAAACTGGATTGGATTCTGTTGACAACGCCATGGATTCCATTAGTTCGGTTGATCTGATGGCATTCCCTGTAAGGTCTGATTCTTCTGCATTCCCAACCACTTAATGCATCCTGGCATGACTGGATGGTGAAAGTGACATTGAGACCGCAAGTGAAATCGC
>JAUESF010000051.1:8909717-8922859 GCA_032274765.1 Malacoctenus tetranemus
TTTCAGAAGTTGTAAATGTAAAGAATCATGCATTTTAATTCAAACATCTGTCTCGAGGACGCAGTGTTCATGTTAAATGGAACAAAAAATAAAGTCAGATTTGCATAATTTACATAGATACCGCTTTTCACAGGAAGCATAAATTAAACATAAGCGCATTAAGTTTCAGTGAGTAATTGTAGCTTTTTTCAACATTATTAAAAGTTGTGAGTTGATATTGGTGCTTTGCGGTGAATCAGCGTTGTGATAACTTTGCGTTTCCGTAGTTATGAAACATTTTGTCAACATGTCACACTTTATCTCTCAGCACCTCACCGCCTCCTTCACAGCTAAATACAGGCGCAGCCATTATGTGTCCATTAGCATGTTTAATTGAAGCTCAGTAATTATTCAGCGATGTCAACATCTTCGAGCAAGAGTAAATGCTTCTCACCACGGGGCCGAAATGCATTTCAAGCTGCAGTTCATCCCAATATAGAAAGCAAACAGACGCTTTCAGCGTGTCTTTTTATACACGCTATCGGGTCTCACTCTATTAGTCGGGGAAGCCAAGATCGCATCAGATTGGAGGTCGTTTTGTAACGTGGGAGCGACTGTAAGTGCAGTTGAACTTTCTCAAACATCTTGTGGGAACTCGAACCATGTTTTGAATCTCTGATAACGACGTGCAACATTACATCAGACCAAAACATACTTTTGGTCTTGAGCTTGAGGCCTGAGCTGCGTTCACTGAAAATTCAGATTCAGGTTGATCAGTTCTGACCAAAATGCCATCATGGAAACCTGTTTAATCTCTAATTAAAGCGATTCAACGACCGTTTACCTGCAGTCATGCAGATCATGCTTCTCTAACTAGAAATACTTTGTACACAAAACTACAAAGGTTGGAAAAGAGTTCAGTTTCTTTCATGAAAACATGATCTCAGCAGCCTGAAAAGCTTTTCTCATAAACTAAGAACTGATAAAGAGTGGCTCCAAAACAAACTAGCATTGGCAAGTCGTTTCCACTTGGTTTTGCTACCCAGAATAAGAACTGATCAATTTGTCATGTTAGTCCCTAAACTGGTAAAGACAACGACTAACAAGCTCCACAGTTAACTGCATGTCAACAACAGCGCTGCCCCTGTGTTTCAACCTGGTCGACACAGCTTGGCTTGCGGGAAGGTAGAGCTTTGGCCCAGCTGATGCAAATCCAGGAACGAATTAACACTTGCTCCTGTTCTGATCAGCGGGCTCCAGAGTTTGTTTTCTCCCTTGGCACGATTAGTTTGTTCAGGTGTGAACACAGTGATGCACTCGAAAGTAGATGAAAACAATTGCTCAGAGACTCCAGAGAGGTGGTTGGCTCAGGCCGGAGACGCGATCAAACTTGGCAATTTGTTTGTGGTGAGAACGGGATCTGACCTCGATTCCACCTGAGAAGTGGGCCAAGTCCTGAAGTTTGAACCGAGCAGCTCTGTCTTGTAGGAGCTGCTCAACTGCTGTCTGTGCTCAGTCATCCACAGGCATATTGGCTCCTTTGCAGCTCAGGACAAAGCCCGTCTCTATGAGAAATAGAGTCAGATCCATCTGTTTTTCAAACACTGTCAACTCATGTATGAACATCGCAACCTTTAACATGAGTAGATAATGGAGGGCTGTGGATTAAATCAGCTGCCAGACAGGTGCCCCCCCCCCCGAAGAGTCTGCCAGTCCATCACAGGACCGACGGGGACACACAGCCACCCAAGCGCACACTCACACCTGCAGCCAAACGGGAGTCAACATTTCAACACACAGTCGTGTCTTTGGGAGTGTGAGCTGAAGCCAAAGTACTGACAGTAGACCCGGGCAGGCAAAATGACTGCGTACAAACCTCACACAGGAAGACGCCATCGGCCATCAGGTTTAAACCAGGACCTTTTTCCTCTGAGGCCAACCTCTGTACCAGCGCCGCTGCCTCCATGCTGATAGGACATTTCTACCTATGAGACATAAATTCTATGAAGGTGTGTTGAGCGTTTTCAAGATGTGTCCTGGAATCAAATTCAGCCCCCCTGCTGGTGTGTTTTTGGCTTCTGTCCTTCCCAGTTTTTTCCTTTTTTTTAACATTTTCAAACACACAGTGTTTATCCCACAGAACACCAGACACTCAGTCATTTATACCTTACCTGACAAGCCTATGCTGTTCTGATTCTCTGTGTGGCTTCCTGCAGGAGTCGATATGATACCCAAACAAGGACCAAACATGCATCTTCACGCTTTGATAGTCAGGTGTTGGTCTCTCACAGGCAGATGTTGTTGGGTCATTTTGTTCCACAGGAAGCAATCCACAGTTAGCTGCAGTGTAACAAAGTACTGAAGACAGTTACAAACTCCCTTTGAGTTCATCTTCGTTAGATTTCATACCATGTTTTGTGACAGGAAATCAGCCTATGAACAAGAAGTGGAAACAGGCATGTTTGCAGCTTTTCAGTTTGCCAGGTGTTACACAGGTCCAATATCCCGCATGTCCACCATCACACAGTGGAAACCCACCAGCTTCCTGCAGTCCGATTGCCTTTCGCAAAGTTCTCCATCGACGGTCTTTCAGATCTTTACTACCATCGGCAGGCAGCCAGTGAGCAGGTCAGTCAGCAAGCCATCGGAGGCAATTGAACGGTTGCCAGTGGTTCCATTTACTGTACAAATTTCAGGCCGAACACTGAGAAATAATTTCCAGCTCCTATTATTGAACATTATCATCAGACAAAGTGAAAGGGGAGAGATCCTGGCAGGGCTGCAAAGTTTGGATGTAACAGTGAAAGAGTGATGATTAAAAGCACCAAATGAACTTTAACTTGAATCCTCGTACCCAAAACGCTTAAAGCGACTTGAAAGGGGTGATTAGTGTTGGAAACAAATGAGGCAGATAAACAGGAAAAAAAGGGGAGAACTTTCGGAGAGGATGTGCCTCACAAAGAGTTGTCTCAGGACACGTTGAACAGGATCACTGCCGCAGTCCCTCCAAAATTAGTGCTCGCTTTTGTGACGTGAAGATTGTTTCTGAAAGCCTGACTCTGTTGTGAATGTGCGGTGTTGATTTTTGTTCTTGAGGTCCATGTTTAAAGGAAACATTGGTAATTAAGTACATCGCCTGAAAGAAAACCTGTACTACTTTTCGACCAGCCCCCACCAACATGCAGAGAGCTGTCGGGGTCACACACAAGTTATCTCCCCACTGTAAGTAACGATCACTGACACACAAATTCACAGCTGCAGGCAACGAGGAGTCAGAATTGAACCAAACGTCCTTGTATATCTGTTGTTGGAGGGAGAAAAAGGACCCAAAGAGCTTCGACACAAGCTCAGGAACTTTCTTACACGAGGGTCCCAAACTTAGAGTGAAGCTGGGGGCTTATCTTGCTTTGAGGCAACCCTCTGGAAGGGTTTAGTTTATTTTGACTGTCCAACTAAATCCCTCTCAGCCTTCAGTTTGTTTTAATATATCCAAAGACTATATACTGTATTCAAGCTGTGAAACAGACGACTATTCCCTCGGTCGAGGGGAAGGTCTATTTGCAGCTTTGGAAATGATCCAGCCTGGTTTGTTTAAACTATGATGTAAGTAATCCATATATGAAGGGTAAGGAAAATAGAGCAATCCCCGAGACGGAGCGGAGGGCGAGCTGGCTCGGATTGACTGCTCCCTTTGACCTTCCCTGGTCATCCTGTTTGAATTCTTTGTTGCACCTCCGAATCGATAAGCTGTTTCTGCCTTCAAAATTCTTAATGTTTAGAAAGCGTTTTCTTTTTTTTTCTCCTGGCATCAGCATAATGAAAACACCACAACAGTCCTGCGGTTGCTGTATTTTAGTGGGATCTTGACTGGAGCGTCAGTCTGTGACAGGTTTAACAATGGCCCGAGTGCAGAAAATAGAAGCAACAGAAAGGTTTTTAGCCGATTCCCTCTTGAATATAAATGTGACTCTGTTCTTTTCCAATTAAGTGCCGATACAATTTCGGAAAAAAGCTTCAGTTTTATTTAGTTTTTCAATTAGTCGCCAATAATCAGTGGATCTTCCCCCCTCACGGCTGGTACAAGGAAGGCTGTGACTCCTGTTCTGGTGTTCCTGGAAACCTTCAGGAGTACTTTAGAGTCGCTCACTCTGCAGTCTAAAATCTTCATCGTACATGCAGTACTACAACTGTTGAGGGTTACATGAAGTTGGTATTCTGTCCACACTCCTCCCTGCATGATGTTGAACCCAACACCCTCCTCACCTGACTGTGGATATGTATGTTTTGTGACGCTTTGTTTGCCTCGTTGTGTGTGTGACTGTGTGCTCATGGTATATCTGTGTCCGTGCACATGTGCGACTCGGCTCCTGTTCACACAAAGGATTGTGTGTCCGTGTGTTTGAGCTCACTCTTGGCAGTGTCACCGTGTCTCCTGCTCTTTACACGTCTCTTTCACATTTACATGTTTGCCTTTGTCTGCACACACACGTCCATTTCAAGTGGATGCTTCTCTGTTGTGTTGTTTCTTTATGGTTTGCGTGAGTGTGCGGTCGCTCTGGTCCGGCTGCATGTGTTCGCGTGTCTGTCTGCCTGATGTCTCCGCATGTGTCAGGTATGAACAATCTGTTTCCTTCCCCGCGGCAGAACCCACCAATCACATCCCTCCATCATCTCTCTTCATTACGTATTCATGAGTTTCTGTGTCTGCGGGGCTGTGATTGGCTCCTAATGAACAACTGACGGCATTATCAGTCAGCCAGTGCTATGGCAACAAAATAAGTCAGTCAGTACAAAAGGAACACCAGTCAGCCACTGGTACGGAAACATTATTCAAGCGGAGCGGTAAGACAGTCGACCCCTCGGGGAGGCTGACATATTGGGCTTTGTCGACGGCGCGCAATCCTTGGTGCGACTCTCGCGTTGTCTCAAAACTGTTCATGATCAAGTGCACACATCTCCAACAAAATGCTCTGGATAATTACACCCATGGAGAGGCAGAGCATTATACATATATGGAATTTAAAATTTGGTTTGGGTGTGAATAAATCCCTGCGTCCTTTCTCCCTTGTCAGGCCGAGCTTAAGAACCATTAGTCAAACTGAGCAGAGAGACACCGCTCGCCTCCAGGGGATCATATGGGCTCATAAATCTACAAACTACCCCTTTATCATCTTTTTTATTATTGTGGTGGCTCGCTTTTCACCAAAGCCGGCTTTCATTATTGACTTGGTGTGCTGCTTTCGCTCCATCAACAGAGCTGTTAGCGACGTGATGGGTACTGAAGGTGTAGCTGGGAACGTACCTGGTTGAATTAATGCAGGTTTGTTTGCGTAGACACGCTCTGGTGGTGCATGATTGCTTGTCTGTGGCTGTTAAATAGCTCATCAGATGTGGAGGATGTCTACAGCTCTGACAACCATCCTCACCCACTGATTGTGCTCACTAATTGCGTATCATAAAATCATGATTGAGAACGTGTAGGCAGAGTCGCATATTGTACAGTGGAGCCTGTCAAGTCAAGATCTCTCATGATAACTTTTACCTGCTCAACGTGCAGCAACATACAAGCCAGTTGTCAGTATTGGAAACCAAAAAGGAGCTGCAAGAAAGACTGACTGTACAACAGAAAGTGAGGGATTTTGCCCAATTTTAGCTTCAAATATCTACAAATTATGGGGTTGCACACTTGCTTTTGTCTTCTATTTGTGGCCCAACAGCAGCTACATCAACCCCACTTCTCTCTTTATTAATGTGACTGATTTCATCATAATCCTTCCAACCTTTTTAAACGAATATCATCTCCTCCTTTTAACTGAACCCTGCGAGTTCATTAACAAAACCTCAAAGTCTCCAGCTGATTTCAAGCATCCTTTCACAAATTTTTTAGCTGTCATTCATCACTTTTGCGTAAACTTCAGTGAATATTTGCCCTCACGTGTGTGTGAGTGTGTGTATGCGCGGGAGTGTGTGGATGTTTGTGTGTGTGTGTGTGTGCTTGCCAAAACACCAGCAAGGGGACTTGTAGCCTGAAAGCTGCTGAGTTCAATCAAAGTGCATGCTGCCTATCAGTTTGAATCACCGCCTTGGAGAATGTCTCACTACTCGACTCTACCAATGTGGGGGTGAGGGGGGGAGAGGAAGAATCCAGATGGTATTGTGGGTAACGAGCCAGTGTGACTGAAGCGAGTGAGTCATTGATCCGGATCTTGCCTTGAGTAACAGGCTAACTAAGGTGGGAAGCAAAACACATAGGTGTGCTGTAGTAATAACACACCAGATTGCAATTGTTGGTTTGAAAAGTATGAAGCTCTCATCAGACCTGAGGAGATGCTGGCTCTGAAATAAGCTTCGGTGTCTGACTAATCACCATTCCACCTTTACTGGGTTCCTCGATAATCTGTTGCTAGTTAAAGCAGGTCTGGGTAAATATCCAATATTTTAGTTCATAAATATGTTTTTTCCAAAATGCATCTGCCCTCCCATCTGTTGTTTGGAGTGGGGCTTCTGCTTGTAGGCTCCAATATGAACACAGGCGTGTTTAACTTTGATGCATATTCACACTGGACGGGTGTTGTGATTTGCACCAACAGGGGTTTCAAACATTGGGTGGATGTGCTCAGGCTAAATAAAATCATAACAATGATCATTTGACTTGCAACTTTTTTGGCCCAGATTTTACTGCCTACCAAACACATCTCAGCTCCAGAAGACAACAGCTGTCCAGGACCCTTCAAAATAAAAGCACTGCTCAATTTCCTGGTCTTGTCGAAATTCCACAATGTGTATTTTAGTTGAAGCGCAAATCTAATTCGGACAAACTCAGAGGAAGCCTCGGGCCCCCCTTTGTGATCTCTTGTGCCCCCTGAAGTGGGTCCCAGACCCCTAGTTGGGAAACACTCCTTGAGTGCAGCGATCGGCTTATACACACTCGCTCATTGTTATTTTGTTGGCTGCGTTTCTGGTGCAACGACTCCCTCTGTGAGGAAACGCGAACCAAGCGGCTCAGTGTCAGAAGTGTGATGGTGTCTGATGCTGTGCAGCGAGCTGGAAATCGTATTCAATCCACTCGTTTCTCAGTTCCTTGCTGTCATATTCTAAATACAGCTGTTGTTTCAGAGCGGTTCTGAAATGACCTGAAAACATGAGGATACGCGGGGGTTGCATGAATCACTGCTCTTTAATATTATAAATAAAATTTGGTGAGGAATATTTTCTGCAGAGATAGAAGTTGGTATATCAGATATCAAGCCTGTTCCCCCTAAATAGCTGTGACACCGGTGTCAGGAATAATAACTTCCTCTCTTTGTGTAGGTGGATTGCTGTGAAGTTGGTGCTTTATTTTTCCTTATTTTTTCTTGTTTCTTCAGTGTGAACGGTGAGCAGAGGCTGTCAGAAGTGGCTGTGATGCATGAGTAGCTTGAGGCAAACTTATTAATGAGAAAATTTATGGCAGGCAAATACTTTAAGATGTAAGGGGGGGGAAATGTACTTGTCCACAATTCATTCCTTATTAATGCTCTTTAAAGCTTTTTCTTGCCTGAAATTGTGACGAAGTGTATTGACATCAACACTATAGCATTTTACAGCTTCCAATAACATTTGATTTCTCTGGATAAAAGACTGGAATTTTAAAGTGTATAATCACTGGGATAAACAAAACCTAAATCACACAAATGGAAGCACTGGAGCAGTTTAGCTGCCTGAGTTTAGCACAAATAAAGCTAACGTTCGCCCAGTTTACTTTCGATCAATTGATGATTCGCTGTAACATCAACACTGTGAGTTGAGAAACATGAACATGTATGTTGGCACGACACGCAGCACCGAACGCCACTGATGTCCGTGCGCACATGTGACCGTCGTATCGCATCAAGGAGGTTTTGCGCAACATTAACTCATCCGCCATTTGTCACCATGGGACGGATTAGTCAGGTCATTATGAAAGCGGCGTCTGTCAGCCACTCCGTCAGACTTTCGTTGGAGTGATTTGTCACTTTGCTTTGTCATTCAGGACAAGATATATTTTGTCTCTTTGATTATTTATGTGAGTAATGTGTTCATTTGTTTTGACAGAGCAGGAAAAAATGAAATCTCAAGGGAGTAAAATTGAGATTACCTCGGGGCGCTTTGTTTTTGTTATTAGTGCACGGACTCAAATGCAGCTCTCGCCCACTCGCTTTGACTCCTGCACTCTATCTTTACTGCCGCAGACGTCGTGCTACGTTGGCGCCTGATTTTGCCCACCTTGTAATAAAATGATGTCACGAATGTTACACGACAGAGCCGGCGCTGACAGGGATCCCTGCGTTAGTTTGTGTGCCCTCGTCTTTCATCTGCTCTGATTAAAAGAACCATCTATTTTCCAGCGTGCCATTATCTGAATGCTTTGATTACGGAGCTGCATCATTCTCATTTTGATTAAGGCTGCAATTTCCTTCACCAGCTTTTGTTGCGAATTTGATGGGACTCCCAGTGAAACACCCCAAACATCTGATGTGCGTGTCTGAGTGACAGCGATACAGAAAAATATTGAGCGTCTTCGAAGCAAAAATGCCAAATGATGCTGATGTTTGAGTCATCTCTCCAGCTCTCTCTGCTCTTTCTGTCTCTCGCTGTCCGTCTCCACCATCTTTGAGTTTTACTTTGCCCAGGTAACTTTATTTTTTCACGCTATGCTCTTCTCTTTCCCAGCTTTGTGAGGGAGAAGAATTTGCCTCTGAAATACCTTTCGCTGCTTTTTTTCCCCTCCTTCTCCACTTTATCCGATATGTTCTCTGATTTTTTCTTCTCCTTTTCTGTATTCTGTTCTCTTCTGCAGTGAAGCGATCAGTAGATTTTAAATCGCGGGGCGTTAAATTGTTCCCTGGCAAAGACTCCAGCAACAAGTTTTCAATATGTGAGTTCACATCTTAATGTACCTTATTTTTTTGGCTAATGAACTAACATGTGATGGCTTGTCCTGGCTTTGTTTTCAGACTTTCTTTGTTTAATTTGATTCCTTTATTAATCTGGTCTCTTGAAAAGGCTTCGGCGTTCAGCACTTCTGTGCCTCTCGTTCCACGCAGCACAGACGAACATTTTACCTCTCGGTATCGAGTTCTAGAAAATACTGGTCCAAAACGAATGACTGGCGTGCAACGCTGTTGAACGCACTAATGTGCTGAGCTGCCCGAAGCCTTTATAAGAGCACTGCTTTTTGCATTGTGCCTGATTGCTGTGTGTTTCTGTTGTTTGATGTTTTGTACATGTACTTTGGTCATGGTGTCTTGCCTCTCCATTGCTCGCTTTGATATATTTATTCATGGCTTGCTCTGATAAGCTTAATCATGGTTTGTTTTGCTTCGCTTTAGGCCTGATCAGGGAATGTGTATCAGCCGCTGTGATATTGTTTATCACCCACTTCTGCCTCTTCCTCTGTCTTCATCCTTCTCCGGTTCTTTTTCTCACCTTAAGTCCCTTTTTTTTCTAGATCCTGACACAGTCCATTCAACTTTTTAGCCCTATGACTGTCTGACCATCCATTTCACAGAGGGATTATTTGTAATTTTGACTTATTGAAAATGGAAACATCACTTGTGAATGCTTGTGCTTATTTTTTCAATCAAGCTCATGTGGAAAACAGTCCTATTTTCTCATTTGCTCCACTGAATGAATCCCCAAGATGTTCGAGTTAAACTCTTGAAAACATCCTTTTGTCCAAATATAGAATCAGATGTTATATTTGCAGTGTTTTGGATCCACTTTATGTGTTCGAATATGCAAATGAACGACCTCTCTCACAGTTGGTCACTAATTAGTGAATCATGGTGGGTTTATCATTCTCATTTCTCTCCACTTGTCATCCAAACTAAAAAGAAAGAGTTCACGACTAATAAGTACAATGATTTTATTCATAATTATTCACTCTTTGTTCGAACTATGACAATTTCTTAGCGCTGTAAAATGCCCTCTTGTTAATCTAAGTAGGTTCGCAAACTTTCGTCAGGCACCCCTGAACCTGAAAGCCTCGTCTTGCTTTTATTATCAAGTCATTTAATCAGTTGTGGAGCAAAAATAACAATGTGAAATGTTTAATTTCACCTCGACTTAATGACAGAGAGAGAACTTACACACAAAGCAACCTGGAGCTTGTTAAAATTGAGCACTAAGTTTACACTCACATTTGTGTCACTTCACATCGTCTGTGGAGGTTTTTCATGTGCTTGAGTTAAAGGTGACAATGTTTCTTTATATTCCACCTACTCACCAAACGCGCCTCATATCTTTATTTCAGTAACATCACATAGCTTTATTTAATTTCAAAGATTCAGCCCACCTACACCGACAATGACAGGATTTAATACTGTGCCCGTATGCGTCAATGCAACCACACAAGACATGCAAGAACGTAACGATAATGAAAAGTCAACTTTGTTCCTCATTCGTTGGTTAGCATGCTCACAAACACCTTGTGAACATCTGTGTCTCCTGTTAGATTCTGCTCGTGTTTGTGTAAATGTCATCCTGTGAGTTTCCTAAGTCCTGTACGTGCTGATGGGAAACATAAGGCTGAGCTGGTCCAAGCAAACAGCACATCAGGTTTCTCTGACAGGCTGGAAAGTCATGGTGGTGGCTCGATTCCACCGATGTGAATGTGTATGTTAATTAGTCTGGCTCTGATTGGTTCGGATGCTAATTTGCTCCGCTCTGACTGGTTCCCCTCTTCAGTGGAGCACAGAGCCTGTGTGTTGCTCCCCGTCATGCATCTACATATGCATTTTTCTCACTATAGTCGTGTTTTTGCATGCATTGTTTGTATAAGCGTGAGTCATCCTTTGTGTGTGCACACAGGCCTGATACTGTAACCATCCCCTCTGTTACACTGTTAATAGTCCAGATGGTCAAATTAGCCGCTCCACCAAAGCAACAAACTATGTACTCCGACAAATATGCACGCATGCACACATGCATACCAACCACCTGCTGGGTTCATTGATATGAACTAAACATGTACATGCGTGTTAGCCAGAGAGCTCGGCCAGCCTGGACGGAAAGCTGTTCGTGTGAAAGCCGAAGTGGGCAGCATTACCATCCGCTCGCTGTTGGTCACACTTAATTGAGCTCTCTGGCATCTGCATTTTTGTTCGCGATAAGATCAAGTTGCACCTTATCAGTTTTGACCAATGTTTGCCTACAACCAAAACCACAACGAGGAGAAAAAAACTCAGGATGTAAAAACACTAATCAGAGTATAAGCAGATGTCAGGCTTGTGCTCTTGGAAAAACACAAAAAGTAGGACTCAAAAGTTCCAGAATGAACCCCCAGAAAAACCCATTTTAAACATCCCAGTTTGAGTAATATTCGAATAAATCTGCCTCATTGTTGTGACTCCTCACAAATGCGGCTATTTAAATGTGCACTCAGTTTGAAAAACACTGTCTGGTGGAGGTGAATCCCAAAAACAGCAGCAACAATAACTTTTTTACAGCCTTTTTAATGAGTATAAAGAGTTTAAACCCAGAGAAGATAACTGATGGCTATATGTGGAGGAGAACAATAATGAATCATTAGGATACTCGCCGCACAAATAACAGAAACTGAATTATGTTGTTCCGCACGTAATTTAATCATACTAATGAAATAAGAAGCCTAATCAACAGAACACCGCCACTTGGTTGCCTGCTTGCTGCTTCGGAAATAGGCTGAAATTTATTCTACACAGAACTACGTGATTCGCACTCATTTGAATATCAGTCCCTGCTTCTGAATATCAAAATGCACCGTGGGGTGTTTTGTTTGCTGTATGGCTGAAATAAATAGGCCCAGCAGGACAGAAAGTCGCCTCTCGTGGTGCCGTCCTGACACCAGGCATGAAGGAGGGATGACCGACGAAAGCAAAGCCTCCTCAAACGTCATGCGAGTGGCCCAGTTTTAGCCGTCGTGTTGTGAATAAGCGACGCAGGGAACCTTTGACTTTGTAGCTCCGCCTACTCACATCGTGTAAAACACGGGTTGATGTCGTGAGATAAAAGAAACTTTTGGATTTAGAAGCAAAACAAACAAGTGATTGTTGATGAAGGTTAATTTTGACAACTGAGCTTCAAATTGAAGCTTCTCAGTGGTTTGTCATTTGCATTTTATTGACACATCAGAAACATGATTTGTTGCTCTTTGTGTGTTTTGGCTTTAAAGACACTAAAGCTGATTTATTTTTTCTTATCCTCTCGCCAAGAAAGGTCCATTGCCGAAAGTCAAACCAGCAGGTTTTCCTTCAATATTTTAAAAAGAAAGAAAAAGGCGAGTCTGGATTATCAAAAATGGAGTATTTTTCAGAGGAAGCCAAATACTACAACTGCAGAGTGATATACTTTGTGTATTGTACAGGAAGCAGGTGAGACAAAGTGACGGGAGAGATCGGCAAGCACACACTGAAAAAAAAAAAGCAGGAGTCGAAGATGAAAAGGCAAAAATAAATAAAAACTGCGTGCATAAAGACGCAACCACGGGAGTGTAATTACAGCCGCAGACGGAGTGGAGAAGCATCCTGTCAGACGCACGTTTGTCGTGATGTCGCGGTCTCAAAGTATTTGCGCACTTCCGTGTGTTGTCTTTGTTCTACCTCTGTGATGTTTGGAGTGTTACTGTCAAGATTAGCGCTCGTGTTTCCCGGAGAATTAGGAGGGTGTCTGGAGTGCTGCCTCCCTTCCCCTGTCTGCCTCCCTCACCGTCTCACCCGCTCTGTGTGTGTCTCTCCTGCTCTGTCTAACCTGCTTCCTGCTGCCTGCGAAGCGAATAAGTGACGAATCGGGCAGATTTCCAAAGTTCAAGCTGAAGGGAGAAGGCTGGAACTCTCCTGAGACCGACTTTGGCTGAAAACTATCGAATACCAACAGATTTAACTTGAGACACGGCACCACGGTGTTCATTACATGTCCTTTATTAATTATCAATTAATCATCTCATTCATTAGATATACTGCTGGGAAACATAATCCACTAATCAGCGCTGGGTCCACCCACTCCCAGTTTTACTGTTTAATCTCACAGTCTTCAGTCGATATCTCAATAACTGAATTATTTAGCCTTCAGGTTTTCTGTATCACCGCAGTGAAATCACGTTAAAGCAGGTGCAGCACTCGCACCAAAGCAACAAACTGAACGCCGTCAAACCTCCAATCAAACTA
>JAUESF010000051.1:9018247-9031768 GCA_032274765.1 Malacoctenus tetranemus
TTACAGAAGTAGTCGATTTAAAAGTACTGCTGCTGACCTAAAGTAGTTCTGTACACTGAAATGTACTGAGAAACCTTTGCTCTTTCACTCTGCACAAGTCACAATACTTTCCATACACCATATTCTAAAATACATCATGAAATAAGTCATGATCTTAACTCTGTTTACTCTGTTTAGGGGATTCATTGTCTCCGTGGGCTCTGTGATTTTGCTGTGTCCATAAATGAGCTCAGTGTCGTTGCCCCACCACAGTAGATTCTGTTCACATCCACTGTCACCAGAATGGACTCAGTACCAGATCCAAACCGAGGAGTAGAAGTAGAGACTGGACTCGTCAACTTTTCTCACTAGAAACTTGATGCCAGTGTCATTTAGCAGCTCATTTTCAACCAGTAGAATTGCATCAATCACTGACTCAGCCACCCTCCATATCTGCAGCATTTCCTCAGTCATTAAAAATGCTGTATTTCCTTTTTCTTTCACTCTTTCCAACCCCCCCCCTCTCTCTCCCTCTCTCTCTCTCCCTCCCAGCTGTGACCTGCTCAGCGCCCCCTGCCATCAGTAACGGGGTACTGCAGGGCAGCGACTTTGAATGGGGCAGCAGTGTGAGCTACAGCTGCTCGCCCGGATATGAGCTCTCGTTCCCGGCTGTCCTGACCTGCGTGGCCAACGGCACCTGGAACGGCATGCTCCCTCAGTGTCTACGTGAGTGTGTGCACCTACACACACACACACACAGCGCCACACATGCATTCGACTTGGCACAGCAGCATAAACTATAACCACCAATCACAATTTCAGGCAAAATCTACATTTGTCCTTGAATTGCACAGGGAAGAGAGAGAGCGCCTGTCAGCATTTTTTTGCGAGGAAACGAGAACATTGTTTGTGTGTTTGTGTGCTTGCAGCCAAGTTCTGCGGCGACCCAGGCACTCCGGTCGGGGGCTTCAGAGAGGGACGAAGCTTCATCTATCAGTCCGAAGTGTCCTTCAGCTGTGCCCCGCCGCTCATCTTGGTCGGCACAGCGACAAGGCTCTGTGAGAGCGACGGCACCTGGAGCGGGACGCAGCCTCGCTGCATTGGTGATTACTCCACTCAGCTGCTTCCTCTGTTCTCCATCACATGGCCCACACACAACACGACCAGTCACACTCCTACACAAAGACTCAACAGCAATCTTCTCATACAAAACTTTCTATTCTGTGTTGTTGTTCATGTGTTTTTTCCACTTTTAATCATTAAAACTTGAAGCAAAGATGTAGGAACTGTTATAAATGTGTCTCATGGACGCAATATTAGTTTAGTTTATGATCAAAACAAGATGATGGAGAGATCACAGACTAACAGCTCTCGGTTTGTATGTTTTTGTGACTTGAAAGCGGAGTTCAGAAGATAAGCGGAGCCTCACTCGTCTCTTTGAACTGACCTGAAGTTAAAACCTGAACACCAAAAAGATTCAGTGATTTAAAACGTTCCCTCCTGGACCGAGATGGCCGACAAAGTCAAATCACACGACTCAGGCTTTTTTTGTTTTAATCTGCAGCTAAAAAAGGCGGGTGAAGATTTTCCTGATTGCTTTCAAACACTTCCTGACTGCCATAAACTCCGTGTCCCTACATCAGTCCCCAGCACGGCCCAGTCCCCCCCCCCCCCGGGGTCGGCGTGTCTCGCCCACTTCAAAGTCTGGGTTCAAATTAAAGGGCGGTCTCGCTGCGCCCACCAGAGCTTTCAAAGCTCGGAATCAGATTTCTCAGGAGGTCACTCGAGTAAAATAAGGATTTCTTTTTAAATAACATATTAAAGAAAAGTGTTACAAGCTTGTTTTCTGATGTCGGCTCCTCTGACCTACATGTTGTCTTTTGATTAATATGTCGGCTCCGTTATATAACTTTATTTTTGTTGGTTTTGGTGGATGTGTTTACTCTCTGCGCTCAGAGCGTGTGTGGGCCCGTAACCTCGGAGACACATTAGTTAGTTTATGCCACCCTGTCAGTTTATTATCACCGCTTGGTGGCCCAGCAGGGAGCCCACCATGGTGTGTGTCTGATAACCCCACCCCCACCCCCACCCGCCTGCTTAATGATGGCGGCAATTAACGAGCCGTCATTACGGGATGACAGCCGCGTCTCAGTTCACTCCTGGGCTCGGCTGAGCCGAGCAACTTCCGTCCTGTTGCAACTTAAAGTTACAGGGAGTTATTGCAGGAATAATGAGTAGCGACCGGGAGCTCATCTGAGACAATCTCGTTAATGAAAAGGCGGCGTTGGGAGGACACGCTTTCGAGGATTTCTCCAAAGTGAGTGAGAGCATCATCCCCCGGCTTGGCAACTCTTCCCAGTGAAGCTGCTGCTTTTACACCGGCGCATAAAAATCGATATCTTAGATGTCGTCTCGCTGCTCAGATACACCCGGTCCTCTAACCATGTGAATAAAGACCACCGCGCCGCGTGTGCATTTGTATTTTTAGCTGCAGATAATTGGCCGTGTCACTCCAGCGTTACGTTGGCCCACTAAAAGCATCTCAGCCGACCGTTTCACAAAGGCCATTTGTTAGCGCCGCTTACACGCGGACCGCAACCGATGGTAGCGTGCCGCTTCACAAACGACTGCCACTAACAAATTGCAGATGCATTTGTGGGACTTAAAGAGGTGCTCGCACGCGACAGGCTGGGTTGCAAGGATCGCATTCGATCTGATGAGAGGAACGTGCAAAAGATGCCTCCACAGCGACGCGCAAGACGTGACTTCTGTATGGAATTATGTTTATTTGAGGAATTGGCTCACAGCTCGACATAAACAATAGATTGTTTGAAGCATTTTAAGCCAACAGCCCACAGAGGAAACGCTTGTCCAGAAATCCAAATAGAACCCTTCAATGTTTTAGTTCCTGATCAGAATTTGTGGAGTTGTTGGGATGCTTTGAATAGATGAACTCAGTGCCAATTAGCTGCTGTTGCAAGAGGAGCGTAAACTCAGTTAGGATCAATGCCAGATGATATTTTACTTTTATTCAACAGTCTGCGCGTCAATAACTCAAGTTATTATCAAAAATGACAATTGCTGTGAGAACATTTAACGCCTAATTGGTTCAGATTCCTCAGAAGCAAAAGCTCACTCGCGCTCTCTTGTGAGTATTACAGGTTCATGATGTTTTGTACCACCTGGTGGGCAGGTTTTGATTCTCACATCTCTTTGATGGATTTCTCAGAACTGAGGTCCTTGTCTTCCTGAAGCGGGCCATGGGAGCTCAAAGTTCAATTAGCCAGATGGACATTTTTAAAAGGTCTTCCCGTGAAAGTGGGAATCTTTAAGAAGTCTCTCTAAGAAGTTCATAAGCGCTCGGCCGACGTGCAGTATTTAGCGAGAGGCTTCTGCAGGCAGGCATCCACATCCAACTTCAAACAAGCTGCTGCTATCCAGGGATTAGGGAGGAAATGAGAAGGGATATTCAGCACACATTACAAATGGTCCCTCTGGGTCAATTTCTCCACCACATATGATGTTTAGAGCACCACTTCACATGTCTGATTCAGAGCAGGTGCTTAAACATCAAGTATGTCGATGAATGGTAATAAAGAAGGGCTTTTGTAATGGAACTGACTTTGGTTGCCTTTATAAAGGCATACATCCAGCCCTCTTACAGCGGCTGTACAGCCCCATGTTCCCTGTGAAATAGACAAGCTAAAAATAGAAGGTGGCTCATGAAGAGTTACTTCATTGATATAAAGGCTGAATGCACGCTTTCCGTCTCTGTGCGACTGAAGAGACTTTTAACAGGGTTTCTCTCTGTTCCAGCCTGAGCGTGTCGCACCTGAACGCAACTTTAAACAAAGTGATTTTTGATCGGCGCCAAGCGAGAGTGTAATGTTGAGTGTGTGTGATTTATCAGAGGGCGACTACAGCTGCATGGAAGTGTGCAATGTGCCTTACGTGACTGAGACAAAATGAGTTTGGAGCCAAAGCAGCCGGCTCCTTAAATAAGAGGGACGTGGGGAGACGGGCAGGGGGGGGGGAGATATAGTGACACGGAAAGATAGAAATCCAGAGGAAAAGAGTAGTTTTAAAGAAAGACAAGAGAAAGAGAAGGAAGGAGACGAGGGGGGGGGCAATAGAGAGGTACAGAAAGGGGGGGAAGAGGTAGAGCGAGAGGGAGAGAGGTGGAGAGTGAATCTGTCATTTCGGAAGCTGTATTGAATCGAGCTCTGCGTCAGGATGTGCTCTACATGCTGATGACCCTGCCCCACACACACACACACACACACACACACACACACACACACACACACACACCACCAGAGCTGCCTCCGCTTCGTTTTCCGATAAAGTACTACTGCCCCCTGCTGTCCTTGTGGCATATGTAACCCGCTGTTACCATGACAACAGGGGAGAGGAAAGGAGACTTGAGACAGGATGTATAATGCTGCTGCTAATTTATCTTTCTCCAGGATTTGGTGTGTAATTACTTACCCTCTTGTGCCGTTCCTTTCAGAACCGACCAAAACCAGCTGTGATAACCCGGGAACGCCGCGCTACGGCTCCTTGAATCGCACCTACGGCTTTAAGGTACTGTCAGACTCTGGGTGTCCACTCTCCCACCCAAGAGGTGACTAAGTGTGAGAGAAGGTGCTGCTGTGGTCCATTCAACAGGAGCTCTCCTGGAGGAGCGCTAATTAAAACGAGGGGAAAATAAAGGTGAAAGAAAAGAAAAGGGAAGAAATCAGAGATCTGTTGAATAAAAATAAGAGCTTTAAAAAACAGAAGTTGGCAAAAGTTGGAGTTCACAATGATGAGGAGGAGAGAACAGGGATTATTGTAGGCGATCAGCCAGAATGATGGAGATCGAAATTCAGTGACAGGAAAACATGAAGTGGTGCGACAGATGGCCCGGCCCCACCAGAGCCCCGGTGTCAGAAATCGAGTCAGTCTGGGATCACACGAAGAGACGCAAGCAGCAGAAACTCCACAAATCCACACAAAGACTCTGGCAACTCCTACAAGATTTATGGAGCAACACACCTGCCAAGTGGAGCCGCTCGGACCACCAGTCACATCAAATCACTTCACATCCGAGTGTGCCAATGTGCTGACCCTGGTTTCCACCTTATTGCAGGAGTTTTACACTGGGAACCAAAAAAACTAAGGAATGAGGAAATCATTTTTGAACCCTTGTTGCACAGATTTGCCTCGATCACAATATTTCCTGTCAGTTGGAGAACATTTGATATTTATTTTAATTGCATCTTTGTCAAGGAGGAAAAGCAGGAGAGATAAACTGTCAGAAAACTGCACCCCCCCCTTTTTTTTTAGTGACTGAAGCTACAGTTTTAAAACAAAATCAGACATTTGAATTGTGACATTAGCGAAAGTTGGAGGCAAAAGAGATGCCAAGAGTGATTTCCATCACACATGACCACCAGGGAGCTATATTATCTGTCCCAATTTCACCCTGGAGCAGTGAAATGCCAGCAAGCTTACAGCCAGAATGATAAAGATCTATATTCAGTGACGGGAACCCGTGAAGTCCTGCAACAGATGGTCCCGGCCCCACCAGAGCCCTGATCTCAAAAATCGAGTCAGTCTGGGATCACACGAGGAGCACAAACACCACCGACGTACACTGATACTCTGGCAACTTTCTGCAGCATTCATGGAGCAACTGAGCTGCTCAGTACCTTGAAAAACCTGCCAACGGTACACCTGCAGTACAGCAAATGATCATCAGATTCAGCTGTTTTATGTGTAACATTCTCCTTATATTTCCGACTTTTATTGTGCACATAAATAACACAGTAATTGGGACGTTATTCAGCAGATTAACTGACTATGAAAACAGTTGCATTTGCAGCTCGGTTGCACCGAATGGCCTCACACAGACAGACATAATAAAGAAGTTGCACCTGCAGCGCCACTGTCATAAAGATTATATGATTATGGTCCCTATTTTTTAAGGTGCTTTTGAGGACATTCAACAGTTTGGAGCAAACACAAGTAAGAGGAAGGAGGAACAACGTCTGAAACGTTCCTGAACAGTCACAGGTTGCACGCCGTCTCTATCAGGATATTAAACCTCTGGGCACTCAGGACGCCCAGGACGGTGGTCTTGTTTGCCTCCTTGAATGTTAATGCAACGCCCTTCATCACATTACACTGCAGAGACGCTGTTTCGTGCTCCTCGCACCGAACCAGACTGGGAACTGTCCCCACCCCTCTGCAGCTTATCAGGAGACATCGCCACTGAAATGTCTGCAATGATGGAAACAGCTGTGTGAGTTGAATCGCACCAATGTAAAGTCAGCTCAGGCGGCGTTTTGGAGCACAACTGTGTGAAGCACCAGCACGGTGGAGAGTTACATAATTCTGTGAGGCTGCATTACTGATAGCATCTTCAGGATCTCTGAGTTAAGCAGTTGCTGCTGCTGGAGGCTTTGCAGGTGCAATCTATCTGGATGTCTGTGGACAGTATTTATGTCGAGGCCCATTCAGCAAGCGCTTTAATGAACTGTAGGTATTATAAGTGCGTTTTATTTGTGCGCGGTATTCCTCTGAACAAGGTGAGTGCTGGTGTTTTAGATTGTTGCAGTAAATGAATGAGTGGTGTTTGTTATCGCACCGCATGACTGTGAATCTCCTTGGGACTCCTCAGCAAACAAAACTCTCCAACCTGCCGCCTCTGTGTGTCTTTGTTGCCGTCTTCAGGTGGGCAGCGTGGTGTCGTTTCAGTGCCAGCCGGGTCATCTGATTCAGGGATCCTCCTCCAGAACCTGCCAGCCTGATCTGACCTGGAGCGGAACGCAGCCTGAGTGCATCCGTAAGAACCCAGCGTCCGTCCACTCCAAGCGGTCCCCCCGTTCGTTCTCACTGCCCATCACACTCAAGCGGTCCTGTGTGTGTGTCCCCCCCCGTCCTCCAGCCCACGCCTGCAAGCAGCCAGAGAGCCCGCTCCACGTGGACGTGGTGGGCATGGACCTGCCCGGCTTTGGCTACACCCTGGTGTACAGCTGCCAGCACGGCTACTTCCTCGCTGGAGGGTCTGAGCACCGAGTCTGCAAGAGCGACGGCACTTGGACTGGCAAGATGCCGATATGTCGAGGTTTGTGTTCCACTCGTGGTCATTGCACAGTACGCACTGTTGTTGAAAGATCTTAACCAGATTAGACTGAGTAAACAGACTGCCGTGCTTGTACGCGCCTTGCTGAAGGACGCTTTGTCACTTCACACACTAAGACAGATCAGCCATCTGGAGGAGGCTGGGATTTCCTGATGGAGCGGTCGGCCAGTGGACACATGATCTGCTGGCTCCAATTAATAAGGAGGCTTTAAAATCATCTGGTGGTGTTTTGGGGGTCCAGGACCTCCTTAGGGAGGTGCTGGAGATCACAGGAGGGGCCCAGGATCAGACTCTTCATACCATCGAGAGTTCACCTGGAATGCTTGACTGTGCCTTTATTTTTGAAGTCTGCTGCTTCTGCATGTCGGTGACAGTCCGCGTCCCTCCCAGTGTTTGATCCGGCCATCGTGTTTCACTTGAACCTGTCAGACCTGCTGCAGAACACATGTCATAATCACTTCTGTTCATGTCCTCGGATGTCGATCTCTGAATTATGGATTTTGACGTTTCTGCATCTTGTCCCAGAAAATGAAGATTGAAAGCGCATTTCTGAGACAATCACAGACACAACAATCCCATCACGAGGTCGATTTGGGAGGTGCGACGCGGCTCTTGATTGCATCAGAGAAACTTCCATCACTTCTGTCAAACGCCTCAAAAGCACTTGACCGGGTGTCTCGTCTGATCCACTGAGGAATGCTAACAGATGACGCTGTGAAGATTTCTCTGTGCAAAGAAAGAGCGGCGAGCTTCCTCCCTGAAATCTTTCCACAAAGTCTGCCACCCTGCTGCCCTCAAGTAGTCTTTAAAATTGGAGCACTCTCTGATCCAATTTGAGATTCTAGGGCAAACAGGCTCTCCCTTGCTCGCCGTCACTTGTTGGCAACAATGACTGCATCTCCAAGTGACGATCGAGGTTGCTCTGAATGGTCAAAACCTTCAGTGTTCCAGGGCCATTTTCAAAGCGATCTAATGTGCTCAACAATTGCCGGTCGTGAACTCTATTTGCATTGCTGTGCCGACAACGAGCCATTAAAGCGGTGCGCTTTGTCTGACTGTTTTCAACACAATCCTCACTCATTTGGTGAATGTGTGACCAAGAGAGACCTGCACTGCATCCTGATGTGCTTGTTTAGTTGTATGAAGGGAACTCTCCCCGAAGTCAGAGCTGTTTTAAAAGGACGGCAGCCAGATGTGGGAGTCCAACAAGATCCCCACCCAAAACATTTGAGTGACTCTTCATTCTGTTTCTCTACTCACGTGTTTTCAGTGGCTTTCATCTCTGGCCCCTCTGTGCTTTTGTCTCTTTCAGCTGGAGAAAAGAAGCGACCCGTGAAGCCCGTAACAGGAACTCCCAGCCCAAAACTGAACGGTCAGTTGTGCTACAGTCACTCCCAGTCTATTTTTAACTCTTCTTATCTTTCCTATTTTAGCTTGGCTCATTTTGTGCTTCAGTAAATTCGGCTGAGCTTCTGTTCGCTCAGCTCAGATTCGGCTCCGCGCTGTCCTTCCTTTGTTCTTGTCGATTCGATTGTTCTCTGCTGCTTTCAAACCAAGTCCTAAATAATGTAGTTTTCCTCACAAAGGTAAATTAAACCCTGTGATTTTGTGCTCCTTTCTTCTTTCCACTGTTTTGTTCAGTTTTATGGGGGTTTTCAGCGACTGTGTGACTGTGAGCTGCTCCTGTCCTTCTGTGGTTCAAACTCTTTCTGACACTCGTCACATGTGAAGTGTCCAGAAGCCACAACAAGCACGTGTCAGCAGAAAGCAGCTGGGAAATGTAGAGAGAAAAAGGCACAAGCTGGAACTGAGTCCATGTCGTGTTGTTTGTGTAAAACTTCACTCTTAGGTTCTGTAGAAATGTCCCCCGGTTTGTGAGGCCTGTGAACACAGCCCAACATTCACTGTGTGCTAATGAAATCTACTGGTCAGAAGCTTTTGGTAGAATATAGGAGACAGAAGACGACGTCTGTGGAGCTAATCTCTCTGTGTCTCCTGTCCTCGTCCATCTCTCGTGCAGTTCCAGACGATGTCTTCGCTCCCAACTACATCTGGAAAGGTTCCTATAATTACCGCGGGAGGAAGCAGCCGATGACGCTGAGTATCACCAGCTTCAACTCCACCAACGGGAGAGTCAATGTCACACTCAGCAATGGCAACATGGAGCTGCTCCTTTCAGGCATGTGACGTGATGTTTAACTGCACAAGTGACAGGATCACATGTTGGGATGATGCGTCCATTTCATGGCTGTGAAACGCGTCGACGCAGCGAGCTGTCTCTGAAATGTTCTGACATCCTGCTTCTTCAACACTAATCATCGGTGCTGCTGTCTAATGGTGGATTATTGGTGTATTAATTTCACTGCTTTCATGAAGCTGTCATGCTTCTTTTTTAATGTGGTTATTGTAGCCCCCCCCTCTCAACTCACACACACACACACACACACTTCAGACAGTGTCACACACTCTTTGTCACTCGCATACCTCCTAGGGTCCTACAACAGCATCAGCGGGGGGTTAAGACCCTATTAAAACACAAATCCTGTTGAACCTCGAATTGCTTCCTGGAGTCGCAGGGCGCATAAACACCACATCACAAAACGCATGCTGCTATCAGGCTTTTAACATTCGTCTTAAAGCTTTAAGGAGCAGCTCAGATCAGTAACAGCTAAAGCTGCACTTCCACAGTCACAGTTGCATCAAACTTGCATGTTTCTTTTCTTGCCAGGAAATAAGTTTGCTTTGCGAAATCGCAGTTATTAGTGAAGTCGCCTGACGTTTTGGTAAATATACAGCACGCAAAGTAAACTTTCTCTCCAAGCGTGAGGTGAGGAGGAGATGGCAAGCGTGTGTGCAAAGTACAAAGCTGGAGTCAAAATGTGTTCAACTTAACCTAACTTAACGTAAAGACTGGAGGCGGAAAAAAGCAGAAAAACATTTCAAAAAATGGCTTTAAAGCTGCTTACTGACAAAAAGCATCAGAATGATGTGGAATATTAAAACAGTCACGACCCTGTTGTGAGACTCGAGTATAGTTTGTGTGTTTCCCAGCAGCGTTCAGGTTTCTTTTCTCCATTCTATTAAAGCATCTCTTCTCGCACTTTCCAATTGGACATGATTCATGTATTTTGTTGAGGCACCAGCGTAACAAGAAACACAAGGCGAAGCATCTAATGATCTGTAGTCAGCAAGCCATCGTTTCCTCTGTGGGATTTATAAACTTTTACTGTGCTCGTTTCCAGGAGTGTACAAGACCTCTGAGGCCCGGCTGCTGCTGCTCATGTACCAGGTGAACTACGTGAACCAGGGGACGCAGCTGAAGGACTCGGTCTCTCCTGCCAAGATCATCGAAGACTCCTGGACCATGGACGGATTCGTAAGTGGAAACAAACAGCCGAACCAAACTCGATTGTGTCGCGTCAACACAGTTTACAGTGTTTGAAAGGAAGAGAAAGCTGTAGGTGATGATACTCCAACAATAATAAGGGTTTTTTTTGGCACAGATCAAGAGACAAACCAACAGTAAGACCAGGATTGGGAACTTTGGGAACTGGGAACTTAGTTTTACTCTTGAATTTGATTAGACACACAAACTTTGTTCAGTGGGGACATCGTGAAGTGTTAACATGAACCACGAAGTCGTCTTGATTCCTTTTAGGTTGTTTTCTTTCACTTCCTCCAGACCTTTGTGGAATTGAGTCCTTTGTTTTTGTTCTCCTCAGGTCTCAGCAGAGCCTGATGGCTCCAGTTACGTATTCCAGGGTTTCATTCAGGGAAAAGACTACGGACAGTTCGGACTGCAAAGACTGGGTAATTACTTCTTTGGCTCCACAGCGGCGTTAAATCTTCCCTGAAAGTAACTTGTGAAATGCTGTGAAAAAAGAAAAATCTGACAAAGTAGCAGCAGGTACTTGTGCAGCAAGCAATCAATCTGGTGACTTTATTGTTCTCACTGTCTCCGCTTTGCAAGAGCAAACAGCAAGAGCTGCTCTTTGCAGACTTGAACAGCTGAACTCTTTCAGCCAAACTTCAGACTGAACCGCGAGTCCGCAGTCACCTGCTAAAGAAGGAAGCAAGTGTGATCTTCTGCTGACAGGATCTCACTTGTATCCGCACTGGTGGGACATGCCGGCCAATTACCAGCATCGCTGCCACATATCTCACAGTTACAAGCGCGATCGCCCTAAAGGGCAGATATTACAAGAATGCCTTTGTTTCAGACATGAAACAATAATGATTTTTCTTTTCATTCCTCCCACGATTAAAGTTCTTACATCCTGTTACCCAATCGAATTTGGACAATAGAAGTGTATTTCCTCCCCTGTTGCAGGTCTGAACATGTCAGAGAGTCAGAACTTGCCTCCCCCTCAGCTCGGTACCAACAGCAGTTCTGTGGCTATCGCTATCCTGGTGCCTTTCTTCGCTCTCATCTTCACCGGCTTCGGCTTCTATCTCTACAAACAAAGGTACGCCCCAGAAACAACAAAATGAACCAACCCTCAATTAACCTGCTCAACACACTTTGAAGCTTCTCTGTCAGATGCAAGCAATTGAAAAACAGGCAGTGCTGTTGTTGGATCATTGCTCCTCACCTCTTTTTTTATTACTGCTTCACAAACAGCCACAATGACTTTTTTTTAACGTTTTAAGAAGCTGTCTGATTCGTAAAAACAGCACCTGCCTCGGTAGCTTGGTTTCTGAGGTGCTGGGAGGCAGTGAAGTCACTTTGTTGCCGACAGTGCTGCAAAGCAGCTCAGTTTACAAGGTGGTAAATTGGATTTTTCTGCGATGTGGTTGAAGCACAAATGACTGGTGTTCACATTGTTAACAGATGCAAATAACTTATGTTGTGCTGTTAATATGAAGGAAAAAAACGGGGGCTTGCTGAAGGAATTAGTTTTGGATGGGCTGATTGGAACCTCAGAAGGTCCCTGAAAAGCACCACAGTCACTCTAATCCTTCTTAAGGCTTGTTTACGACGCCTGCGCTCCCATTGTCCACTCGCTAGCCGACTGCAGTAATGACGGAACAATTGAAATCTGGAATGACATATTTATTGTTTCTTCCCACAGAACCACACCAAAAACACAATACACTGGCTGTTCAGTCCACGAAAACAACAACGGCCAGGCTGCCTTCGAAAACCCAATGTACAACACCAACACCAAGGCTGTGGAGGGGAAGGCTGTTAGATTCGATCCGAATCTTAATACCGTCTGCACCATGGTCTGAGGATTGATTATCCTCACTGGAACTAAATGACTCAGATATCTCATGGGACCACAATTGGTACGAGGCTGTGGAGGGGAGAGCCGCGCGCTTCGACTCGAGCGTCGTCAACATGATGGTCGATTCCCTGAATACAAAGAGACCTCCTTTCCCTGCTCCGACCGCCGCCAGCAGAGAGAAACTCTCCAGCTGCAACCAAAACCCAGCGTGGGTTTCCTTCACTCACAGCATTTTGTATCCACAAGCTCAAGCGGACGCGAAGCAGCCAGCGCAAACTCACACGGAGTTGTGACGTCGGGTGAAAGAGGGGAACGCGACGGGAAGCCATCCTGGCTGTTATGTATCTCTGACCCCGAGGCTGAGGAGGTCATGGACACTTCATAATTTGATTCTAAAGCAGACACAGCCATTATACTTTGAACCTGTGATTTAACCTTGCTCACTCTCTGTGAAAGCAGTCCTAATAATGAAGCCATGACCTGCTCGCCGGACATCACCACGTGTCGCCGCATCCTGGTGCCATATTTTGTAATTCACAGAGAAAGGTTGAGGAGAGAGGAGCCCACGCTGAGCCGTGTGATCACCCTCGCCTGGAGAAAACAGTGCATTATTAGTGCCCCGGTCGAGGTTATCAGCATCGAGATGCACTGCTGATTGCGTCTGCCTCCGTCTGCGCCGGACAGACGCCGGAAGACGAGAAACAGAATGGCAGCGGTGTCCAATAAGAGGACGATGTCACTGTCAATAAACTGTGGCAGCAGAGGACACGCAAACCGGTGAGGAACGCTGTAACCCGCAGACCACCATTAACACCAGACTACAACGACCAGATTGGAGAGCATCTGGTCTCCACGGCGACCAGGCTTTGGTCTCCCCAGTCTCTTGTCTTTTTCTACTGAAACAGAGTCCGAGATGGCTATCGCAAGCAGCCGCTAGCTGAAGCTGCTTTGATAGAGACTAACTTCCAAAGCGAAGGAGGAGGGCGGCCCTGGAGACAGAGCTATAATCCTAACTGAACTGGGATTAGAGCAAAGCAAAGGGAAGCCCACACTAATAGAACACATGAGAGACTGACTCATCTAATGGAAATACTGCCCCGTCCCATCCAATGGAGGAGGCGGCTGAGGAGATGGAGGCGGCCCCTAACTGAACTGGAAGTCAAGTCAGGGAGTCATTAGCAGAGA
>JAUESF010000051.1:9084014-9098417 GCA_032274765.1 Malacoctenus tetranemus
AAGTTTTCTAGAAGCGGGTCTGTGGTGATATTTGCTGGCTGCTTTGGTAAAGGTTCACTCGTGAGGTACAGAAAGTATCTTGTTATCTGCCTTTTTTTCCTCCAAAAATCAGAAATGAAGAAAATTCATTTTCCTTTTTGTTTCTAAATAATTTGAGTAGAAACAATTCAGCCTGAGAAGCACAACTCAATCATTTAGCTCCATCGTATTTATTTTTGAGTTTATTTTTCTGTTCTTCGCATCATCACCAGCAGACAGTTTACTTACTGTATTACATATTTACTCCTTCAATGTTTAGGGGTTATTTATTTGCGCACTATTTTTACGTGTTTGTACATCACTAGTTTTCTATTGGTTTTGTGAAGATGTGTGTAGATTATGACAAAGAGGAGACGTGAGGCAGCATTGTGTTGTGTTATAAAGGATCATTCCAGCTCCAGCAAGAACAGAATCTGCTTGAGATCGAACAGGAAAGAAAAGAAAAGTCCTGAATATGTCAGACGCTCGTGTGCTGCGAGTGGTTTTGTTTTCTGTAATAATCCGACTTAGTAAAAGTTTAAAGTTTCTGGAATTGTTCAAGAAATGTTTTAATTCCCCTCTTGCATTTATCACCTGATTTATCAGCTCTTTGTGCGGAGAGAAGTTGTGTGAACGGTTGATTCGTTTTGTCTTATCGGTCCAATCCGGAGACTTAAGACAATTAGTGATTGTGATAAACAAATATTGCTCCTCCTGTACTCTGTCCTCCCGTGACTCCTTCTTGTTTTCTGGTGGCTCCAGTAAACTTCTTTGAAACATCCATCTGAGCGTAAATGAGGAAAATGCAACGGCAAGAGGAGAAATTAAAATTTCATTATTTACTGCGCTCGAGTTTGGGAACGCAATTAGTATCTGCACTGTGTGGCCCAGGGATATTTACTGCTCCGGCCTCTCCTCCCTTTATTGTGGCGTTTCTTTCATCCCTGTCGAGCAGACGGTGATGCTATCACTTGCTCATTACCTCGAGCTGTCGCTGAGACACGGCGGACAATTACGCCATTTCAGAGGGTCCAGCATGTGAACTCGAGGATGGACACAGAAATGATACATCATGGGGGGGGCTTCATTTCAAGACAGTGGCAGGAAGACGGTACTGTGCTCACTCCAAGACTGTTTATTCGAACAGAGCCGCAAATCTTCCAGAAAAATCTACGACTTTCTTTAAAAACAAATGTGCTGAGATCCAGGGAGACGGTCCCCAACTTCACTGTGTGACACGTGTTTATCTCTGCGATGCCTGAGGACAGGATGAGCAGCGTTGGTGATGGAGGCAAGTTGGTCGAACTGAACCACAGGGATCAATCTCAGCTCCAGGGTTTCAGCACCCGAGTTTGGAGCATTTCACAAGAAGAGAAAAGCTGCACAGGAACCAACACCCAAAGTATTGTCACTTCTTCAACGTGGCGTCTTTTAGGTTTCAGTGCAAAGATTCCTTCATGCTTCAGCTTTGTAATGCGTTTGGTACATTTGATCACTGAGCAACCAGGGTAGCCCCAACGCTCTCAAACTGACCATGATTCAAACCATGAGAGTGAATCAGACGGTCTCAATCAGGAAAACAGTGAATGACAACATGTGTGGTGTGTTCTGTTCATACTCAGGATAAACTCGTCTATTAGCTGGATTTCCTCGTCAAGAGTGTCGTTCAATTAGCGAAACAAAGTAGCGAGTCCGACCTGACCGCTGTCTCTGACTCGTCATGTGGAGGCGTCTGGGACAAAGACGCCATCCGTTTGCAGGCTTCCTCTTGTTTCCCTGCATGATAATTAACACCGCTGTTTGTCAACTCAGTGCAAGTAATTATGTTACTCTAACTCATTGATCTTTGTTTTACAAAGTTTTTGTGTGAAATATGGAGGCTGGTGTGGTTTTAATACGGTGTTGTGCACCGGATGCCCGAGATTATTCAATAAGGGAACTACCTTTTTTTTTTTTTATGA
This sequence comes from Malacoctenus tetranemus, assembly GCA_032274765.1. NCBI lineage: Eukaryota > Metazoa > Chordata > Actinopteri > Blenniiformes > Labrisomidae > Malacoctenus > Malacoctenus tetranemus. The sequence goes on from JAUESF010000051.1 coordinate 9,085,994, forward strand.
TAAAACACCAGCAGCAAACAAAACAAAATGAAAAAGCCTATTTACATACAACATTCCCTCAGCCGCTGCTTTTCTCATATGTGCAATTAAGGACAAAGCTGCAAGTGTTAATTTGCTTGATGTGCACTTCTCACAAGCAGCGGCGCCAGCTAAAACAAAACACCAGCACCACCAACAACAACAACAGCAATAACACCTGCAGGTTTTTATATTAATTCCGGTTAACAAACACTTCCTTGAAGAGGGACAGTGTTGTTTTCCCCTCCGCAGATCCCCGCTCCGCTCGCCGTGTTCCTGGATGTAATATGCATACGAACACTGGAGCCTGTCGGATCCAGGAGATCAGACGAATCACGGCGGGGGATCAAAGGCAGCTATCTGATCTCATAAAATCATATTAAAACCCGCTGCCTCGTTCCAAGACGCCACGTATGGATCACACGGGAGACAAGTAGCAGTTTTTTGGTGCTAAATAAGAACTCGGGGCTGGCGAGAAGTGAATCAGGAAGTCTCGGCGTGCTGGGGGTCATTAAAATTGCATGGCGCGCCACGTCTTCCACAAACAATCGGACGGTTAACTCGAGGGCAGCGGAATGAAAACAAGAAGGCGCGAATGTTCATAATTTCCGCTCGCATCTCCGCCACCGTTACCTTTAAACCCCCCTCGCATTCATTCACCCCTCATTGTATTTATTTCCCTCCGTCGATGGCGCCGCTCTCAATGAGCGCGTAAGACAATAGGCAGGCAAAGTATCAGTAAAAATAACCCTCCTGTCAAGGTTGCCGAGCCGGTCGCTCCTCAGCTGCTGTATTGCAACCAGGTATAGAGAGTGATTTGATTATACTTTGCAGGCGGCGCCGTTGTTACCCAGTTTGACTAATAAGTACTTTTCAAACCTGCCTCTCTCCTTCCCATTCAGCCCGAGTGCTTCGGCTCCTCTCCGAGTTAACCTTCACACACTATCATTACTGTCACTCTCTGCTGAAACTTCACAGAGCAGCTGACTTTCTGCGGCGTGTGTGCGTGCGTGCCTGCACGAGAGTCAAAAAACTCGCGGTTTGTCTTTAATTCCCCTCAATTACAGGCTCCTCTGATGTTAAAGCTGCCTGTTTCTGTGAGCTGCCGCTAACATTTGTCCTATAAAAGCGAAAGCATTTCTCCCCCCCCCCTCTTCTGTATTCTGGTGTTCATAATAAGACTGAAACTGCCCCGATGGGTCAGTTTGAAGATAGAAATCTTGCGATGCGAAAACACTTTGACCTCAGGAACCTAATTTGAATTCAAAAACAGCAAATTTTGAGCTTTAAAGTTGGAGGGAAAGACTGTGAAACGTCACGTCCCATATTCCCATTTCACAAAACTGTTCCAGTCACAACTTCTTCTCTTCCTTTCTCTTTGTTTTCAACAAAATGTATCGATATGAATTTCACCACGGAAACAAAGAGACTTTTGGGTTCAATCGAGATTGAAAGGTTGTTTTTCTCAGAGCTTTGCACTCCTCTTCAAACTGTCGTCCAACATCCACGTCCTTTCTTCGGAGCACGTATGCTTCCATGTGTTGCCCTACTTCCTCTGTTGCACTGAGATAACCTCGGTGTTGGTGAGGAGAGGAGACGCTACTGTACACAACTGCTGTCCAGCATCAAAACAGGTTAATCAATCGGACAACGGCGAAAGGAGAGAGTTACAACGGAATCAATTCCCCCCTGTCAATAGCACTTTATCAAGCTTTAATCCTAAATGAAAATAAACTGCGCCGCAACCTGCTAATATGAGTCAAAGGCCACGACTATTGGCATAACGCATGACAGATGCCCTCTCAGATACAGTGTACAGTAGAATCCTGATCAGGAGAAAGACCAGAAATAATCAGGACTGCAGGTCTTGCATATCTAAGCACCACCTTTCTTTGCTGCACTGGCCAGTTTCATATTCATTCAAGAACTGGAAGCAGATTTCAGTCAGTCATTTTGGCTACAGTCGCTGAATGGAGTAAAATCGAAAGTGATTTTGTGTGTGTGTGTGTGTGTGTGTGTGTGTGTGTGTGTGCGCGCGCGCGCGTGTAATTAACACTCTTTTCCTCAGTGCACAGCTCCTTCTTCCACACACCTCCTGCTCGACTTGTGTGGAACCGGCAGGTGTACACAAGTACTTTTTATTTCTCTTATGTGACTCCCGGAGGACTCTGCACTGCCTGGAAAGTTTGTGCCGTAATTCCCCAAAGCTCCGTATGTGGCACAAAGCAGAGCACATATAATAAATGCAGGTGTCCCAGCTCTTATAAGTTGGACTCTCCGAGCATCTGGTGGAATCAGAATGTGCATGTGTGGACTGGAATTCATCTTCTAGTTCAACGGCTCTTTAATGAATGTTGGGGACCAGATTATGATGCTTTGGGGTTGTTTGTAATCAATTTCCAGAACATGCCATCGCAGAGGTGGGAAAAAAACCCTGCGTCTCTGGAGGAATTCTCCTGCAGTGAATCTGAGCGGTCAGTAAAAAGTCAAATCTACAACCTCTGCAATTATCGCTCCCCTATCTGGTGCACGACTGCAAAAAGTAAACAACAAACGCAGCTCAAAAACCCCCAAACTTCAAACTTGAAATTGAGGGACACATCACGAAGACAAAGCACATTCACTTCTTCTACCAGCAGCAACAAACAGGAACTATTGTGAGATACAGGAACGTAGAGTCGTGTTTTCATTGGTTAGAAACTGTTGAGACCTTGAGTGAGACCAGCTGAAAGGCACACTCACATCAGTCCTCACTGCTGTTCAACAGATGACAGAATGAGTTTGCGGTTAGCGAGCTTTGGCCACCTTCATGCAGGTGTGTTATTGTGCGCACGTGAATGGCCCTGAGTCACGACAGCTTGCCATTATGTTCTGTTGGACTTGGAATGGTTGCAAGAAATATAAAATAGATTAAAAGTGCCCTGCAGAGAAGGAGGGGGGGGGGATGTTAGTGAGTTTGCAAGATTACGACAAGGCTGCGTTTAATAACACTTGCCCAGATTTACCTTAGAGTTCAGCAGTTGACCTGGTGCTTCAGTTGATGATGTTGCACTGAAAACCTGCAGTCTGATGGAAGTCACAGAGGTTTTTCACAGGCTTTTACACGTATTTGATTTCATTCCTTCTCTCTTTCTTTGAACTAAATGCCTCCTTCTCCTCTTTCTTCTGCTGCTTCAAAATCAATCATTTCTTTCTTCCCGTCCATTTTTTCCTCCTCCCGTCTCTCGTTCCCCCCTTTTTTTCCCCTCAGCATGTGTCATTATCCATCCAGTGTGACTTCACCCATCCTGCCCTCCGGTGACACCGGCTGCCCTTGTTAAGTGGCTCCAGTCCCTCTCCTCGTTTACAGGTGAAATCTATTCTCACACACAGGCCTCAAGGGCCCAACTGGACTGTAACAGAATTTCTCCAGCCCCGCTGGGCCCCGGCCACAAAGCTGAGAATAAATGGCTGAGGTGCCAGCGCTGGACAGAAAAATCAATGCCTGTTTATACAGACATGACAGTCCCGGCGCCCAAGCAATTCTCCTGCTTGCTCCTCTAGACGCTGTGTTATGCCGTTTTTTTTTTTCACCTCCCTCCTCCCTCCCCCGGCCGCCACTCCCCTCTCTCCTGTGTCGTGCTCTTTCCTCTGCCGGGGATAAAATGTGTGCCCTCTGGAGAGGATGGAACAGTGGGTGACGCTGCCGTGGCCATTTTGTCCTCAATTTGTTCCCTCCACATGTTGAGGCGCTGCGTGGGGTCAGCCCGACGCTTTTGATGGACTGACTGTCACACAAACGGCCTCGTGCGCGCTCGGGAGACGAAACGCAGAGAGCCGGGGTCAACGCGTTGCAGCAGGATGCCGTTCCTCAGCCGGCGGGTCGCAACCTAAAAGTGTTTGGCAGACGCGTGCTGACAGGGTCAGGCGGTGGACGTGCTCCTGCTCAGCTAGGTTCTTATTTTGCTGGGGAGCAATCAATAGACTAAACTCATTCAGCTGCACCTGAGGGAACCCTGGCGACCTCCGGGCTTTACGAGCAGCACTTACCTCAGCGGGTCCACCTGCAAGACTCCAGGTGATCCTGGGAAACGTCCTCAACAACAACGTGTCTTTTCTTGGAGCATAAACACGCATTTAATTGTTCCTGGTTAGATCATAGTCATTAAAAAAGGGCCATAACTTGTGGTTTACTCTTCTACCCGTATGGTTTTGCAGGTTGTTATCAATAACAGTCTTTATGAGTCTTTTTTCAAGCTTGATTTTCTTTATAATTCCTGTCACATTTGCCTTTTTAGCCTTTTTTTTTTTTAACATTGTCGCATGTTTTGGTTGTAATTTTTAAGGCCTTCCAGTTGTTATCAGGAGTAAGATGTACGTTTCAAGTCCCACTTGCAGCAGGAAGTTCATTCTAGCCGAGTCTTGAAAGCAGGTTGTCATGACTTGCTGTTGCAACCCTCGTAATGAAGGAGAAGCTGAAAAAACCTGCGTGTTAATTGCCACTTTCAGAGCAAGAAGAGCAGCAGCAGCAGCAGCAGCAGCTCTCTCTACATCTTTCATTCTTCTATCTTTCATTTTTCCCTCACTTGCTCCACTTGGTATTCTTTACCTTCTTTCCTATTGATTTTTTTTCTGGATGTCTTTGATTATATCTTTTGTTCACCAGTATGTGTGTGTATGTGTGTGTGTTGGAGTTTGTGTGTTGCATGTGCTTTGTGCAGGAGATTGCGTGACTCTCGGGGGGGAGGCAGCGCCATACTTGTAACTCATTCTGATTTATGCCCCCTGTCTAAATAAAAGCATAAATCACGGCACCTGCCACAGAAGTCACTCTCGCAGTGGGCTCGCTCGTCCGGCGCTGCTCTGGGTTGTGCTGTTGCGCCCTGATGACAGAGGCACAATTGATTCCCTCATTGCATCAATTTGTCGCCTAATCTGGTGATATGTTGATAAATTTTACTGCTTTGTCAATTAATTTTCCTGAAAAATGGGGCCTGGCTGTGGTGGACACATCAGTACTGAGGCGGTGGAAATATCGGTGACAAAATTAAGTGATAAAATTAATTGCCCCCTATCCCGTCTTGTGAAAACATAACTAATGAGGGAGGCAATTATAGTTGCATGTGGTCTCCTTCGGGAAAGATGGAGGGGGTGTTTGAAAAAATACTTCTATGGTAATTAGACAAGTGGGAGAAGAAGGATCTGGGGAAATGGTCATCTGAAATAGAGGGTGACTGTGGAAACGCAGCGGCGTGGATAGATGTTTGCTTCAGCACTCTGTCACCGCTGGAAAGGACAAACAAGAGGAGGAGCCCTTTCAAACAGGAGCATTAGTCAAATCAAATGATCGTAAATCCTCCCACTCTGTGACAAATGGCTGCGACGCCACGCCAGCTCCTCGCTGCTTACTATTAAAATAGACAATAATGATCACCGGCGTCTGCTCACCTAATGATTTCTGAGGTGACTTTGATGCGCTTTGGTCACTGTGGTCTCGTAGAATTGTGGCATAAATTAGAGATTGGCACCATGTTGTTGTTGTTGTCGTGGTTTTCGAAGACGGTTTGTTAGCAGGTTACCAAAGCGGCGATTTCCCCAATGAAGGCTTCAACGTGCACATCAAGCCTTGTTGTTGGAGCTTCAGCGGCGTTGTCAGAGCCGTATATCACCGAGTCTTCAACCACCACCGGTTTGTGTCTAATCGTGTTCTCCACCATTATATATTTACTGTAGCTCATTCTCTCTGCGGGGATGCAAATCATGGTCTCTTGGGCTCTTTGGTCAGTGATCAAATTTTTGAAATCTTGCTGATTATAAATAGTTTCCTGCACTCGACACAAGACAACGAATGACACACAGCTCGCTACTTTTACCTGCAGTTTTTCTGAACAAGTGACTGTTTTCACCAACGTCTTGTCAAGTGTTCAGTGTTCTCTCCAGATTCTGATCATAAAAATGTTTCACAGCTATAAATCCTGAACATGTTTCTAAGCAAAATGTATTTGTGGGAGTCAAACTTCTCTGAGTACCTAAACAATGTTCAGAAGTTTTCTCCCACAGCTTAACTGGTGAATTCTGAGATATTACTAACGAGATAAACTAGATCAAAGTTTGAAAATATACTTGAGATCACCTGTGTTGGTTTTTTTCCTCTCTTTAATTTTTTTTAAGACATTTTCATGTCAAATTGATGACCAGTTCTATGAACTGACCAGTAGTGAAAGCAGCTTCGCTCGGTATCTCTCTTCGAGCTGGCTGCTCGTGAAGCTCCGCCGGCGGACGCCAGCCGCTGATCCCCTCACCTGAAATCTGACCTCCATAATGTCACACTTTGTTTGGAAGTTCTGCACCATTTACCTGCAGCAATTTGAGAGGTTTTAAAGCAGGTATCACAGCACCCGGGGGAGACATTAAAACAAAAAGTATATTAGAAGGCAGAGTTCATTTTAAAAGGATCCTGTGCCCACAAACAACCCGGAAAGTCACACTCAAGAACAGCAGCATCATTAATGCGTTCATTAGGAAGAGGTTAAGCTATTGAAGAGCTTTTTGAACGCCCAGGATAGGCAACCTGGGAGGCACATTAACGTTTTATAATCACTATTTCTGTGTTGCTGTTGTTTGTATCTTTTTGTCCAGGATAATTAGATCCCTCCATCAAACAGGCTCTCTATGCGGCGGCACTATTTCTCTGAGGGGCTCTCCAGGAGGGCGATCTTCCAAACGTTTATACTACCAATTGGGCCACCCAGCATCTCCGAGTTTTACGGTCTTCAATATGCTGCTGACACTTTTTTATCAGTAATACATGCAAAAAAACAAAGTGGGAGTGTCCTGTGTAATTGTTTAACTTTTACTCATAAGTTCATTCTCTGGAGGAATTAAGAAAAACTGCTCCTTTAGCCTGTAATTTCATCATTTATTCAGGCGAGTTGTGCAAAAGTTTCTTTTCCATGTGCAGCAACACTGGAGGAGAAAGTGGAACCAGATTAAAACGACTTCTTTACTGTAATTTTATGAACAATGAGGGAGTGAAAGACGCTCCGCTGTTGTCAGTAGTTTTTATGTTGTGTTATAGCTGAATGATCTGAACCTTTTTCAAGGATAAAATCAGATTTTGAAGATAGATTCAAACTTTGTTTTCATCACGAGTGCGACAATGTCTGATGCAAACCTCTGTGTCAACAGACAAAACCAAAGAAATACACTCTTAAAAGGTCGTAAGTCAGAGATTAAAATGTCCCCTGAATCCTCCACCAGATAAAAGAGAAAACAAGGACAATTAAATGTCATTCTATGATCTTTAAGTGGTGTCAGATTCAAAGCAGAGTGGAAGCATTCTGCTGTGCATTTCTCTTACTGAGAAACGGATTTAAATCAAAGATTTGAAAGACGTTTTTTTATTCAAACCTAAAATTGAAACTTTCACCGTTTAAAAAATCGATTAAAGCCCAATTAAATGGAGAAAAATCACGAGCTTGGCCTGAGCAGCACGACTGAATGCAGGTGACAGTTTGTCGTAATTAGATCGAACCTAGTTGACTTCTGAAAAACCACAAGTGGTAAATATACGTTATTTTCTCTTAAATGTAGCCTGCTTTAATTAAGAAGGAACCCAGTGACTGATTTCTTTTGGACCAGCTCACTCAGCTCGGAGGGAAAAAACCTTTACATCTCACTGGTTTCTCTCAGTGTTTTCAAAATTCTGCATGAAATTATGATAAAAGTGTTGTCAGTGTTAATGGGAGTGCGTCGGCTGACTGCTGGTCGGATGATTCTCCTGAAAGCACCGAGAGAGAAATGTGCATGTCAAGTGAGAGACAAAAATCGCAGCAAGTCAACTCCACTAAAGGATTAAACAGGAGCTGCCATTAAGAATAGGTGTCTGTTTTAAATATGAATCAGCCTCTTCTAGTTCAAGTTGTTACCTAAATAATTCAGCACCGGGGGACGCATTATCGACTTGATGGAGATTTGATATGAGTGGAAATCAGGATGTGTGACCGAGATGATAATTGATATGATAATGGAGTTCGGAAAAGACGGAACAATTGCAACAAATAATAACGAAAAGCTAAATAAAAGATAGGGGTAAAACTGTGAGTGCAGCAGCCGGCTGACACGCCAGAGAAGCCTCACGGAGGCAGCTGGAGCTGGAACACCGCAGAAAACCAACCACTCGGGATGCTCAGGGCTCAGACGCAGCTTTTCACCAGTTCTGCAGCGATGGAGGGAAAGAAAAAAGAGAAAGCATGAGAAAATAAGTTGGGAAAGCCACTCTTGCTGAAGGCCATCAACTCTAAAATGAAAGGAAATAGCTGCCCTCTTACCCTCAGCATCTTTAACATGACTGTTTTGTTTTTTTTTTTTTAATTTGCGTGCGGTTAGGTTCATAATGGGGCCTCGTATCATTAATGAGATCAAAAACTTCTGGTATCAAACACAGCTGATGGGGCCCTCAACTCTGCCTCAGACATCAGCTCCTCTTTTACTTGTTTTTTTCATCCACTCAGCATGGGAAGAAAGGGATGAAAAAGACGATGGTGTGTTTGTGTGTATGTGTGTGTGTGTGAGAGAGAGAGAGAGAGAGAGAGAGAGGGAGAGAGAGGGGTGCTGGCGAGGGGGAGTGTAACTGCATAAAAACTGCTCAAGTGCAGAGAGCAGCCCCATCTGGAAGATATCGGACCTAAATGAAGTTGTACAAAACCATTCCATTGATAATAAAGCTAATTTTTATGGCTCTGACAAGTATGTAATTATGTGCAGTGGTGCTTTTCAGATTTTATCACAGTCAATAAACTAGCACGCTAATTTCATTCCTGTTTTGACATATTTACATGGAAATATTCGATTTGGGGGGAATTAGAGGCCTTGAAAGCCTCTGATAGATGGCTTTTAATGATCTGTGACCCTCGGCCCGTGGGCTCATCTGTTTGTCGGCCCGTCGATCTCGCGGGAGATGTGCTTGGTGTTCTGATCTCCTCAGACGGAGTGCCATCCACACGGCGCCGGCCAATAAGCTGCTCCGCGCCGGGCCCTTTTCTTGTTGGCTGATTTGTCAAGCCTGCTGATCTGGAAAGATTAAGAGGACGTCGTTGTTTAAGGCTCCTTTTCATCTGTTCTTCCGACATCACAGATATCATCAACGGGCATTTTTACTGACCAGCCTGACAGTTAAGGACTCCTTTAATGTCGGGTTCATCTAAAAACACGCCGTTTGCTCCCTAACTTGCACCCTTACTCCCAAGCACACACACACACTCACCCACACACACACAATGAGGTGAACCCAGTCGACCCATCCTCAGCCTAGTGGTGCAGATAAAGTACAGCTGGCATCGCTGGCCAGACTCATTCTGTTGAGCGAACGCCACAGGGGTCACCAGTGATGACAAGGTCCACTTATGGGAGGTGGGAATTGGTGTCAAAAGTGGGAGCTGCCCCCCCCCCTTTTTTTTTTTTCCTTCCTTTTTGCAGCTGAGCACGTACGGCGTCTCGCAGGAGGGGAGCCGGTGTCATAAAAAGTCCATCAAAAGCACCAGTAATTACCCAGGAAATTGACAGTGAAATTGAAAAAGTTTGTGGCCACTAAGACAGCCCATCCCCCCCCCACCACCACCACCACCACCACCTCACCCCCACCCCGAGACTCCCGCGGTGTGACAGTAGCACTTCTGCTGCGGTGATGTAAATGTCGTCTGCAGCGCCGACGTTGTTTGCAACAATAACTTTGATTGTCGCGCGTTATTTCTCGTTCATCAGTCACTCCATCCGAATTGATGTCCTGGTGCAAATCCAGCTGTTTGCGGAATCCAACTGTGAACAGCCATAACATGCATCTTTTTTAAGAGCTCAAATTACATTTGCTTGTTTTTTTCTTTGTGCTTGTTCTGAATGTTTAAACAGGGGCAGCAGGATGGCGCCAGCGCAGCCAGAGCACCCGCTTTGCTTTCTGTCCAGCGGCCTCTCTGCGGTGAGTTTGCATGTTATCAATCTGTCCTCTGCAGCTATTTCAACTCAGTTCTCATCACCACACAATTAGAGGTGGACGGTTTGTCACTACAGAAGTTTTATTCGGCCCTGTTTCACCACGACTGTGGTTCGGGCATTAATCACCAACGAGCAATCCAGGACACAGATCCGCTGTTTTGGTGCTGATGTGTTTGTTGCAGTGCACGGAGGAGTTTTCTATCATCTCTGGCCCCTCGTATGGCTCCTCCATTCTGCTCTACCTGCGAGCCCGAGCAGCTGCTGCAGTAGAAAAGCAGCCAGTCGAGAGGTGTGAATCAGAGCTGAGCTGCGAATTCAAAACATCATGAATTGGCGGCGCAAAAACGCAGAACCAGTAAATGAAGGATTAAGCGTGCTGTCAGTGTCGGGGGAGGATTTTTATGGGGGGACAATTTCTGCTGGAATCAGGGCTGTTTTGGGTTCAACTGGATTGGGACACTTTTGGACCCCATTCAGAGTAAAACACTCCTTCCTACCCCGGGGTTTCGGACCCCCACCCTTCAGGGGGCACCAGCAACGACATGATCGCTACAGAGAATCAGGAGGAGTTCTCAGGAAAAAAGTCATTGGGGTAGTTTACTGCCTGTTCCATTGGACAAATTCTTGCATTAATTCACTAAATGTAGCTTTACTTTGGATCTTTTCAGTGATTTCTGATCATTCAGTTCAGAACTGATATTTTTGCGGACAGCGTCTGATTTCTAATCTTAGGATAAGTCATGTTTTAAAGCCAAACGTGAGCCTATTACCCACCTTAGCCGCTCCAGCATGAAGACACTTGGCATGTATATTTAAATCTTGAAGGCGCTGAAGAATACATGGCATTCATAATAAGGTGACATTCTGGAGGGCTCGCAGTGCCTCAAGCATTTGACTGGATCGCGATAAAGACGAGGAAGACACATAAGTACATTATAATGCAGCTTGTCAATAGTAATGAAAATGTGACATGCTCAGGAACGGCCATGCGCGAGGAGGCCGTATTGTTCTTCTGATTTTAATGCCAATCTCCATAATCAAGATGAAACCACACACCGCCAAAACTGGCATAATACGGGCGCTCGCCGATGAGTGATTGATTGAATTTGAAATAATGAGGGTTTTCTGGTGCTCGACTGGTCATCTAAAATTCTGAATACAAATCAAATGGAAATTTTATGCAATGAGGTGTATTAATGGCACCGGGGAAAGTGTTTTAAGGTCCTAATGTACAGCAATAAGCTACATAGGTTGTCTGGGGGAGATGAACAGTTGTTGCTGTTGATAGGCCATTTTAGTGCATTACTGTCAAAATAATGCATGTCTGTCTGCATATATTCCAAAGCTCTATTAGGCGTAACTTTGGACAATTACAAGAGGAAGAGCTTCAGCCTTTTAAACCAATAAATATAATAGTCATTGAGAGCACCATTAGGACACAATAATGTCACAAAAGAAACAAAAAGTTATTCCTGCAATGTTTTGTTATTTTTCCCTTTTAAATGAGTTTGTTGTTTTTTTTTACATCTACAGTCATTTCGTGGCTTGAACTAATGTGGTTTTATTTCCTTTTTCTAATTATCTGGTGTAGTAAAAAACCTCAAGTCACACCAGTGAAGGACAACTGGGTCAAAGAGGTTGATGGTGTCACTCTCCCCAGTTTATCCCAATGATGTTAAGTAATATTTACAGATTGTGGCCAACAAAATTGCACATTAGAAGCCCAATTAACATTTTTCTAGCCCTGGGCATTGTGGTGTAGATGGCAGCTGGTACCAGAGGGTACTGTCAGCTCGCCACATTGCACTGGTGCACCATGGTTTCCCCATACAAGAGAAATTTAACGTGGATAGAAAGGACAAAAAAAAAAGCCCTCATCATGTGATTAGTGTCCTCGTTAAGCTGTCTGCATTCATTTAAATCTCATTTAAATGTCCATCCAAGCAATTAAATTGAGTTAAATGGAATAATGTTGTTGTGATTTCAAAACGGAGTGTCATCTGTTAGCCGGCTCGTGGCTCTGAGAGGTGTGGCCACTGCGCAGTATATAACTGGGGAGCAGGAGCCCACCGGGCCAGACACAAAGACAGGCAGCGTCCATGTACCACAGTGTGACCCAATACATACGTTAAGTAGCTGTTCCCAGTCTTTCATTAGGATCAGCCACAGTGAAAAATAAAGATGTAGCGTGTGGCGTCAGGAAGAACCGATCCAGTTTCAGCTGTGCTCCTGCAGAGGTTTCCTTCAAAACACTGCGTTTGTTTGTTTCCCAGCAAAATCATTTGTCGCATTGTTGAATTTTTAACGTAAATACATAAATCTGAATAATGCATCAAAGGGCTCCAACAGCAGCCGCTGCATCCTACAGAGTGTGCACTTCAACAACAGACAAAATGCACAGACAGGTGCTCACATTGGTGAGTTTTTTAGCAGGCGC
>JAUESF010000051.1:9098517-9109740 GCA_032274765.1 Malacoctenus tetranemus
TTGCGTGTGCTGTCAAAGGAACATCTTGTACAACTGGAACTGAATTTTGTTCACTATTCTGTTTTTGTAGCTCGTGCAGCAGATTGTTCTCTGACTCTTGTCTTGTACACTTAAGAAACGTTATTAGAAGCGCCATAATTATAGATCACCGAACAAACGAAAGCACAAATAAGTCGACAAACACGCAGAGTTCTTTTGTTTGTTCTTGACATAAACATCAAATATTCTCGTGTAACCTCAGCAGACAAAAGAGTCTAATTGGTTTCATACAGACTTGTACACAACATGTGGGCAGTGATGCACCATTTCCAACGCAGGCCAGATTCATTTCAAATGAGGAACATATTGATCGTTCTTTATTTGTTCTGATGTTCACACACTGTTCTTCATCATGAAGAACTCCTCTCACACGATTTGAGTTGAAAACATGGGGACAGTCTTTGCTTCTTCCTCCTCCTCCTCCTCCTCTTCATCTTTTATTTTGTAGCTGATCTCTTGCCTCCTTCTCGGTTACAGATGCATCGCTCTCCCCTGACCCACGTAATATTTCAAAGTGGGTTCGCTCTTTATGATACTGACGTAGGCTGACTCTTAAATACACGTTTATGCATGTTTTATGTGTATGACGGTTACAGCAGTTCCACTTCTGAGTCAGTCGTGTGCAAACGATCTCCGAGGATTCGTCCTCTTAGTTTTGACGCAAGCTCTGTTTTTGGTTGTTTTTTGTCTTCACCTTAAGTTTTATTCTTGCACAGCCAGAGCAGGAAGTCAGTCTACTTTAAACCCATTCGACGAACTCGTTTAGCTTCCAATTTCCAGAGGTGATTTTACCATCTGAAACTTCATTATTGGAGATCATCATCTTGGTCCTTTAAGTCGCAACTTTAGAGCCCCACTGAAGTAAAAGTCAATATTAAAGACCTGACGTGATTTACAAGGCTCGTGTATCTCTGAGTACAGTGTAATATATTTTAAAACAACACGCGCACGCGCGCGCATGCACACACACACACACACACACACACACACACAAAATGACGCTGATTTTCCGTGCTGTCTGAAGAAACTGGGTCAGAATCCACAAAATGCACTTCAATTCCTTGGTTTTTTTATTCACATTTTATCCGAGACTGCTGCTGGAAAGGAGAAGACAAAGCAACAGAATGATAGAAGAACACTGCATGTTGGAGTGGTTAGCCGTTCTGGCTCACAGTGAGAAGTTGTCTGGTTGGAGTCCGGGCAGGGCTGTCCATCGTGTACTCTGCCTTTGTTCTATATAAGTGAATATAGATACTTTTTCCAAGCATCAGTTAATTACAATTCACCAGGTGAAATTGTTCATGCATAAAGAATGAATGTTTAATGAGTAACTTCCTCATGTTGTATGAATATAAAACAAGCTGTTCGTCCTGTTCTGGTTGTACATGATGAGACGAGGTCAGTGCTGTAATATGTTTAATTGATTGGCCTGATTCAAGTAAGAGTTGAATTTGAAGAGCGTCTGTCACGAAGTCCCACCAAAGCTGAGCAAGAGTGACTTGAACTGCTGTTCCACTTTGTAGTAAAGTCTGGTTAAAGAACACAAATGTAGTTGAAAATCCAGAACTTTCACGGTGAAAATCACAGTTCCCAGAATCACTGAGTCTCTCCTCAATGTCTGGTTACTGCAGCGGCAATAAAGCGCCGTTCCTCAAGTGAAAAAAACTTCAAGTTTTAACAAGTTTTGATTGAATGGGGAATCAAATAAGAAATCAAAATGAGTTGTAATAGTAGAAAGATTAACAAGATAGACACTACATTAACCTGCGGATGATTGTGTCCTGTCACGATAGCACTTGAGCGTCCTGGAGAGAAGCAAATGATTCGTGATGGCCATCCAGGCTTCCTCTGCGTTTGAAAAGCCCAGATCAAATAGGCTCACTCTTGTCAGCGCCTAAGCGGCAGAGCTTCCCGCACGAACAAACGATTGATTGACAGCTAGACATCGGCTGGCTTTTTTAATTTCCATGCCTCACTTCAAATTAAACCTCCACCTGGGATAAAAGCACAAGCTATCGTGCACGGAGAACTCCCCAATGATAGGAAATGAAAAATTTTGATTAGCAGAGGAAGAGGGATTTTCACTGCGCGTGCTCTCCCAATAGTGCTGATGGCTGAGGTTTTTTTTTTTTTCTCTTTTTTTTGCGGGCAGATAAAATAGTGATGACAATTGTCTTTTTATGGATTTTGTCAGCATTAGTTGGCTGATAAAACACCAGTGGTTTGATTGAAGTGTGGTATTTCACACAGCTATGATCTATTAAATATCCATCAAAGTGCTCATTTTTTGAGCTGAATTACATGATCAGAAATAAGGAGAGAAAAAATGAAACGACTTTAATAAAATGAAATATAGTTTTGTCAGGAAACATTTCTGTTCTGTTTGTGTGGATTTATTCGACTCTCTAAGCACATATAAATAAACTAAACACACCACTTGTGCTTCAGTTGGATGCTGGAAAGAAACAAATTGCAGGCATCAGTGTGTGATTCCAAAACATACATCGCGCTAAACAGCTTTTGTTGTGTGGGCTTCTCCTCATCTGACAAGACTGAATAGCCACTAGAGAGTAATAGTAAATGTGCTGCTACTTTTATTGTGTGTTTTTTATGAGACAACATACATTAAACCCGCTGTAGCAGCAGTAAATAAAGTGTGTTGTAAAAGTGTGTTCGTGGAAAAGCTTGTAAACATAAACAGCCGCAATGAGGTCAACATCAAAGTAATTGTAATGCTGTTCGCCCGATGAAATACAACTTGATGCTTGGGGACAAAATAGCTTCGGCGGCGCACCTGGAAAGGCTGCAACTCACCGCCGCTCCCCCGGTGAGAGAAATGCCGCGGCGGCAGAGGGATCGAACGCAAAACCTGAAACGACCCCGGGTTTTTTTCTAGTCGTTCACGCGGAGACGGGTTTCAAAGGAGCCGTGTGAGTGTTTTTTTTATTGGACAGAAGTTCCGAAAGCGACGCTTTTCCCAGGAAACCAGAGTGACCCGACACGCCAGGCAGACGGTCTCGTAGGTCTGCCCTGGAAATGTTTCAGTTGTCTGTCTGGAGAGGAGCCGTGAAAAGTGTTTGGAGAGGGCGGAGCCTTTAGGAACGACTGCAGCTCATGGCTGAACGATCGCTTCGCCAGTCGCACTCAACACAGTTTGACTTGGTGGAGCACAAACCTTTTATTGCCAGTAAGAAAAGCCTCAGTTGGCATTCTTGGCTCCTCTTTGAAGGATAGAATTAGTCTATTTCTGTTGGGAGGGTGGCTTCATTTTTTGTTTCTTCTTTGTATCCCAGTTTTCGTTGGTTTCGTGTGCACGCCCCACCTCCAGGCCTGGCTGCGTACTTCCGCGCTTTCCTGTGCACAGAAGCTTTGCCTGAAAACAAGGGAAAGTTTGTAAAGCGGATTTGTTTTTCGTCTCCATGTGGACGAGGCCTCACAGCAGAAAGACTTATTTAAATTTCCATGCTAGCATTTGTAGCTAAAAGCAGGTTGTGGTGCCTGCTGAGTTGTATTTCTTAAAAAAAAAAAAAAAAACCACTGTGGTCCAGAATGGTGGACTGGCAGTGAATCACTGGTCACTTAAAAAAACCAACAAAAAAAACCAACACTCAAACTCAGTCCTTTGCCTGTAATCACTCAGCCCAGTTTCCTCAGAGCCGTGTCCATGTTGGACAATGCCACCACACAGTTTCACGTCCTCTGCCAACCCTCCGGTGCCAGTGGAGGAAGTGGTTGGTGTTTTATTTTGGAGGCAGAGATGCTGCGATGAAGCAGTGGACAGCATGAAAGACGTGTGATTTTCAAGAGGTTGCATCCCGTCACAGTTGCTCCGTGGGCTTGTTGGTGATCTATGAGCAAACTTGATGCTACAGCAGCTGCCACAGACAACTATTGTAAAGAAGCAGTGTTTTAACACGTTGACGTTCGATGTAAAAGATAAAAAAGCTGAACATCTAACTTCCTATCGAGCTGGAACCCAAAGCCAGCGCTCTGCAAAATAACACATCTTGTTATGTTCAGCTGATGCTAATTGAAGCTTATTGATTAATGTTTTCAAGCTGGAAATCCACTTAAGCTGTTTGAAATCAGCTTCAGAAAAAGTTACACATTCGCCGCGAGATCAAGGAATTTAAACATTTGATTTGCTGCAACTTCCTCGTGTTTATTCGCCCAGACAGAAATGACAGCCGGCTCTGAGATTCCTTTTACTGATCACGTTTCATTATGTTTGGCAAAAAGGGCCTGCACCATTACCATGAGTAATATCATAAGTTATGAATGAGGCAAACGGCAAATGGCATAACACATCAACACTCGGGGCATCAGCGCTCATTTAAGGCTGTTTGAGTGTCACTGTGCGCTACATAGGCCCAGACAGCACGAGACGCAGAGCAAAATGAGCCTGACACACACTCCTCTCCCTTCAGCATGACTTCATCCTCCGCTGTGACGCCGGCCTTTGCTGCAACCCAACTCATGTCAAGCTGTTCCGGACCATCCGACTTCACCCCTCACACACACACGCACGCACTCAGACACGCACGCTCGCCGGGATAATCAGTGGAAAACTTGACTCGGCCCCGTCATCATCAGATGTTTTGTTTCTTTCAAGCATGTTTTAAGGATTAACACATAAAAGCCGGAGAGGGCCGTGGTCTGTCATGATCACTGTGGGGGGATTTGTGGATCATTATACGAGCTGCTCGGCTAACACGAGGCTTCAGGGAGAAAGCTGGGCCCCCCTGCCAGGGAACTTCATCAGGGGGGCTGAGAAAGTTTTGTCATTTGATGTTGTACATTTTGTCATTAGCAGCCGTCTTTTATGATTAACAGTGAGGCCCTTTGGTTCACCCCATTTTGCTTGCTTCATTTAACTCCTCGGCATCCTTACGTCGGGGCATATCACTTATGGGTCCCTATGGCGTGAGACGCAAATAAAAGGAAATGCATATTGCCACAGCCAACAGGCTTTTTTAAGTGAATCCGAGCCGAGCAGAATCACACTTTTTCCCCTCAATAGAAAATCTTACAGTAAATTGTTGACGGCGTCAGATGAACTCAGTGACCCCGCGATCGATAGAAGTTCGTGGTCATGCGAGCAAAGGTTGATACTCTGTGGGATGGGTTAATTAGAAAGCTTTAGATAACTTTTTAGTGGCTTGCTAGTAACACGTCAAGATGTAAAATATGACAACACGAAAACCCAACAGTAAGATTTTAAAAGGCACAGTTGTCTCAGTCTGAATGTCTTTTTTCAAATTAGAGATCGTCAGTTGTTTTGGAGCAGAAACGTCCTTGTTTGTTATTTAGTTCAATCAATTTAAGACAAACCCCACTTAGAATAATCCCGGTCCAACATGTCCCCTTTGCAAATTGTCCACTCAAGCATGTGTGTTCTCCATTTTCCTCCATGATGTCACTACAGACTTCCACATTTAAACTCCCCGTGACCTGATTAAAACTCCGAGTCGGCCTCTGAACTCATCTCGCTCTGAGTGGAGGCTCGGCAAAGGCCAGAGCTCATTCACACTTCCGTGAGGTGTATGAAGTGAACTTCAGGTGAGCAGATTAAGGTTGAGTTTTAGCCTTTATCTTGGAAACAAATGTTATTCCTGTGACTCCCGGTTCAGCGTTTCTACACCAGCTTCAGTGGATCATGGTGACTCAGTGTCCGTGAGGGTAAAAACTGAGCTCCCTCATGTGTAGAATACTTCCCGTCGGAGCAGAAGCAGACTCCTAACAGCTGCATTAATAAAGGTGAATGTGCACATTACTTCCAAACGCGTGACTGGTGACCGCAGTGTGCTTCCTGCGCTGCCGACAACACGCCCGCCACTGAAATCGTTAGCGTCGTGCTGGACGAGTGATTTAGGGAAATCAAACGTGAAAACTAATTGCATTTTTCTGTCTCAGGAATTTTGATCTAAAGCAGACATTCCTTCTGCTGCTTGGCAAGGAGTCACCTGCACAGCGTGCCAGTCAAAGTGAGTGGCAGTTCTCAAGTTGGAGACTCTAATTTCTGTCTGTTTTTGATTGGTTTGTCAGCTTTTATCTGGGGACCTTATTTGGTGCGTTTTCTTCCTCTGAAAGGACACGTCTGTCAAGATGACTGACAGGCCTCAAGCCCTGTGTGGAGCGCACCACCAATCCCAGCAGCTCGCTCTGCAACTTTCTCCACTGGAGGAGGGAGAGAATCAAATCGGGTGATCTGCCAGATGATTCACTGAAGTCGAGAGGTGAGTCGAGAAAAGGTTTGACATCTTTTCTGTGATTTCAATCATTCAGTTTGTTGATTTTGCTTCATTCTCTTGGTTCTCGCTCAACCATCACAAATCCAACCTATTGGAGGCTTGTTGTTTGGAAAAAAAGAAAGAAGGTATCTGCTTCTCAAAGGCAGTGAATCACTTTTCTGAATGAGAAGCTTACAAAGGAAATCAGCAAGGTCACATTCTCTTCTTACAATGTCTCACACGTCACTTTTCACTCTGTAACAAAGGATTATTTAAAGTTGGAACATCTGCTCATCCTACAAATGCATCGTGTTCAAGTTTGTTTTTAATGTAAACAATTTAGTGGTGAGAAGAATTGTTCCAACAAACAGTCTCAAATATTCTTTCTCATGTGTTTTGCCGAACTTTGTTGATGTATATCTGTCTAATGTGATTTATCTTTCATATTTTGTTCATGTTTGTGTCTTGATTTACTCGTGTTGTTTTTTTAAATAGTTAAATCACACATATTTGCCTTTTCTTCCTTCGCAACTCAGTGCAGCTGCTGCCCTTCTCTGTTTTTCCCTCCATGTGGGCTCCCCTGTTGTACTAAGCTCAGCAAAGCTGTTCATTAGTGATCTAGTAGGATCATTAACATAGTGACACTATCGGACTTTGCTGTTAACATAAAGCGTCCAAGGTGAACTGGTACACGGCGTTCGATTTCAATTATTTGTTGCTCAACTTAGATTTGGGGGTGGAATTGGAGCGTGCATTAGTGAATGAATTTACTTGGACACCTTGAGACAGATGAGCCTGTCAATGCATCGAATTCCATTGTGCTCTTGGCAGACGTGGCTCCAGGAGCACGGCTTGGCATTACCTGTGTAACTTTTGAATCAAGCCGAACACTTTTGCACCCATTGCATGTCCATAGTTTGTGCGTGTGGACAGTTTTAAATGATGTTACTTTTTTAGAGGACGATATAGATTTGGGTTAATATGTAGGACCCCATCGCATACAAATCAGTCTGTCCTGACTGGGAAATACTGCCAGGCTTCCCTTCCTTGTGCTTTACTTGTGATATTTGTACGGCGAGTTAATGGAGCAGTTTACTGATATGAAGCTGCATCGATCCTCCACTTTATTCACCTTCACTGTTATCAGCAGTTAAATCCGCTTCTGTTTCTTTCTGATACTAACGCGAGCTTCAGAAGGCCATCAGTGCAACGTTGTGCCAACACAAAGACAGACAGCAACACACACGAACACCAAAACCAGTCCCACACCCGCAGGGAGAACATGCTACCTCTGCATGGGAAAGATCCTACCAACAATCGAGTGGCAACACCGACACCACCACACCAATGACAACTAAAAGCATTTAACTCTGCTTTGGTTTATTCCCTCAACACATTAAAGGCCTGCTCGCATGTTTTCAGTGCAGTCCTGAGTGCAGCCGTGCGTGTGCGTTCCCTCTGCGTGTAGAGCGAACACAGGATCAACATTTATCAGCCGTGTGCAGACGAATCTGCCAATGAGCTCCTTTTTGAAACGCGTCCATCTTTTGTGTGCGTGCGTGTGGTCTTGTGTGTGTGTTCCTTAAACAGCTGGAGAGGACGTTCTCCCGTCTGACCTGCCGCTCCGTGGGGCTTTATCTCCGCCGCGGCTCCACATTATTGATAGCTGCAGTGATATTGACAGGCGTTGTGGTGGTAGGAAAGGGAAAATAGGAGTTTGATATGACATATTGTGCTTCTCAGCAGGTCCCATAAATAACTCTGACACATTTTTGTATGCATGGGAAGGCCTCTGATTCAGCCTCCCATAAAAAATAAACTTCTATTATGGAATGTATTTGTCAAGTGGTGCAGTGATGGATGGACTAGTGTTTAGCCCTTGGCAGGTGGATGGGACCCGCCACAGCAAGCGGCGGCAAAGGCGTGCAAGGAGGGTTTGCTAAGCAACTGGAAGGAGGAGGAGGAGGGTGGGGGTGTGGATGGCGGCGGGGCGTTGGTGCAATTATTCAGCATGAGAGGGGATCATTTCAGCACCTGCTTTCTCTTTCCCATCATGCATTATTGCGACAGGATCTTGTCCTCGCGCGCGCTGAAGAGCGGCACAGATGAGAGAGAGGACAAAGAAGACAAGAGAGAGAGTTATTGGATCAGAGAGAAACGTACGGCAGCCACAATGGCTTCCTCCAACTGCAGGTCAGAGCTCGCTAAAGGGTCACAGGATAAAGTGGAGGTCATGTCAGGAATCGTTGGAATTAAAAAGAGCATCTGTGAGGACTTTTTTTGGGACACTTTTAGGTTTCTAAAAGTGTTAAAATCTCATTTTTGAGGTTTAAAAAAAAGAATAAAAGTGAATGTTTCTTTGCTGTCGGGTTTCTTGTCTCAAAATTAGTAAACGGGCAAGAAATAAATAAGAAACAAACAAAAAAGAGAATTCCTTCAGTGTATTTAAAGCAGATCCTAACATAGCGTACTCACAGAATCACAGTAATTGTAACAATTATTTAATTCCACCCATTTCTGCACACTCATAATACCCCAGTTGTGTCTTTGTTGCAGTGACAGTATTGCATGTACAGCACAGGCTCGCTTCTTCCCCTCCACATCGTCGCAATGTGCTTTTGTTGTCTTCAACGAGACACTGAAAGGAGAACAACATCCCACATGCCCCCTTAAGCGCTCTTGCTTAGCGTCATTGATTCATTTTTCTGCCTCAGGGCCCCACTGGGCATGTTGGATTTCATTTCATGACTTCATCTTCCATGGTCGTAAAGACAACTTGACACACACGGAAAAGAAAAAAAACAAACACACACACACACACAGAGGCACACACACACACACAGAGACGACGATAGACGCAGCAAATAAGAGTCTGAGGTTTTTCTTCAAGGTTTCTGCACTGAAGATGTGTTCAGGGCAGGTTTATAATCCCGTGAAAGGAACTGATGCACGTACAAGTTTGAGGTCGAAGTTGGATCAGATGGGAAACAATAGTCTCGGGGAGTTATTGATCACGAGGTTAGCAAGGTTACTCCTGCTAATTATTTTCTCTTCTTTTACCAGAAGCGATGAAGAAATAACGTGTAATTATCAACAAGACAGAATGTGAAGGGATTTTATTTGTTCTGCGTTGAGGGGAGCGCACACTCAGACGCGCTGGAGAGCTGCTCGTGAAAAACGAGAGTAAAGTCTACCGGTGGAGTAATAGAGTGTTTTATTGTTTCTCCATTGTTGACACTTGACATGAGGGCCTACAGCGCTACTTGTGTACATCGGGACAAACTGTCCTTTATCATACAAAGGGCCCGCGACTATTACCTCCACTTACACGCACAGCAATCAGATGATATAAAAATCAGCTGAACCCTGTGCAGTGGGACTCCTTTTTGAGCAGTCGTCCGTGAACTTGCTGAACCAGAAAGCGTGTGATGGAGAACACTTAGACCCTCTCATCCATTTCACATTTGTTCCAATCAATTATTGAAGTAGACAGCCAATTACAAATGAGAGGATTTGAGTGCCCGGCTTTCGTTTCTCCAAAGGCTTGCATTAAACGTCTCTTGGTGGTGAATAATTGGCGCGATTAATTTACTGTTGGGCGCAAGAGGTGTTTTCATCTGTCCGTCGGCAAACGACCCTCCCTTATGTGATTTAAAGTATTAAGATCAGTGGGGGGTTGGGGGGGGGGTCTGGGCTCGTCAGCGAGCTAAAACAGGTTGAGATGAAGTTTTAATTGTGTTTTGATCCATGCGATTACATATAGCATTCTAGTTTTTAATCTGCAATTACTCCCTTCTTTGTCCCTCTAATTGGGATGGTTGAAGAGCATTGCATGCAAATGAGGTTAGTTGTAAAGGAGTCGAGCGCAGAAAAAAAATGCATCTGCCATTTGATTTGATGTTTTCGCACCATCGTGATGAAATCGGGACGTATTTTTCCCCCTCGTCTCCGTCTTTGCGATTGATTACTCGAACAATTTGTTTAATTTGAAGGGCAGATTGACAGCAAAGTAATTTATCTGTCTGCAGTGAGTGACAGGCCATAACAGACTGACACTCCACGGTGACGTGCCGACTCTGGATAATTTCCAGTTCGCAACTCATCAACGACACCCACACTATAATGAAAGCTTTAAAAAGGGCTGCGATGAAACACTAGATTTATCCTCAGTCACAATGGAGCTCGGGAAGAGACGCAGCCGCTGTTTTAAAGCACGGCAAATTTGCATACTCTGCAGAAGCAGCCTCTCTCCGCTGAACCGTTCTGTCCTTGCCCTCTGATATATTTCAAATTGAAAGACCAAACAGGTAGAGGACAGAGACGGCAAACTCTGGGGTTAGTGAGACACCCCCCCACCCCACCCCCCCCTGCCCGCCGCTCCCTCCTGCTCCCCCCAGTATCCAGAGTAGCACAGGTGCACGAGGTCAGCACCCGTTTTCTCTGGAGACTCCCTTAAGGGCAAATGTGCCTATGATGGAATGGAGTGGCAACAGAGCAGACGGGACGGCTGCTGTAGGCCTGCGGCACTCAATCACTCTCCCGCTCCCACAATAGAGCTCCGTATCGCCGACTCCCAAAAGACTGCCGGCAACGACACTTCCACCTGGTGACTTCAAGTTTTAGACACACTTGCTCCTCTGCACGATTTCTCCAGAGACGGAATTTATAAAAAGAATCAACGTGTGCAACGTCTGGTGTGGTGAGCGAGCTATTTCACCATTTAGGTCTGATCTAGTGTGGAACAAAAAGAACTGACAGCTTTTTTTAGGTTCTTTTACCCCTGCGTACTTTCTAAAAGTCATCTTTTTAGAGGAGCTCCAGCGTTAGAAAAACTTTGTCTGACCACTGTGGCGATATCTGTTGTAAAGAAACACCCGCAACCTGAAATCTGTGTGACCTTTGGACTGTTTCCAAACATTTCCACCACCATGAAAAGCCTCCCGTCTTATTGTTC